>JAPZDY010000002.1:25742410-25752877 GCA_029783645.1 Ctenochaetus hawaiiensis | reverse complement strand
GACTACTTCGCGGATTTCGCCTATTGTGGGTTATTTTTAGAACGTAACCCCCGCGATAAACGAGGGACCACTGTAATTCAATCCAGATTAGTGAAAAAGGGATCTACAGATCTTTGCATTCTTCTTTAATTTTTATGAAAAAGAAAAAGAAAAAATCAGTGAGCAGATTTTTTTTGTTTTGATTGAAGTGTGAGCCAGTGTTGAGCTCAACTTTGTCTAATATAAAGTCTGTAGTGACGTCCAGCACCAACATTCCTGTCAGGTCGTCTTGTTTCACAGTGAAAATGAGGCAGCTCACAGCTGTGGGTTTAGTTTGAATTGTACAATATGTGCTGTTTTTGTGCCTTAAACTTCTTGTTTTATTTTAGAATTCTCAAACAGAATTTATTTGAGAGTTTTTGTTATATTTGAAGAGGATCATCATCATTTATTAGCGTGGTATATTTGACACCAGCTCATTATTTTAAATGGCAGTGACTTACATCCACAGGATTAAATCCAGTATTCTGATACAGTTTCACAAAGCTGGCTGCATTTGACACTTTTATTTAATTTTGCATGCTAACCGTGATTTTGTGCTGAGGAGGAGGAGGAGGAGGAGGAGTGTCACATTTTGCAGAGTTTTGCACTTTGAGACTCAGTGAAAATTGAGTCAAAGCTTCATAAAAAAAAAGCTGGAGGAAGAGGAGAGACGGATACATGAAGAGAGAGAGAGATCAGTCTGTGTTACTGTCAGAGTGCAGTGGAGCGCAACACACTTCTCCAGGGTACAGCACATCACTCTCACTGCCTGATCTCTGAGTGTGTGTGTGCGTGAGAGAGAGCGAGTGTGTGTGGGAGAGAGTGAGCGTGTGTGTGTGTCATTGTGTACTTAAATGGCATGCATGTTTCTGCGTGTATGAGCTGGTTGTTTATGTATTTGTGCACATCTTTCTGTATCTTTGTGTGTGTGTGTGTGTGTGTGTGTGTGTGTGTGTGTGTGTGTGTGTGGCCCCGGGGCTTTGCACTGAGAGTGTAAAGACTCCAGCGCTGGTCCAGAGGTGACTGAATCCTGACCTACATCATGCTGCTGCTGTTAAGACCGAGTCTCTTGAACTTCGCTGCATCTTAACTTTCTCATGTGACGTTACAACACGAAGCGCCGCTATTATACTTTTGTCATCATCTCTGCGACTCGGCGGACGTAATGACAGAACGTCCTCCAGGCCGTGAGCCGTCCCTTTGTGCACGAGGTTGACAGAATGGTGACACACTAACAATCTGCAGTGGAGACCTTGAGCTCTCTGATGCAAACTCACAGCCCCTCTCACTGTGTAAATGTGAGATCATCTCAGACAAAAACACTGCAGTTTATTGTGATTCTTATTCAACAGTTTAAAAGTAGCAGGTTCCGCCTCGTCGTTTCAGTGTTTTTAATGCAATCGTTTCAGCATCAAGTCAAATAAAAATCAGTTAAACCCTTAAACCGTCTCACTGAGCTTCTTTGATGCTAATGTGGACTCTGGCAGGAAGGAGTGAAATCGAGGGAAGTGGAATTTTAAAGTTAGAAAGTCTCAAACACAAACTTGTTCTTCAGTCAGTTTCTTCCGTTGCTTGAAGTGATGCTGCTGTGGCCTGGGTTAGGGTTAGGGTTTTCCTCTCGTCGGTGTTGGAGTCTGAATAACTGCTGTTGATCACATTATGATGGGAAACTTGTCAGCTGCTGTTCAGCTGAAACAGAAACCTGCAGAATCTCCAACTTATACATGATGGCTCAATCTTTTTGTCTTTCTATATAAAGACAGAGGGTGAATCATATGCAGTGTTACGTAACATAATTTTAGTCAGGCATGCCAAAAAGTTAGAACCCATAGAACTGACTGACCTTGAATTGGAGGCTAAACTCCTACTTTGCTACAGTGGATTCATGCTGCCTCTGGTTTTTTAGAAATATGACAGAAAATACTTGAAAGTTACTCAGGAGAAGCAGCATATAATGTAGGTTTGAACATCTTTAAACCAACCTGCCACTGACTCTTTCTGAAAGCTAAAACTTTTGAAGGACGAGCATTGAACCGTCATGTTGTGTGAGTGCAATCTGAACTCTGATCTGCACTTTTCTCTCTCACAAGGCAAAGAAACATGAACGTTCCCATCACCGCCACAGGGAGGAGCTGCACTTCGTGGATGAGTATGGCCAGCCAGTCACCATGCAGGTGGAGGGAAGGAGGGGGCGTGGCCACAGGAGGAGGCGGTCTCACTGTGCAATCGAGTGCAATGCCCCGACAGAAAGACACTGGGAGGCCCTGAGAGCCATGGGACTGATGGAGGGAGAGGAAGGCCAGGGAGACGGCTACAGTGCAGGGTAGGTCACCTCCGAGGACCACATGATGGAGGACAAGGACCACGATGAAGGGGTTAGGGGTTAGGGGTTTTGGATTAGTTTGAAACAAGGAAACTGAGGACATAGAGACAAGCTTTTGAGGTTTTAAGTAATGTTTTTTTATTTGTGTTAGCATTTGTAAGTTTTCTTCGGTGAAGCATTATGTTCAGTAAACACATGCAAATGGACCTTTTGCCACAACGTCTCATAGTTTTAGATGAAACTCTAAAAAAGGTTGAAACTGAAGGATTGACTTTGGGACTAAAGACTGTTGTGGTTCATGGGATGCATGGGATTTGTGACCAAGGAAGCTGTTTGGCTTGGGAAGGTAAACAGGTGGGATCAGGGCGAGATCTTGGAGATCGCTGAAGAGGCTGAAGGGTCTGATCAAAGTAAAAGCTTGGGAACAGGATAAAAGGTCAGAAAATGAGAAAACAGTTGGAAAAGGAATTTGTTTGTGAAAAAAAGTGGAACCATAGTAGAAGTTTGAGACTATGGTAAAACTTTATGAATAAAATAATGTGTTGTGATTAAGTGGTTATGATTGAGGTAAACAGAGGGGATCAGGACAAGTAGGTTGACAGGATAAAAGTCATGCACTGGGCGGGTTTAACCTGGAAAACATTCGGGAAAGGGGTAAAATATTGAGATCTAGGTAAGGTCAAATTTGGGAACTCTGCTGATGGACTCCTATCTGCTTAAATGCCCCAAAATTTGGTAAATAACTGTGAATTGAATACACATGTGGGGCAGAGGTGGAAGGAGAGTGAGAAGATGGGACATGGGCACAAATTTTGGAAATAGGAAGAACATTTAAAACTAAGCTAAAGCTTTCAGAATAGGGACTCATCTTGGGACCAGGGTAAGAGGGTAAAAAATGCTGGGGTGGCTGGGAAAGTCTCCAGCTTGTGGACTGCAGTGCGAAGTATTACAATGAAGACTTCTTCTCCTGTGTCCTGATGATTGATATCGAGGGACGATGTCCTTGACTTGAGTGTTTGAGCGAATGATCGGCGTGTTGCATTGAGTCTCCTGATAAATATTCATGACGTTGTTCTGCTGAGACAGCTGTCAGTGCAACACATTCTGTGGTTATGCACTTTAAATATTCGTAGAGGGATTTAAATATCACAGACCATGATGTATCCATTAGTGCACAGCTGAACAGTGAATAGTACATGAAGGCTGCCGTTCTCTCGGCCTCATAAAGTCTCTTTAAGATCACTTCTTTGTAAACCATGACGTGACCTGACTGCCTCTTCTCCACAGGCCCTACTATGGTCACATGGCCGTGTCACCTGATGTGTACTCCACCAATAGTCACCTGATGATGTCACCTGATGTCTATCCACCCAATGGCTACCTGTCCAGACCAACAAATGACCAGCACCCGGGTAATAACTACCTGCCCAGCGTCTCCTACAGCTTGGATCACCTGGACAGACTGGACTACCAGGTGATTTACTGTGATGTAAAGCATTCTTCTTTGTCTTCTAGTTCATTTTACAGATCACTATTTTATGCTACAAAAGTAGTTTATGCTAATTTCCACTTTGATCATTTTTCCTGTTCTAGGGTCAAGAAATGCTGCCCTACCAGCCCAACTCAGAGAGCTGTCTGATTGGCTGCTACAACACAGAGGAGATGGAGCCAAAGAATTTCCCCAGACAGGTAGCTAATTTCAATAAATTACTACTGTTTTATATTTAGGATCACCTGTGAGCCTTCTGCCTGTAGCCAGGGATCCAGTCAAAGCCTTTGACGGCCCTCGCTCCCATTCAGACACATTTCCACCTGACCTGGTCCATGTCAGGCTCATCTTGATACAGGTTGGGTTTGATTCAATAACTGACAGAAGAGCATTTCAGTTTAGATCTGAGGAGTCACATGCTACATGATTTGCTGCTCTGATTGGTTGTGGGTCCAAAAAAACCCTCACAAAACTCCACATAAACTACTGATGAATAAAATCTATTCAATTCAAACTTTCTCTCCTCTTTAGCCCGACTATCATCCTCCTTGGCGGTCTGATCGTCATCTCGGATACCTTCCCCTCAGTGAGCTCGACAGCGGGCTGGGATGCGGCCCTGACAGCCCACATCACCGGGTGCCCTTCTCCGAGGCTGAGACAGACGCCATGTCATCGCTGCCAGGTCACACTCCTTCCTCCCAAGGCTCCTCCTCTTCATCCGAGTCCCTGATCTCCTCTGAACCCAGTGACTCAGGCTTCCACAGCGTCAGCACCGGGGAACACCGACGACTGCATAAAATGCATGGAGGCCACGCCCACCGACAGACTCACCATCTTCGCTCGGGACACTCTCCTCGAGAGCAGAGAGGACGCTGGGATTTGGAGTCCATCCCTGAGACAACTCCAATGACTCATGCTGGAGTACCACAAGCATCCCGTTGCACTGTGGGTAACAGCACGACCACAACAGTTCACTTCCACAGAGCCGAGAGGAGTCCCACCTTACCTCGCCACCGCTCACCGCCTTCCCCTTCTGCTGGTTAGTCAAGCTCTTCAAACTGTATTTTCTAGAAATGGCAGCTGCATTCAAGAAACTCAAAAGGCTGCAGCTACAAGTGTTGGGTTTGAGGAAACTGTTTGGCTCAAAGGTGTTTTTGAGGCAGAATTTTCCTTGTTAGGGAGAAGTTCTTACAACACCAGCTAAATTAAGATTTGTGTGTTTAGAGATGAAATTTGTTTCTTGGGACCTGATTGGTTCTCTCTGTCTGTCTGCAGGTTGTCGAACTGAGCCCTGCCAGCGGAGGGCACTGTGGTTGGAGCAGCAGCAGGGAAGAAGTGGGATGGCAGAGACTTCAGGGCGTAGTCGAACAATAACAGATCTGAGTGAAGGACAGCGCCGCCGCAGGGCCAGTCACCCCAACATGACAGAACCAAACACTCTGAGTAACAGACTCCAGAACAGCCAACCAGGTACCACCAGCAACACGCTGGGGCCGAGGAGCAGGGCCAGTTATCCCAGTAACTGCCACCCGACCAGTCACCTCAGCATAGACAGAACCGGTCTGACCAATCAACAGAACACCCAGAGAAACAGCCAGGCCACGAACCGGAGCAGAGAGGAGGACTCGCTCTCTAAGAGTCCTGGATCGGGCTCCAGTGGCGTGTCGGACTGGCGTGGTTGTCAGACTCTGGGCAGTCATACCGGCAGCTCCAAAGGTTCCTCTGTTCCTTTCTACAGCACACTGGGAACCCCACAGCGAAGTCCTCGTTCGCCACCCTCCCCCCGCTCAAGACTGTCCAATCAGAAGTCAGTCAGGAACCAGCTGCTCAGAGCCCGAGCTTACCGATTGGCCAGGGAACGCAGTGAGGTCACTACAGACGAGGAAGTGCGAGGAGAGGGGGAGAGAGAAGGCGAGGAGGAAGGGGAAGATGGCCGATGGGCGGGGCGATACTGGAGCCGGACCGAAAGGAGGCGTCACCTGGCGTTGTTGCGGCAGCACAGAGAGAGGAGAGGAGGACTGGAGGAGCCGGCCGGAGGACTTCAGGGCTCGCTGTCGTCCCAGACGGTGCTGGAGCTGAGCCACATGAAGCAGAACCGGCTGAGGAACAGCAAGCTGCTCGATGATTGGACAACTGTGGAGGAGCTGCTCACTCACGGGACACGGGTGGAGAGCGACAGCCAGCTATGTCCAAGTCCTCTGTTATCGGTTACCACTGTCTGATGGGAAATCCTCTGACACACGGTCCCATTGGTGGTTATCAATCAATCAGTTGTTGGACGTCTCCAATCCATCACTCAGGCCCCATATTCATTCAAGGTTTATGGTGTAAAAACTGCAGACGTTCACACTAAAAGACCAAATCAAAGGACCAAAAGATGAGTTTGTGTTCAACATGAAACTGTGCTGACAGTAGTCATGGTCCTTCATCCGTCTTTTACATTTAGATCACAACATTTTAACTTCATGTGAACAACACACCCAATCAGTGACCTGCTACCACTTCCCCCTGACATACCACTCATGGTTTTCTTTACCACAGCAAGTAATGTTGCTGCTGTTCACAAGGACACACTGATGTTGTCATGTTTCCTGTCAGTCCTACGAGTCTGTCCAAGAACACGCAGCCTTCAGAGGCACAGAACAACACCTGTTTGCTCAGAAGATTCAGTGTTTACTAGCAAACACGTGATTAATTCATTAAAGCAGTTTAACTGAGATCTACAACTCTTTTTTAAGAAGAATAGAAACCGAAAACAAAAATCGAGATGACCAAAAACATTCAAAAAACAGCAAAGTGCAAAAGAGCTTATGTTATAAATGGCTAAAAAAAAATCAAAATGATCAGACATGTGAGAACCTGAGGGAATCAACCGGGTACATCCACATGGAGCTGGAAGTCAAAACTCCGAGCTAAGTGAAGTTATGTGGAGCTGCAGGGCTCATTACTAGTGTCCTTTCACTTCGTAGTGGGACTCTTTATGCAACATCATCTTAAAAATACAGCTTAGGGCCCTGCACTCGAAAATGAAAGCTCACATGAGCCAGTTAATAAAACTATTATAATTTCTGCTTTGACATAACTCCGACTGCACAAAAAAAAAATTAGTTCAGACCCATGCCTTAATCTCAGTGAATTTGGACATCTGTCATTGCTAATTCTTGTTCAGTATTATTAAAGAATAACAGGAGAAATGAAAGGCTGCTTCTTAGGCTCAGGTGGAAAATAACTAATAAGCTTTCTGCAAAAATGTTTGACGTAAACAAAAAGTGTGACAATCTCACTGTTCTTGGAGACGCTGATTAAATCTGAACTGACTTTAAACCAATACGACCGTCTGGCAGGAACCTCTGAACCGATGCTTGTTTGAAAACAGGAGCTTCTGCCGGTTTGTATGTGGAAAAGGACACTGAAGAGCTGCATGGGATCGAGGCTCTGCAGCACAAACACACTTGCTGGATGGACTGGTCAGATCTTCACACACCAGACTGTCTGAAATATCACACGATCAGATGTGTTGCCTTGTGGAAAAGTGTCTCCATCTCCTTTTCTGGGTTTACTGCCTTTCTTTCCGTCTCTGTGCCACAAAATGTCAAGGTCGACTCTGAAATTACAACAGCGTCGTGACGTTCGGCTCACTCTGTAAGCTTGTTAGAGGATTTCTGCACCTTTATGATCAAACAGCCTCTAAACCCCTGAAGACGCTGTTTCACCAGACTGTTTGTTCTTTTTTAGTTGCCACTTTCACTGGTTTCTCCTGGGTGGTTTAATCTCCATGCACTTACACAGACTTGGAGTGTAAACACATGAGACGCCATGGAGAGGCCTCACAAGTCTCCATGCAGCACTGTGTGCATCTGGGTTTCTGCTGGGTTCAGAGTATTCTGCTGCAATTAGTGGATTAATTGGCCTGTTGAAAGTTGGCATGGTGTGCCACACGTTCATCTTTAACATGCTTATTCTCGCTGAGAGTTAAAACAGAACATAGATCATTTCTGTAAGTTAAATATTAAGCTATGGTCAAGAGATGGTTAGCTTAGCATAAAGGCTGAATGAGGAGGAAACAGGCTAACATGGCTGAGACATTCCAGCAACATCTCCCCATAAAACTGCTCTTTCATCATTTTGACTCTCTTGTTTTTGTACTAAATAAACAAACAACACAACATTTTCATCAACGAGTCTCAGAGTTGCTGGAGGGCAGATTTTATTTAAGTGTGGACAGCCATCTGTTTCCTCCTGTATCCAGACTTTGAGCTGAGCTAAGCTGAGAGGACGCTGACTGTGGCTTGCTTTTGAATGGACAGGTGTGAGAATATACTGAGCTTCTCATAAAACTCTGGAAGCAAACGGTATTTCGTAAAAGTCCAACTGCAGTTTGTGACTTTTGTAAAAAAACACAATATTGAAACATGAACTGTCAGCACACATCATCTTGTTTACTTACGAAATATGACTTTCGCAGCTAATTTAACCAAATGATGGTTCTTTTTAATCTTTAAGTGATTTCATGATACTCTGATGAGATCAGGTCTTTTTGAATGCAGTCTGTTATCTGATATAACCGTGTCAGAGCAGCAGGAGCTCAACAGTCTCATAAGTTTAGAGGGATCACAGCACTGAAAAGTGTCAATATCTCGTCAACAGGGCTAATATTAGCCAATATGATTACAGGCACCTTTGGGAGAAATTGGAAGTTGGATTAATATAAAAAATGTCAGTCAGGGTTATGATGTAATAATGTGTTATATAGTGAAACTGTTCAATGCAATTTTGGTAAAAAAAAAAAAATAAGAAAATGTCCATTTATTTTCATATTCTGTCGAGATTAGAGAGAAATGAAAGCCTGAAAGCAAGTTAACAGGTCACAGAGTCGGACCCATCAAATTATATCTAAGGGTTTCTTTTTCTAAACAGAGTGTGTGTGTGTGTGTGTGTGTGTGTGTGTGTGTGAGTGTGTGTGCACAAAAGAATTTAAGGTTTGATACTAACTTGTTAGTGGTGTTTAGCCAAAGATATTGTGTTACTCTGGTTTGTGGACAATCTAGATCAGCTCTCACTGTACGATGTAAAAGTCTATTTTATAACCATTATAGTTTTATATATAGCCTATATGTTATAATTGATTTTGCCTTGAGTAGATTACTTCTGTTTCCCACGAACATCCTGCTACGCTAGTGTACGTAGATATTAGTGTACAATCAACTGTTAGCATAAACGAGCTTTACTACTGCAGTCCAAACCTAGCATGCTAACTCCTGATAGCACAGAAGAAGCATTTCACCGATCGCTCAAAGTGTCATAAGTGCTGAAATCAGATAAACTGTATTTTTTCAGACTGTGCTTTTGATAAAGTGTCTCAAAAGAAAAATGCTGTAAAGTCTCATATAACCAAATTTTTTAAGTTAAACCTGAGTTGACCAGCACAGGCGAAGCAGCTTATTAGCTGCTGGATCTGACTGACAGACAAGCATTAGGTTAAATATGTGTGTGTGTGTGTGTGTGTGTGTGTGTGTGTGTGTGTGTAGAGAGAGAGAAAGAGAGAGAGAGTTAAATATAATATAAACAGTTTTCTGAAGAAGCATACAGCTAGCTTATAGCTCACTACTTAGCTTGATTTATCTGCTTGTCTGAGGCCAAAGGAAAGTCTTTAACTTTCCACAACTGAAGAAAAATAAAGGGAATTCTCAAAAAGGGAAAAACATTTTTAGGACATTCTTCATTTCACTGTGATACAAACTGTTTTTGTGGTAGTTTTATATTTATTTGACTCAGAAAATTTATTTAACATTTAGAGAAATGTGGCTGTTTCTTTTTCATTCAAAGTCAAATGAAAAGATGAAATCTCATGTCAGCGTGTTCAGTCTGAAGCTGGAGTCAGGAAGCAGTCGAACTTATAAAAAACTGGAGGCTGTCGGCCAAAGTTTTACCTTCCAGCACCTCTAAAACTCCCTCACCAACACACTGAATCTCCTTGGTTTCAGATGCACATATATATGATTGTTTGTTTTAATGAAAGGTGAAAATGAGGGAAACAAAAGCCTGGCGCTCTCTGAAATTCAAAAATACTCGTAGTAAGACCTCACTGATTGACATATTGTACCAGGTTTATGTAGCCTGTAAACACACACAGAAAGACATGCAGAAATTAAAAATGTTCAATCATTGTCCTTCGTTAAGGTAGCTGCCTTTATGCTAAGCTAGGCTAAAAGCTGTTTGCTAATCACTTCCTGACTCCAGCTCTGTATCTAAACACAAACACTCCTGTTGTCTCATCATAAGATTTTTTTTTCTCTTCTCCAAAATGTTAATTAGTTTTCTTAAACATCCTTTGTTTTTGTGCACATGTGCGTAAAAAAACACTGTTCTCTTGATGTAAATGTAATGAAAACCTCACAGCACTTTGAGCTCGTGTCCTTC
Source organism: Ctenochaetus hawaiiensis (assembly GCA_029783645.1). NCBI lineage: Eukaryota > Metazoa > Chordata > Actinopteri > Acanthuriformes > Acanthuridae > Ctenochaetus > Ctenochaetus hawaiiensis. The sequence continues at coordinate 25,742,624 of JAPZDY010000002.1, read as the reverse complement.
AGGTTCTGTGAAGCTGGTCCTGAATCTTCAGCTCAGACTGTTTGATCTTTTCAGGACTGTGTGCAATAATCAGAGGTCGAGTTGCCATATTGCTGTCCTGCAGTCTGCTGTCGGTCGGCTCGGAGGGACCCAGTCCTTCTGTAACACTGCGCTAAAACGTCTCGTGCTCAGGTTTGTGTCTGCATGATGTCAGGAGGGTGTGTGTGTGTGTGTG
>JAPZDY010000002.1:25726244-25742310 GCA_029783645.1 Ctenochaetus hawaiiensis | reverse complement strand
GTGTGTGTGTGTGTGTGATGAGCTCTCGATCAGACAGGATGGGCTGTGCGAACACTTTGACAGTGTGGATTTGTTGTGTTTCTGTTTGTGTCTCCATGCACCCTGTGACCTCACAAATGTACCAGAAATCTGAACCATGATGTCGATGAAACTGTCACGCAGCATGAGAGAGATCTTTGCTGGAGGAACTCATGTGAAACAATGTCAGTAAACTGTGAAAACTCAAACACTCTTGTTATGATTCGGGATTTTTTGCCGATGAGATTTGAAAGTGTACTCTATAAACAAAATCACTGTCAAAATTAAACCGCGGAGGCGGACGTCCTGATTTTTTAGTCTCTAGTTTGAGCAAAAATGTGTGATTTTGCCTCATTCAATATAGATAGATAGATAAATGTACTTTATTGATCCCAATTTGGGAAACTCCACTGTTGCAGCACTCCACAAACTATACAACAATCATTAGAAGGAATCTTCAAGTGAATTAAAAAAGGGCATTTACAAGGGAAATAGAAAAGTAAGTGTGCAAAAAAATTAAACCAAGGATGCCTGGTGGCCTGAAACAACAAAACACAAAATGTGTGCAAAACTAAAGAACAAGAGCAAAATGTGCACATGGCAGTCAGTTGTGCAGAAACAAAGATGTGCAAGGTTTAAAAACCAGCAGTGGTGCAATATCTTCCTGGTGTTGGAGGATTTTTTTTACAAGATTCAGTGATTTTTTTTCCCCTACTTTGTGATTTCTTAATGGTTTTTAAGAAATACTGCCATTTTCTCAAAACAGCTGTACTTTAATATTTCTTTTAAGAAAATCAAGAAATATGAATTTATAGTTTTCTATGTTGCTTCCTTTAGATGGACAAAAAATAGAAGCCGACACTGTCTGAGTCTGACTGAAGCTTCATCACACTGACAGGTCGTTCTGTTCTGATGCACCTCATCGAGCTGTTGTCGTGTTCTCGCTCTGTAAATGCTGATTTCATGCAGAACAGAAATAATGACCCGTACTGTTTGTCTCAGCTCGGCCAGTCGACGTTCTTTCATCATGAACTCGCTCACGACAAACACTGATTGACAGTATTCAGCTCTGACAGCCATGTTGGCTCTTCAGTCCTGCTCCGTGACCGTTTCTATAGCAACTGGTGTTTCTACGGCAGCTGATCTCTCGGCTCTTGGCCTTGTCACCATGGTGATGTTTTGTGGAGGATGATGGGACTTATTTACAGCTGAAACTCGTCAGCTGTGCAGAGAAGCAGCAGTGCAGGTGTTTCCAGCCTGAAAACAGACTCAGCTCCACAGTTCTTCTCCTTCTGACCCGAGGAACGTGACAGCAAAGTGCAACGTCACTTCAACATGAGCTGAGGAAGGGGGACCTCTGCTGGTCATCATATAGAACTACAACAGGCGGACAATAATGAAAATAACCAACATCATTCATGATTTAATGGGATCAAAGTCCAGTTTTAAACATGAAAGCCACAGCATGATGCAACATCCTCATGTTTACCTCATTTTGAATTAAATGACAGATTTAAAATGTGCCTGAACACGTTTCGCTTGATTCGTTTTGATTGAGCCTCAACAGACTGAGTTTGTCATCTACTTTATAATCTAAATCTTTGAATCTTTTGAATCCCTCAGTCTGTTCCACGATGCCACAACACCTTCCACCCCCAGGAAGGATGTTATGTCACAGGTTTGATGGGATGATGAGTAAAAATAGAGCTGCAGAGTTGGGGGAGTTGTTTTTCGGGCGTCCCTGGTTCTGGATTTAAAGGTCTGCTTCGTGTTGTTTTCTCTTGTGTTTGTCAAAATGTCCTGGTTGAATCATCAGTAAAAGAGAGAAACACAAAAAGACTGCGAGCATACAAACAAGGAGAGTCCATGAGGAGTTTTAAATGAAAACGCTGAAGGTGAAAATAAACATCAGAAACATCCTGTTCACTCTCTGATCAGTTAGGATTCATTATAAAACTACGATGTGTTTCGTCCCCAGAAGACTTTTTCCACAGCAGATAAAGAAGTTTGTCTCGGGTGTAAATAATAAAAGGAATAATGGTTAAACTCAGGAAACACTTGGGTTCTGCTCGGCGTTAAGACTGAGAGGAGGAGGAATCTGCTCATCCATCGCTCATTTTCAGCTCCATCACACACGACCTCACATTTTGTATTATGAGTGCCATCATGTGATGGTGAAGCCCTCAATCTCAGCTGCCCGTCGAACACTGAGGCGAAATGAAAGACAAAAACAGGATTTGTAACAAATTTATTCCATTAAAATATATTTGAAAATACTGTGTACTTGTGCATAACTCAGTGAAGCAGTGATGCCACAGCTGAAAATATTCCTCACAGGACAGACGGCTGCATTTCCACTGCGAATAAATGAGACGTGACGTGTGACTGAGGAGGAGACGACTGTTTCTGACCGGAGTTTAACTTCTGTTTGGTTTTCAGTGGAAATGCAGCCGAACACAGAAAACGGACACAAAGCAGCTTTTAAAAATACAAAAAACTCGTATTAAAAAGTGAAATGTCTGATGTTTCAACACATCTTTCATCTGAACAGGTGAGTTTGGGGAAGTGAAGCAGACAGAAGGACCTGATGTTTGTTATCTGATGATCGTCTCACTGAACAGAAACTTGTCTTAAGAAATCAACTCATATTCGAAACATGATGAGCCCAAACAGCTTTTTTAACTGTTGTAAAAGCTGATGAACGTTACTGAAGAGGCCACATACACATTTAATTCAAGTAAACGCAAAAAACACTTAATATCAGAGTAACTGAGGATTTCACAGACATGCAGTACTGAAATAAATCTCATTAAAATGTTTGCTAAATTAGACGTGCACGAGCAAACCTGACAGAAATATTTCTTAATAAAGTATTTAAGTGTTCTTGCATAAGGCTCATTAAAACCTTATTTTTCTCGGCTCTCCAAAAGTCAAATATTGGCGTCAGCCTTCAAAAAAAATCTCTAATCTTAACTACCAAAGCAGAAGTTAAACAAAAGATGTCTGAGCTGAAACCCAGAGTGTGTGAATTCAGTTCTGTAATGTGAGTTTGTGTTTCAGACATAATGTCAGGAAAGATCAGCTGTCATGTTTTCACATTTTAGTACAAAAGAAGGCATGTCGGCGTCGTGCGGAGCCCCGAGGCATCAGGTGGAACAAAAAACACTGCTGCAACTCTGCAGAAACACCTTCATGTCTCAAACTGAGTAAATCTCTTTAAGGTTTCCATCGTCATGGTCTAAGCATTTTAAAGTTTGCCATTTTTTTGAAAACAGTTAAAAAATATATAGATGATTCATCCTGCACTTGTACACTTTGCAACCAATGATTCGGGTGAAACTTTCTTAAATTTAATGGGAAAAAGCTGCTTCATGATTCAAACAGATGAAGTTGCTCATTGTTAAAACAAACGGTAAGAGCTGCTAACTGTAGCTGCTGTTTGCCAGTCAGCCACGTTAGCCGTGTAGCTGGCGGTCTGATGAGCTGACTCAGCATCTGGGTGCAAAGAGCCAAACCCGGCAAGAAAACCATCTTGGTTTCATTCACTGTTATCAGCACCAGGCCGAAATACTTCAAACTGCCTAATCAAACAGCACTCTGCTCAGTGAAGCATCAGGATGCAGAAAAGAAGCAGGAAATGACGGAGCTGCTGTGCAGGAAGCGTTGCGATGAGGCGACCATGCGACCATCACTTGTAACTGTGCATGAAGTCGTACTTGTGTGAAGCTCTGAGCTGCTCGTGCAGCATCATCTGGGGCCGTCAGAGCTGATTCTCAGGTCCAACATCGAGACCTGATTCAGCAGCCTCACATGATATCTGTACTTGTGCATAGTCTATAATGTCTCTGCTCAGTTATTGATCAAATCCATTGATTTGTCATTTTCCCTCTGTGTCCTTAATGACTCTGTCTCGTCCCTTATTAATCACTTGTTTACACCAGCAATAAAAAAAACTCAATCTTCACTGTTTGGGCTTCACATCTGACCGTTTTCATCCCTCAGCCAATCAGATAAAAATGTCATTTTTCCTGCTGATGTAATTCAAGTCCTCACATCTATTTTTATCCCTCATCCAGTCGTCGCTTCAGGTAACCAGGCTAACTAAAACCACACGTCTCCATAGTAACCAAACTGATGTAAAAACACCTTCTCTTTTTTTTTTTTAGCAGCAGATTTCTCCATGAAAATATCAACCTGCCGAGTGTGTGAAGAGGTATTGACTAAAGGTATTGATCGGACAAAGGTCTGTGATGTCGGCTGTGTGTGTGTGTGTGTGTGATGAAGATGAAGAGCTTCCATTTAAATTGTCAACAGCAGGTGAAAACACCCAAGATGCTGATTTAAGATTTAAAAAGTGCAATAAAATAAAGTTGAAACTAAAATCTAACTGAAAAACTTTTTCACAAATAATCCTGAAACTTAATAATAATAATCTGGCAACAGTTTTAAAACTCTACAGAAAAGTGCTCTTGCTAAAGAGAAACAACCTTTGAGGTGGACTCACAGGTGTTAGTTCTGATGTATAATGATTAAACTCTGTGATGACGTCTGTCTCACCATCGAACTGATCTCTGCTGTGTGATGAACATCTGAGGGACTCGCTGTCGTTCAAGTTCCTCTGTGGACTTTTTGACCTGCAGAAAAGCTACGGACCAACGGATTTTTGCAGTCAGAACTTCTGGTCTGTATCAAGAGACTCAGAGTTCATAGCTAATATTTGCTTTTCACACACCTAAACATGCTGGCTTTTAGCCTGCTAATGTCGTCAAACACCACTGCACTCAGTTCACATCTGCTGAAGGTGTTTTCAGCTCACGAGGTGTCGTATCCACCTGAGGACGCAGTTTTATGCTAACGACCGCAGTTCATTCAGAAATGTGACACGTTTCCTCCCAGAATCAAACACGAGCCTGATCTGTGCTTCAGGTTTGTGTTTTCTCTTCCTCTGTGTCTCTCTGCCAGTAAGGCTCCTTGAAATACTAAAAAAGATTTTTCTGTATTTTATTTTGAGTGCTGTGATGCTTTGTTCACATCATTTCTACACTTGGATTTAGTATCAAAAGCTTCGTCCTTTACGACTCTTAGAGTAGCAAAGAACATGAATAAGGCTCCAGCATTATTTCTTCTGGATTATCCTGCAGTTTGATTAAGTGGCATTTACCAATAAACACCTTCTGATCTGAAGCATCAGAGCATCTGTGATCACTGACCTGCTTTAAGGCTTTAAAAGCATAATTGAACACATGAACGATGCGTAAGGTGACGAAGTATTTACGTTGATGTTCGAACAGGATAATCTGACATTTTAACGTTGAAATAATTAATGAAATAAAGTTGTAATTTGGGGAAAAGTCAAAATATGAGGAAAAGTTTTATTTAAGTGACAAAGAAATACCTTTCTAACACTGAAACATGTTTTTTAAAAACAAGTTTTTATGTGTTTTTTTAACAAATTGGCCATAAATTAAATTTTAAATTATTTAACTTTTCCTTTTTTCATTATAATAAGATTTTACTTGAAATTTTGACTTTGTGTTTCTCATAACATCACAAATGGTATCAGAATCCTTATTTTCTTCTGATCAAATCATATTTTGTTATAATTTTATTCCTAAAATACAAAACTAAAGAAATTTGGATTTTTTTTTTGGAATATTACGACTTTTTTCAAAATATTTCAACTTGACTCTGGAATTCTTAGATTAATTTAATCTGCACAGCCGGAGCCCTCGTGGTGTTGTGATTGTACTCTGCGTTGTGTGTGTGTGTGTGTGTGTGTGTGTGTGTGTGTTGTTCTAGCCCTCCCACTCGCTCTCTTCCAGGTTGTGTTTGACCAGAAACTCTTTGACGGTCGGCTGATTGTCGAGCCCCGGCTGCTGCTCTTCCAGATGCTGCAGAAGCTCCTCCCACTGCCGTTTGTCTTTTCCCGTTTGCCATGACAACCGAACCACTGCCCGTAACAATGGCAACAGCAGGGGGTGTGGCCTGTCTGTGCGCTGCTGTGATGTGTCAAGCTTTTCGCTCAGTGGGAGGGGTTTATCTTTGAGGGGGCGGGGCCTGTCTTCTGTGCTAGTCTGGGTCTCAGCAGGAGTCAGAACCCGGATGGCGTGGTCACAGTGATCCCGGGCCTCCTCCAGCTGGTCCACTTCCTGGAAACAGCTCGACAGCCCCACTAGGGTGAAGAACCAGTGGGAGGAGGCCGAGGGCGGGGCCTGGTCCTGGTTGTCATAGTAAGTTGCCCAGCCCAGTTTGCATTGCAGTCTCTTGGCATTGAGCAACGGACCCAAAGCCTCCTGGTAATGTCCCACCCTCGACGAAACAAGACAAACACTATGAGTTTCATTCATAAAAACTATAAACTCTGAGAAAGAGTCCGGAATCAAAATGTTACTCAAGTAAAAGTACCAAAGTACTGGCACGAAAATGTACTTTAAATACTGAAAATCAAAGTAATAATTAAAAGAAATGGGTCATTTATAGAAAATGTTTATTAGACTGTTGGATTATATTCTCATATTTATTATTTTAATGTTGCTGTTGAGTAGCTCATGAATCACATCTTGAGCATAAAAAAGGTTTAATCCTAATCAATAATAATAATGCATCATATCTCATTTGTCGATTTGTAATGTTTTATTAATTTAAATCCCATTTAGTGACTTAAGTTATCAAAAGAGTGTAACAGAATAAAAAGTGAAATATTTGCTTCTGAATTGCTGTGTCCGAAGCTCGACATTACTTCCCTTTTCTGTTCTGCTCATTTTGTGTTACATTACTGACGTACAGTTTCTTTCTAGATACTCTGAAAAAAAGCAAACAGTTAAAAATAGAAAGCGAAGTGACTGGCTGTTTGGCAGGAAAGGAGGTGTTAGTCGTTCATGTTGTGTTGGACGTCGGTGTCTGAGTTACCTGATGAGCAGCTGTCCAGCCTGCAGGTCGGTCAGGTAGAAGAACTGTCGGACACACAGCGCCCCCCGCAGGGCCGGCAGGGAACACAAGTGGGACAGGTACTGTTCGAACGCTCGGCTCCTCTTGGCGATCGTCTCCGCGGTGAAGTTTCTACGCAGCTTCTTTCCTGCAGAGGGTTTAAAGAGTAAGTCGTGACGTTTTGGCAGTGATTTGTCACCGCTGCAGTAAACAGGAAATGAAACTGAACCCTCTCACACGGATCCACCGTCTGTCCATCACCTTTATGTATGTTTCTGTATTATGTTGTCACTGATCCTGCAGAGCAAAGAAATGAAACCAAAAACCTCCTCGTCACCAGAGTTCCTGTCTGACCATGTTAACAGCATCAGCAGCTTCGTGTTCAGACAGATGAATCTACTCACGTGGGAAGCAGACACGCTCCATCTGGTCCCCGTGGTTGCGGCGCAGTGTGGCGTGGAGCCTCTGGAAGTCGGAGTATCGGCGGGTGATGATGGCCGGAGTCTTGTCGCTGCCACCAGACTGGATCACATGGATGGTGTAGAGCTGGAGGGAGACAGGGAGCGCTGTGGGAAGCTGAACGAACTCCTGTGAGCTCACTTTGTTTAAGACTTTAGCACCTAAACAGAACTTTAGATTGTCAGAACCAGCACCACCCAGACCTGGATCTGAATAAACGGACACACACACACCTGTCTGAACTCACCACATACTTGGAGGAGCTGTCCTGCACCACGCTGGCATCCGTCACCTCAAACAACAAGTTGTCCGTCAGTCGCCTCCCGGCGGAGGTGGGGCTTCCTGCCCCGAGTCCTCGCAGACTCCTCCAGCCCTCCTGAAGCTGCCGAGTCAGCAGGGAGGAGGGAGAAGGTGCTCCTGGAGACAAGCACACAGGGCTGGTGTCTGCAAAGAGAGAGAGACAGAGAGAGAGAGACAGAGAGAGAGACGGGTCAGGTGATTCTGCAGTGTTTCGGGTCGTCGCTCTCAGATGAAACGTGTGTTTACTGACGACGTTACAGGAGCAGTTTTTAAAAGAGCGAGCAGAAGATTCAATGAGAAGCAGAACCAGAGAGCAGAAAATAAATCAGAGCAACACACAGAGACGTTTGTTTTTACATCTGAATGATTTGTTGAAGGTTGTTTGTAACAATAAAAGTGTAAACAGGAACTCGATGCAAGAACGCTGACAGAAACTGATTTGTTGGGGTTTTTTCACATCAAATTTGCTTTCTGACACAAATAAAGTTTTCTGACAGCTTGTGCGGTTCATTAGTTTCTGGAATAATTCATACAGTCCAGAATCTCACACACACACACAAACAAAATGATAAAACAGCCATCAGAATCTTTCCCAAAGACGCTTCAACATGCAGACCAGCAGAGTCTCGATCGAACCACCAGCTTCTGATCAGTAGACGATGAACTCAACTTCCTGAACCACGGCTGCCCTTGTCATTCATTTAAGGTCAAGTGTGTGGGATTTAATGCCATCTAGTGGTTATGTTGCTTACTGCCATCAACTGAAAATCCCTCAGGTCACCTTTTCCTTCTGAGCATGCCGGAGAGCCGACAGTGGCGGTGAACCTCGGAGCTTTGAGCTGCTGAGTGGAAGTTAAAAACAGTTTGTTTGTGAAGCTGAAACTGTTCGAAGACTCTGTTCTGGAACACTAAGTGAACTCCACAGATGAGAGACGCCACCTCACCTGTGCTGCTGAGTCCCTCCTCCATCGACTCCCCCAGGAAGTCTGAGTCACTGTCCAGCCCAGACCCCTCGCCCTCAGCTCCATCCTCCGCTCCTCCTCCTCCTCCTCCCATGCTGTCGAAGCACAGGGTCCCCCCGAGCCGATCGGTCACACACTCCTCCTCCTCCTCCAGCTCCGCCTCCCAGTCTTCCTCCTTAAACTCCTCCTCTTCCTGAGCACCTCCTACTTCCTGTTCGGGTCCCGCCCCCTGACCATCTTTAAACAGCGAGCGCTTCAGACGGTCGAGCAGCCGGGACGCCATCACACGGCCACTGCAGGGGGGAGGGGCTGAGGAGAGGACGGGGAAACAGGAAGTCTTTCAGGTCGCCATTTAACCGAGATTCATTCAAAAATGACAACTTCACATGAAAACGCAAGCAGAGCGTCCGCAGCCGTCAAATCAAAATGTAGAATGAAAGTCACAAACTTCACAGTGATTACAGACAAATATTTTGGCTTGAAATGTTCGACCCTTTCTGGTCTTGTTCAACATTGTTCCCTTTCTGGCAGGAAGTCTATAACATGGTGCAAAAAGTATTCCAGACAGTCTTTCCTTTTGAGTTTGTATCGTTATATTTAGGAGTTCCACCATCAGAAAATGTCTCCTCTAATGACAAATACTTATTTCAGATTTGAAGTGCTGCTGCCAGGAGAGCCATGACAAGGAAGCGGCCAAAACTAGGAAAACCTGCAGTGGAAAAGAGTTTTTGAAAAGATGGGAAAGATGGATTAAGTTTGTCACACAGGTTTGACCATCATTTGTCTAATGCCAGGTCTTATATCCTTTTTAACCCTTTTGTATCTGTTTTTTTTTTTAGTATCATAGAGGTGCACTTCAACATTCCTGTTCTAGCGAGTTTAATTCTCTATTTTGTATTTTATAAATTTGACCTTGTGTGTTGTTGAGGGAGGAGCGATCATCCTTATCTGTATTGGTCGAGGAGTCGTGGGTCTGTGAAGTTCTGTGTGATTCAGTTGTAATTTACAGATGAAGGGGTGAGAATGGTGAATGATTATGTGAATGAACATGTGAACCATGAAAAATCTTACTAAAAAGAGAATTTGAAATGCTCAACCCTGATTACTTTTCCCCGCCTTTTTTAGAAGAAACCCTTGTAGAGATAAAGTGTACAAAGTTTCCTGGGGCTGATTAAATGTCTGTGAAACAAAACATTATCGTGAATATCTTGATCAGAGAAAGTCATGCTTACAAATGTTCGAGCTGAACAAACCTCAGAGTTCTGTCTAAACGTCCACAGGAAAGATTAACGGGACGCTCGCTTCCACAATCCAGGTCACTGACACACTCGTGGGTCACATTTCAGCCCCGCAGACACGCTGATCTACATCCCAAACAACCCCGGCAGAGGCAGCAGCAGCAGGCTGAGCCGGCTCCGCTTACAGAGCCGGCTGCTTTTCTGAATGGAAATCATGTCACACATTAATAATGCAGCAGGTTGCTCAGTCAGCCTGCAGCCAGGAAAACAAAACGCACAGCCAGGTTTCTGCCCGCAGAGCTTCACTAGATCCTCCAGCACAGATCCTCCACACGTCAGGTGTCTGATCAGGAAGACAAACACCTGGAGGTGATCGGCAAAGTTTACCTTTTCTCTGACTCTGAGACAGTAAAGGTCTTTAAGCTGAGAATCGTCTGAATACACCGGAGGGCAACTTCAGGTTTATTTATGACAGATTAAAGAACTAATCAGCTGTCAGATTTGTCACTAGCTGATTATCTGTGCAGTTAACTGTTTGCACCTGATTTAAAACTGCTGTTCAGTAACAGAAAAACTGCTGTTATCTGCTGAGTTAGCAGTCAGCACGGGAAACTGTCCAAAAAAATGAGCTGATTCATATTTTCCACCATTTTAATGGATTCAACTGGTGCTGAATTTCTCAGCGACGTGAAGAAAAAACTTTGTTTTAGATCATGTGTTCATTTGTTGTCAAAAAACATGTCAGAAGCAGGAGGAGAGGTGGTAAAGTTGGTTTACGAGGCGTCCGTGAAGGCAGCAGAATGATCGGTGTTCAATACAAACTGGTTGTTAAATAAAATAACAACTTTAACTTCATGAACTCACACCAGCTTCAGACAAACTCATCATTAAAAACTGTTCAACGCGCTGCAGAGCGAAGTTAGCCAACAAGCTAGCAGCATCTCTGAGGGATAATGTTTACACACAAGTTGATGGATCAACCGTCAACCGTCCGGTTCTGACACCTCACCCGGTTCTGGAAGCTACCGTTAACCCTCACGGTTCCCGGTGACCCGTGACAGCGTGGTGTGTTTAAACAGATCGGTCTGAAACGGTCGGTTCAGGGCCGGACGGTCCGGTTCTCTGTTCCTGTTTCTAACGGCTAGCTAACGTCCCTGCAAAGTTAGCAAACAAGCTAACAAGTTTTTACGGGCAGAGTTTTGTCGGGTTTAACGGATCCGTTTCGCTCCCCGCGGGTCGGTGAACTCACCCTGGGCTCGAAGCGACGGTCCCCCCTCCCGTTAGTCCATGGCAGCGGCGGAAGGTACCGTGTGGAGCTCCGGTCGGACCTGCGGGTCGGACCGTCTACGGGCTGGAAGAGGAGCGCACACGCACAGCGGACTGCATCCTGATTCCTGACAGTGTCCCCGGCTGCAGCCTGCGGGGGAGGCGGGATCTGCGGGATGTCGGACAGTGACCATATAAGGAAATGCAGCGCTCGCCTCAGAACAGCAGGGGGCGTTAACGCGCTGATTTAACCAAAGCATTTATAATGAAATTTAACTGCAGGAGAAGAGTCAGGATTTGTTTTTTCTCCCTTTTTTATGACTCATTTTCCCTAAAGAACGCTTAGGACGTGAAGTGGTCACAAATGAAATGATTAATTATTAATTCATTAAGTTCAGTAACGCTGTTTTTGTGTTTCAGTGGAGGTTGAAGAGCAGGAAAACAGCTGGTTACTCAGCATTCCCTCGCAGTCATTAACTTCTTGTTTGAACATGTCAATAAAAAACACAAGATTTCATAATCATATGCCGTGAATCACATTATCCAGAACATGGGAAGAGTTTTATTTGTTTAACAAATACAAAAATGCTGCTACACTTATTTTTATCAGAAAGCTTGGAGTTACAGCACAGTGATTACACAGGTAATGAGTCTCACGTGATGCTTGGCAGCTTTTGGATTTACTTTAAAATACTTCACATTCTACTTCACTGTCAAAAGGTTTGGATGAATTAGAAAATAATATAAATGAATTATCAACAATAATCAGAGGCAAAAACAAGTTAAACATGGTTTCTCCAGCGCTTTACTCGGATTCAACTTTAAACTACTTAAATTCACTTTAGATACTTCAAGAACGTTTTGTTGTGATTTTGTTGTGAAATGTGGATACAGAACTTTTATGTATTGAGTATTTTTATATTCATGTGTTCCTTTTTTTGAACCAATGCAAATGATTTGAAGATTTTTTTTCACATCTGATAAAATAAACAAAATCACGTGATATGCGAAAATCAAAAACTCAAAGAGACCAAAATTCTGCAGAGCCTTTAATAACGTGCAGTTTGCTAATAACATGTAAGCCCACTTACTTTTACCTGAGTAAAAATGTCAGTGCGGAACTTTCACTTGTGTTGCTGCTTTTAGTGAACAAACGTGAGATTAAAAGCTCATATTTACATTTGAGGCACAAGATCCATCTAAACTGACTGCTGGGGTAAAAATGACTAAAACAGAAAATAAATTTAAAAACTGAAAAATATAAAACTATAGTTCAGTTTTGTCTTCACAGCTTCTAAGTCGTCACCAAAGGGCTGCAGATTTCATAAATATTACCATCATTTTTCTGGATTTACTCACTTGACGGAAAACCTCCGTGACAACTCCGCTATCCCACGGGCACTGAATGCAGCAGCAGAAAGAGGGCGTGGCTAATCTGACACGACCAGGGATGTGTTCAGTGACATCATTAGCAACAGGTTAAGAGCCTCCGCCCTGCAAAAACAGCAGGAACTTCAGCAGGGCAAAGACGCCGGAGTTCGACCGTTCGCTCACCTGAACAGGTAAGAAAACCAGCAGCACCAGCACGCGGAACTGGGTCTGGACCAGCAACAGCTGCAGTGTGTTGTTCAGAGTGTGTGTGTGTGTGTGAGTGTGTGTTTGTGTTTTTCTGTTTTAAAAGTTTTGAAGCGGGACAGTGAAGTTTGTTTCAGTGTGTGTCCCAGATTTGGGCGTGTTTGTGTGTCCGTGTGTTTGTGTTTTTGTGTAAATCTGAGTGTTTTTTGTGTTGTTTTTGTGGATTTATACACCTTCAACTCATAAAAAATACATGTAAATTTAAATGTAGACATTTTTAGCAGTTTTATGTGAAAACATTTTTAAATCAGTCTTCATTATTTTAAACTCACCTTGAAGTCAGTCAGACTGGTTTTGTACTTTTTCAACACAGCAAGTCAATTCAGCTTCCGGAGTGCAAGAGGCCAAGTAACCCCAGAACCATTAAAACTCTCGTTAAATGTTCAAAATAACTCAAGTTTCACAAAAAAACAGCTGAATATTATCTGTTTGATTCAGTTAAATGTGTAAAAATGATGTCCAACACATCCAGGGATCACTGAGTTTTTGCTCTCGAAAAGTGAATCAGAAAAAATCAGATAAACCAAATGAACCACTGAATTACAGAAAACACAAATATTAAAAATTTTACAGGGATTTTTAGGGTTGAAGACTTCGTCACACACATTATGTTCAAACACCCAAACAACCCTTAAAGTCTTTTTTTAAAGTGAATGGGTGTTAAAGATGAACTTGTGTTAACTGGTGACCGAATGTGTCAGTTTGTCTGCAGCTCACAGACAAACTGCTGATGTGTTTCCTGTCCAAACAGGATGTTGTCATACTGTGACGAGGCGAAGAGTCGTTCAGAAATGTGAAGTGGTGTCAGTTTAGGAGAGAGGACCCTGTGGTAGGACAGGGGCATGATGGGATTGTTTTCAAACACCTGGTTTAACCTGCCTGCAAACACAACATGTGACTTTACACCGCAAGACTGAAAATCAAATGTAATCTGAGTTTGTCAGGAGGAGAAACTAAAAAAGATCTGAAGGTTTGGTGGATTTGAGGCAGTTAAAAGTGATGCGAGTGTTAAAATAAACACACTCATGTTCCACTTCACACACACACACACACACACACACACACACATTCAATGAGATGATTTTAAAGGGGCTCTTTTTGTTTTTCCTCAAAACTTTCCTCTGTTGTTGTTGTTGGTTTTCAGCCTGAGACTGAGACCACAGCAGAGGATCAAATACCTTCTCACACACACACACACACACACAGGCGCAGAGTTGAGAGCATGAACACACAGATTTTTATTGATGACAGAGTCAGCAGGAACAAACAGGGACTGTGTGCAGGTGTGTAAAAGAACATCACTGATGCTCATCATCATCATCATGCTGCTCAAAGTGACATGTTAAATGTGTGGAGGGAAACTTAAAAGACGTGTTTCTGGGAAAGTCTTGTCAGAGTTCTAAAACATCACAAGTCCAGTTTAAGCACACAAGCCAAAATTAAAGTACAGTGAGATATTGATGAAATTAAGATCATACGAAGCTCAGAGATGGACACGTTCTTGTCTGAGTTCACACTTTCTGCAAAGCGCTTCATTCTGTCAGAGTCCTGGTGTTCAGCAGGTGTTTGGACTCTGGTCTAAATGACCTCGGTCAGATGTTTCCTGCTGGAGTCCTTCAGTCTCCTGATGAGTCACTGTCTCAGAATTTAGAAATTCAGAGGCAGACGGGATGACACATGACGGAGCTGCTGGTCACAGGCCAGTTCTCCCTTCAAAACACCCTTTTTAACAAACAAGTGGAGTGTCTCATCACTGAGATGCTCTGACGACAGCAGCAGCTCACTGGACGTCCTGCTGTCTGCAGACACATGGCTCGGGCGGTGACGTGATATTTTTGTGTGAGAAGATGCTGCAGAAGTTTGATATCTAATGAAACGAAGCAACCTAACAAGCTCCACAGACGTTGGATTTAGGACTGTGCTGCCATGTTGGGTTGCATCTTCTTGCTCGTGGCTTCTTGTGTCCTCACTTCATTCAGCACATGTTTGAACATGAGATTCGGGTCACGGCTCCTGCAGAGCCACAGTTACACGTTTTATCGGACGGAAACCGCTGAATGCGTGTGTGTGTGTGTCGTACTGAGGGAGCGTTGGAGGTTGGAACAGAAGTCACTCGACTGGTCCCACCAGCTGCAGGCCTGGGAGGGGCTGGGAGGCCTGAAACCGACTCACCTGACTCACTGCTGGACTGACTGTGGCTGTGTCATGGTGGTGTGGTCGTCCAGATGTTTCTCTTGTCTGTCTCACATCTGTTTCACGCTGACAGTCGTGGTGTGTTTGCTGGTTGTGTTCATGAAGACTTTCAGATGCAACAGTCTCTAATGTTGAGCACAAACTCGCAGCAGCGTGCAGGCAAAGGCGGAGCTTCAGTTCAAGACTGTCAGGCTGAAAACAAGTCACACAACTCATTCTGCTCTGCTGCAGCAAGAGTACAAGTCCCTGCTGCACTGAGCGTACGAACACCACACTGCAAAAATGATCTCTAACATGCAAAAATGTTACTTAAGTAAAAGTAAGAAAGAAAGTGTTCAGGAAAATGTACTTAAGGTATTAGAAATTAAAGTACTGAATGCAGAAAAATATCTCCTGTGACATTAAAAATCCCCGAGTATGTGGTAGGTATGTTTATACCTAAAAGTAGCTGATCGGTTCCAGCAGAGCTTTTCCTGCCACGAAAGGTCAGCATGTCCACTTTTAGAGAGAACGATTTAAAGCTGAAAGGATCAGGATGGTGTTCTTCTATGTTCTTCTAGACAAGTTCCATGAAAAAAACAACATGTTAGCTTTTCTCTTATCGATGTCTGACGTCCAGTCTGGTGCTCACAGCTCAGAGCTCATCGGTTCCTTCTGAAGCTTAAAACTCACAAATATGAAGTTTCATGTTCAGCTGTTTCCTAAAGCAGCTGCTGACTGTAGTTTTTATCAGACAAACGGGGAGGAATGGTGCATTTAACCCACATTTCATGCTCAAGTGAGTATTTACGACAGCAGGATGGTGTGTGTGTGTGTGAGAGAGTGTGTGACAGTCAAAATAAACTTAAGTGTGTGTGTGTTCACGGTGATGAGGAAACACGTCAGTCAGAGCAACATTGTGTTTGTTGTCGATGGCAGGAGCTTATTCTTAATGTTCATGTAGTTTTTTATGTTTGGACGGATTCAGTCAGCACAAACTCACAATGGAAAGTCGGAGTACACAGTTTCTGTCTGTCTGTCTGTCTGTCTGTCTGTCTGTCTGTCTGTCTGTCTGCCTGTCTGTCTGTC
>JAPZDY010000002.1:25701278-25713241 GCA_029783645.1 Ctenochaetus hawaiiensis | reverse complement strand
CACATGCTAAAGCCATCCCCTCTCCCTGTGTTCCTGCTCCTCCAACACTACCTCCTCCTCCTCCTCCTCCTCCTCCTCCTCCTCCTTCTCCTCTTCCTCCAGGCTCAGAGCAATAGGACAGACTCATCCCTCACTCTCCATCGCATGGTAGAGCACCGTCTTCACCGGCATGTGAGGGCACGGGCGTGCCGAGCTCGTCCACGCACCAGCAGTGGCCACGCTGCATGCCCTTGGAGGAGCGGCACTGTGTGAGATTGAACGACAGGGAGGGAGATTTTGAAAGGGGAAGGCGGGCGGAGATTGAGTGGGAGAGTGGTAAAGGTGGAGAGAGAGAGAGAGAGAGGAAGAGAGGAGAAAATGATATGTCATCATAGCGCAGTACTGATCCTCTGAGCTCACAGCTGAGAGGCTCAGAGAGAGAGAGAGGTGTCAGTTATTCTCAGCCCCTGTGGTCACAGACAAATCTCCGGATGCACCCAGCAGAAAAGCTGCAGTCGTGTGCAGCTCGCAGACACATACAGTGACAACAAGTCAGCGCAGGAGAGACACATTTATATATATATATCACATCATGAGAGCTAACAGCCAGGAAAGTTACACTGATACGTCTTATGATGTTTCAGGTAGAACTCTGACACTGTACCTGCTTTTTCCTGTAGAAACCACGGGTGTCACAGTTGGGGATGTAGATGTCACGGTCAGACTGGAAGATTGTCAGCTCCAGACCCCTCAGGACACTATTGAGCAGCTTGCGGCAGGGTGCCTGAGAACAGCAATGCAGAGTGTGACTTCAAACCCCACCAGAGGCTAAAAAGGGAACCTGTCTTCATCTACAGATTGGCAGTGGCAAGCTGCTATCTCCCCCCCCCCCAGGTGATTGTGTTGGCAGAAATCCTCTTTGATCACAACACATGTGGATGTGAATCACAAAGGATTAGCCACAGTGATGCAGCATTAAAGCCAGAAGCAGAGGAAAATGTATATTTATACATTTCAGATGTCACATATTGTATAAGATTATATAACCGTATTGTTACACAATGCTTTGGCTTTTCAGGTCACTGGATGGTTTGAAGTGACTATGCGTTTTTTTTTTTTTTGTGTGTCACTTTGTGAAATTAAACTGTCGTCTCGATCAATATTAGGACTGTTGTTGCGGGCATAATAACACACACACGTTGGCTCAAATGCTGCAGATCAAGCCGGCTCGCGAAAGTAAAAAAAAAAAAAAAAAAAATCTGTGGCGGCCGACTTGAAACTTTCCTGATTCACATCATGCTCAATTAGTTCTGCCGCATAGCAGCACACACATCATGCACCATAATGCATGGCTTCAGGGAAGTGTGTGTACATGCCACTGCAACACCCCAAATAGCAGAGGATCTGTGGTAATAACTCTCCATCATACAATGCAGCTCGACACACAACCCTCTCCTTTTTGCAGATGATGTGTGCACTGATACGATCTTGTGACATAAAAATCCTCAATGCATCTTAGAATTTCAATCATTTCGGCGATGATCTATAAGCTTCACTCTTTAAGGCTGTAAAAAATAAAAAGGTGAACTTACTTTTTCAATGTCACCACTGTGTGATGGATGGGGACCTGAGAGGAAAATGACACACCAGCATGAGAATGTGACATTAAACCCTTTTTTTTAAGCCATCAACATCAAACCACATCTGATGCCACATATCACAATATATGCTGCATATAGAATATTTAGACTTTGGTTTCCATATTTTTGCACAAAACATCAGCGAGCAGTCACTCAGGTGAGATCTATCTGAGGGCGGTCATTCAATGAGAGACCTAATTTTTACAGTATATTTCTTTTAGAGGCAGTTAATCGCAGTATCTCGGTTTGAACAGTAGATGGAGATAAGAGCAATAAAAAGCATCTTCAGGATGTCAGTGACACTGTGACAGTTTCACATTCAGTCTAAATTCTTTACACAGAAACTGACTTGCAGGACAGATGATTGTCATGCACCCTGTCGTTTAAACGGATGATACAAACAACATGACACTGTGTAAATCATGTGAACTCAGGCAGAAGCATCCTCATGCATACACTGTCGTGCAAACCCAACATTAAACAAAAGGTTATTATTTTTTATGCTTTTTCATCATTTCTAATTAACAAATCACAGTCTTTTACAATAAGAGTGAAATGACAAATGATTTTGTTTTTTTATCGCAGTGACTTCAGCGGCACTGCTTAGCAGCACTGGATGCTAGAGGTTTGCAAATTCATCTGTAGTGCACAAAATGCATCCAGGCTTAAATGTCACACACTAATTGGCCTTTCGTTTCCGTGCTAAGTGACACAGCATCACACACAATTCGCAGCGACAGAGGAGACACACTGTAAATACAGTAATGTGTGGGTTTCACACGTCTAGCCCATCTGCAGTGTCCATGCGTGTGTCTGTGTGCATCTGTGGGCGCATGCATGTAAGTGTCTCTACGTGATTCCATGCACGTGTGTGTGTGTGTATACAGTGTCTTACCTGTGGGGTGGGGCCTCTCAGTGGGACTAGTCCTGCTGTGCTTGGCGCAAATGCCCCTTCCCTGCAACAGAGCCTGGAGGGGGCTGTGCTCCCTTGGTGGGGGAACACAGCGGAGCCCCTTGGCACAGCTCAGGGTGTACACACCACAGGGCTCCCCCTGGGCCAGCACTGACGTGCTGCCGGCAACATTATGGTCCCTGGGGGGCCGACCTGCCCCCAGTGGATCCCTGCAGGAGGGACAGACCTTGAAGGGGCCCAAGCGGTTTGCCCCGGTCCATGATCCGCAGTGAGCAATCAGTAACAAAACAATGGTTGTTAAGTTGGAAAGGATAGGCATTTTCTGTCCAGGTCTCAGGTTCTTCTCTCTGTCACTCTCTGTCAGTTAAATGTGGCTGTTGCTATTTCTGGATGTATATTTCTCGCTCTTTCTCTCTCTCTCTCTCTCTCTCTCTTTCTTTCTCTCCTCTTTCCTCAGTCTTCTTCCCGATTCTATACAGTAGTTTTCCTTGGTGCTTTGCCGGTTGAGTCCCCTGCAGTGCCAGAGGAGACAAATGGAGATCGAGAGAGACACAGCAAAGCACCAGCTTTTAAAGATCTGAAAGGCGGTGATAGAGAGTGAGTGAGAGAGAGAGAGAGAGAGAGAGAGAGAGAATAGAGAGAGAGAGAGAGAGAGAGAGCACAGTTATGACACCTTCAGGGGCTGGGACTCAGAGAGAGAGAGAGAGAGAAAGGGAGAGATAGAGGGGGAGGTGGCAGGGAGGGAGAGAGCAAGTGGGGGGTGGATTATGTTCCTTTCAGAAATTATCAAAATCTCTCCACCCTTTCCTGTTATATACTAACACATACATCTCTTCCTTCTCCTCACATGATAAATGCATAAAGAGTAGTAGTCATGTTGAGCTCTTTGCACTTTCTTTCCAATGTCAGAGACCTTTCTGGAATAACATTTGCCATGGTAACAAATATAAATGTATATGTGCCTCCATCAGCCTCGCCACTGCAACGCCATTTGCTACACTAAATGCACAGCTGTGTGATTTCTCCTGCGTGGAGTCTGTGCGAGGTTATGACAGAGAATATTTCCTGTACAGCTTCAGCTACAGCTGACTTCTACATCTAGGATACTAGTATAGATACAGACTGACTATAGATATTTACTGACTTTTTGGACCGCATAACATGCTGAAGTGTGAGGGCAACGACGGCTATTGCTCACCAGTTGTTTGAATTGGAAGAGTAATCATCTGGATAATTAGGAGGAGGGGGAGGACTCACTTTTGCAGGAATGCACATCGACCAGCCCGAGCCAAGCTGCTAATAATGCAATCCATTGCTCCAGCGCAGCCAGTTTGGATTTTCCATCCCTCAAAAGATCACCGCTGAGTGCTTCAGACTTCTACTCAACACACAATGCTGCATCCTGACACGAGAATACCATCATATTGGCATTGTCCTATAGTCCTGTAGAGGAAGAAATGCAGATCATGTTGGTGTTTTAATATGAAAACGTACATGGCGTTATTATTTTACTTTTGCAAGACAGATGCAAAAAGTAACTTTGTGACTGCTGTACCTCAAAAACTCCAGCAGTGTGAAGTATTCTTTAACCTTTTAATTATAAGTAGTTTATGAAGTTTGTACTTTTACGTCCTTTGGTGAATTAGTGAGAAAATTTAGTGAGCTTCTTTTATCCAAAATAGGTTGTAGAAATATACTATTACCACAGTTAAATGTATGGTATCAGCTACTCTATTTTGTAGAAAAGTGTTTTAATTATCGTTCTGCTTTAGTCAATCATTAATAAAAATGTACAATCCACACAGCTGATTGTGGCACTGCAAGAATATACAGTATCTGCACACACAGTATGTATAAAAAGAGAAATTGAAAGCAAAGTGACGGACCTGCACATGAAGATCATTAGCAGAGGTTGGCGGTAGGTAGAGAGTTGAGGAATTCCTCTCTTATCTCGAGTCCCACCGTCTCCTGTGTTATCTGACGTAGCCTTTCTTCATGGGCACTCTGTCGACAGATGCAACATGAACATGATGCCATTTTTCAAACAGCAGAGACACGATTTGGCTATCAGTGTGACCCCCCACTCAATGGTAAAAGTATTGGGATACCATGAAAAAAAAGACAAGACTGTTCACACTCAAAATCTGCTGGATGCAGTTTGGCTGGCACTGACTAATGTACTCCTGCGGTTGTAGTACAGACATGACAGAGCACACAGACATACCCACTGGTTTGTGCTTGCTGGAATTCGGGGCTACATGAGGCCAAAACCTGCTTTACCATCAGCAGCCTGTTGTTCTGATTAATCTTGGCACGGGCGGCAGAAATCACCTGCTGTCTTGTGTTCCCATCAGCTCCCGAGCTACAGCACTAGTCTGTTTCCACATATCAGGAGAATGTTCCAAGACACACGCCAGACCAACGGGGGCTCTCTTTTCCACACTGCCCTGGGTTATATTAATTTTTCCTCCTCCAGCCACACAGTTTCCTTCTCCTCTCACTCAGCTCAGGTCTATCCTCCATTTGGCTCAGAAAGCCTCTTTGCTGCTAGAATCTGTCCATTTGAGTAGAAACCCCCCTGAAACTGAAAAGGTAGGTGTTAAACAGAACACCTACCTCCTTTCGATAGTATTTTGTGTAAGATTTTGTATTATTTCAGTTTAGGATCATGAAACAGACTGTAAACAGAGGGGGCAAAATGTTGCAGTGCCAGAACTACCTCAAAAATGCTGAGCCATAAAATGATTTGTTTATTTTTTCAAAAGGAATAATTATTGTGAGACTCAGCTAATATATTCATCATTTTACATGTGGATAAATATTGCATATTGCACCCCTAAGTTAAAATAGGACACACATTAATCCATAAACAATTCGAGAGACAGGATTGGCTGAATGCATGTCACTATTTCTCAAAACTTGATGCGATTGGCCAATACAGTAACGAGGGTGTGATGTCACTGGGAAGCGCCGAACTCTAGTTTCCAAAGTTTTACGTAAAGCTATGGATAGCTGATGGCAAAAAATAAGCTTCTATCTTATTAGCCGCCTAGATAACAGGTAAGCGATTGACTAATCGATAATGACACCTTTAATAGGTCACTGCTGTGATCTCCATCGTGAGGCACAGTCTCTCGTCATCCTCTTGCTAAGCACCGAGCATCATCTTTGAGGCGAGAGGCTATCACGTTAGCCGCTAGCTAAAGATGCTAACCCTGATTTGCGAGTAAACTGACCCCTCGTCAGTAGTTGACGAATGAATTGATGTCATTTTGAAACGTTATTGATTAACACTGAACTATATCCTATTTTCACTGCACATGGCAGCAAATTACGATGTAAACATTCGTGCTAGCTTATTTCTAAAGGGCTTTATTATTAGCACGGTGGTTGGTTTTGCGTTGCTAGCTTACGAACCATGTCAGCGTTAACGTAGATGTAAACATTGGCACGCCCACTTTCCCTCTTGGCAGAGTTTTCAAAATCTCTGTCTAAATGACCGATTTGTTTATGCAACCATTACTAAAATATGTATTCTAATGACGTTTTAAGAGAAAAATTGGACACGTTGTGTTAATTTGACATGTTTGCCGTGTTCTCACGACATCATCCAACGTCACCGAACGACACCGTAAACCCAGAAAACCGATTACAGTCATTCCAAGCAGGGCAAAAAATACGAGTGAGTAAACGTTACGCCAGCGTCATCGGCTTACTCATTTCTTGTTTTTTGTGATCTGAAATATTCTGACATATTTGTCGTCGAGTGTCTCTGGTACAACGAAGCTGTCAGCTTTAAGCTTTAAAGTTAATTTGGGACATAAATGTGAGAACTGTCATTGTCCAAACTGTCCGCGATAAGCAGCAGATCATCTGTTGTTTTAACTAATGTAAACACCACAGCATTTTAACTTTTTTATAATAATAAGTGATGTAAAGAGAACAAAAATACAATGGTAACCTGCCTCAGTTCCCCTCATGATGGCCACATATTGACATGACAAGATAAATGGAAACTCTAATGCAAATATTGTATCTGAGAATGCTTTTGTCAGCAACTCACAAGCAGATCATAAGAGGAACAGGGTATTTGACTGAAAATAATGACACTGTAATTCAACTTCATCTTATT
Source organism: Ctenochaetus hawaiiensis (assembly GCA_029783645.1). Classification (NCBI taxonomy): domain Eukaryota; kingdom Metazoa; phylum Chordata; class Actinopteri; order Acanthuriformes; family Acanthuridae; genus Ctenochaetus; species Ctenochaetus hawaiiensis. The sequence continues at coordinate 25,706,577 of JAPZDY010000002.1, read as the reverse complement.
TTTTTCCTTCTTAGCCAGCAATCAGTTACAAAAGCAAACTCCGACCACTGCAGTGCCTGCTAAACTTATGGTTAAGTGCCTTTTTTTCCGCCCACCGTCCCATATTTCTTTGCTCAGATGGATGACATCAACATACTGCACCACAGATGCCTCCTGAATCTGAGGCGCCGAATCAGAGATATTGGGGATGGACGCCCGGCGCAGGAGCGATATATGAGGTTGCAGAAGGATGGAGACACACTCAGGTTAGCCTGGATCTTTAACTCGTCTGAGTGGGGATTCAGCTGAAGTCATTATATGGCTTTGTTGGATTTTTTAAAAACAGAAGAGTTTAACTCAAAAGATGCTTCTGTGTGATATTGTTCTGGTTTCTGAGCCTACTCACTGAGGACCTCTCTTTTTATTTACATGCAGAACTTGTGTTTACTTTGAATTACTTGTATTAGACATTTAAAGTTGTTAAGTTTTTGAACAAGTAGTATAAAAGTGAATGTGGATCTTCCTCCAGGGCTGTATCCATTTCCTCTTATACATCCATGGTGCTGACAGAGACCTGGCTAAGAAGGTTGTTTAAAATGGAAAAGTTTTTGTTTTCTATCTTAATTTCTTTTGTTCGAACACAAAAGCCCACACGTGTCATTATGTCTTCATTTATATTATCCTTTACTACACATTTTTAATTTATTGAATGCTAAAACGATAACAATATCCAGTGAACTTGAACACAGGCTGATTTGTAAATTTTTATACAAAAGCTCATCAAATTGTTCAAATCAAACTCAACCATATTCTAGAACAACAGATCCTGAAGTGTGTGTGATAATTTTTTTAGTTACTGTATGGATTTTTTTTTTTTAATGAATAAATACTGAAGTTATACCCATTATGCATACATCTTTGCAGGTAAAAATATGCTTGGTTAGTGGATTTATCTGGTGTGAAAAAAGTTAGTTTTGGCAGGAGCAGGTACAACAACCGACCCCACTCCCAACCCTACCATCTGCAACAAAAACAAAACAACATAAAATAAAATAAAAAACATGGAGGAAACACTGTTACTATATAAATACCATCTATAGTAACACCTGGTGAATGTAATTCCTGGCATCTGATTCTGCTGCTTAACACTGTATAAAATATTCAACACACTATGTTGCTGATACAAAGCTTCTTAAGCTCCAGTGGTTCTCAGGAAAATCCATGTTTGTCCTTGCACATCTCCAGTTTCCACTTCCTTAACAAAACTTGCAATTCTATATCAGCTTTCGTTGGCTTATAATTGTTAATAACGGGAACATTTTTTTGTAATTTCTTTTGCACATGTTGGTGCATGTGATTATACAGATGGTGTCTCGACAGTCTTCTCAGTCTATTCAAAAGATGAGGTTGTTTTTCTAAACGTGTTTCTGATTGTGCATTCAGCCGTCTGACCTAATAGAAAATCACCCATTGTTAACCTGTAATTTCCTCTCTGTAGTTACCAAGGGAACTCTGAAGAGGTGGGTTGCTATGTGGCTGGCCATCCGCTATCAAAGGGAAATTGCTACTTTGAGGTAAGGCTCATTGATAGTGATGCTGTAAATCGGCATCTGACATTGTTACTGTAACTCAGCTCTGTTCGCTCCTCAGGTTTTTTTTTCTTTTAAATTGTGCATGATTAGTTAAAAGCATCATGTTGTCTCTAACTGATTTGCTGCCTGCCACGTTTTCATTGATCACCCTTTTGGATAAATTCTAATCATGAGAAATTAAGCAGACTGTCGGTTCTTTGTACAGTGATTCATTTTGAAATGTCAGGGTGTGAGAAACTATTCACAATATGATAACTTAACCGCATACCATCGTCTCTGTGTGTGCGCCCGAGATTGCTTTACCATCCAGCCAGCAATTTTATCCCCTGGAATCCCACTGCTGACAATTTTCACAAATTAATATTGAATTCTGAATGCCCCCCTACAGTCCCAGTTCAACACTGCGAAACCACTACCTCAAAAATGTCCTAGCTGCATTGGAATGAGGGTTAGGGTGTGGGTGAGGTGGTATCTCTGAGCACAAAGATTAGTCTCACACAGTGCTTTTCAACAGACTGGCAGGCAGACTCACAGCAGGAGAAAATATTGGACGGTGTGCTAAAAATCTGAGGTGCTCCCGTGTATCAACACCTAATCGTTTTCATACATACAGAGGAGCGTGAGGAAAAAAACGTATCTTTCTGATTTAGCACAGGAAAGTTGCAGGAGTTCAGTCATAAATTACGTGCGGAGGGCTGCGGTGTGTTATTAATGAGCCGGCTTGTTTGTGGATGGTGCACGTCAGAGCAGGCCTCGTGACGTGGTTAGGAGATGACAGGTGAGGCAGGCGTACTTTCTTCTTCTCGGCCCGATCGAGCATTTCTGCAAACGATTTTCTTCCTCGTTCTTGATTTCTCATCTCATGAGACCTTTTTAGTTTATGGATGAGATTAGTGTAAGACATATGTTGAAACATTTTGGATGTGCTTCATTAAGATTTCAAACTGTCTAACAATGTACTTGGGACATAATTTATCGTTGCTCCGTGTCTCCCAGATTTAAGCCAGATGTGACATTTCTTTTAAATGTGATGTCGAACTTTCATCTGGACCTCCAGAGCTTTTCTCTCTCTCTCTCTCTCTCTCCTCCGCAGCAAGAGAAGCTTAAAGATAACAATGTTTATATTTAAATAAGAATAACATTTGGAGTCTAATAGATCTCTCTGACATTTAAACAAGAGAATAATGTGTGGTTGGAGCTCTTATGCTACATTATTCTACACTCTGTGACGCACACGCTGTTAGGTTACCAGATATCTCGCCAATTTAGGAGCAGTTATTCCGACAAAGGTCAGGCATCTGTTGATGTATGCGTCACTGCTATCCTCGTGTTTCTCCTCATTCTGATTTCACAAGGAACTCGTTTCAACTCTGCTGCTGCTTTTTCTCTCCATTTTTTTTTTTTTTTTGGTCATTTGTCTTCAAGCCCAGCAGAACATCTGCAGTATTGCGCTTGTTTTAATAGATTTAGTCGAAAAATTTATATCAACATAACTGAACGGCTCATCAGCGAGCGGATTCCTGCCCTTTTCTAATCTCACTTCACCTCACATGTTTTTCTAACTATTAATTATATCACACAAACACAAATGATAGTATAACAGTTTAAGTGTGGAAGTTCTAACCTGCCAAGGCAAAGAATTTAGTTCTTAAACAAAGTACGAGGATGGAGTTTTATACTTAAAGTGCCAAACTGTAAAGGAATCTGCTTGGAACTTTTAGTTCTGGAAACTTAAGAACTGTGGTTTCACATGTGCTGATAGTCGTTCTGGTTTTGGTTGAAGACGGAGGTGGAGAACGAGGGAGGCAGATAAGTGAGAGAGGAAAAAGAGGGATGACAAAGAAAAGGAGCATAACTTTTTCATTCATCAAGCAGGCTGGTTCTTTTAAAGGTTAAGACAGGTGACTTGAAATGACTCAAATACAGAACATCGTGTGTCTCTCTAAGATTCTGTGCACTCGTTTGTGTTTTTGTGCATGTTGTGATTCCTCCCTGGGGTCGGTGTCTCCAACATCAGGAAAATGTATTTGATGATTGATCGGATATATGAAACTCTGTACACCAGTTTGATATAATGGCATTTATTAGTCTTGACAAGAACATGGTAGCAAATGTTACCTGCTAGTCTGTAATAGTTAAACGCACATCATTGTAACATAACATGATAGCAGGACACATCTGTGATGGAACGTGGCACAGTTCATGGTGCCCTCTAAAAAATGGAGTTAATCAACCTAATCACAGAAGTTATTGGCGGTATTTTTACCGTCAGAGTGTTTCATCGTAGTATGTAGTAAAACTAGCGTACTGGCACATTTCTTCTCTGGACAGCAGCGTAGCCATGAAGGGAGTCGGATTCTTGGCATTAGTGAGAGACCCACACAAGGCAGACAAACTGAGGGCTAAGAAGTGCAGAGATTTACTAGAGGGCTTCTTTCCCTGAGTCAAGTATTTTAAGGTGGTTCTCAACTAAAATCTGCTATTTAAACAGCTTTTCTTTTAGCCCACATAAATGAGTATAAGCTATAAAACTCTGCTCCAACTGTGGCAGTTGGTTAAAGTACCTGATTTTTGCCACGGTTGTAGTTACAGTGTTATTTGTGTGTATTTCTGTGTGTGTGTCTGTGTGTAGGTGACTATAGTGGACACAGGGGTGAGGGGGACCATCGCTGTGGGCCTGGTGCCTAAATTCTACAGGCTGGATCACCAGCCTGGCTGGCTGCCATACTCTGTAGCTTACCACGCTGACAACGGCAAGTAAGTCAAACCACAGACGTCTTAACTCCACAGCACAGCGCTGGTTTCTTCCATGGTTTCAGAAATTGGATTGTGGCCTGTTGATGCTGCATCTGCCCAACAGTTATTGCCTGCATCCTTCTCCTTTGCTTAAGCTTTTCATTTTCACTTTATAACCGGCATAAAACTTGCTGGTTGCAGAAATAAAATTACTTTTTTTTAACTTATTTTATCACTTGTTTTTTTGTTTTTTGTTGAGTTTAGTATGTAACTTTAGACAGATAGAGACAAGAGAAAATGCATGTTACAATAAAAAGAATCATGATTGACTGGTTTATTTTGTTAGCAGTCACTCTAACATACATGTCATGAAGATTTTGATCTTTTCACTCTTCCTAGGCTTTACAATGGCAACCCTGTGGGACAGCAGTTTGGGCCAAAGTGTGCTCGGGGCGACCGCATTGGCTGTGGAATACACTCTGAAAACATTGCAGCAGGTTTTACAACAGTCTTTTTCACCAAAAATGGCAAAGAGGTGGGTGTTTTTAATGTGAATGACATCTGTAACGCAGCATCCCATGAACACACACATGCATGAGTAATTATTCTGTCTGCAAAACTCGTCTGTATGTATAGAAACATGCTGTCTTTTCTTTTTTTTTTCACTTATTGTTACCTTACATTCCTTTTTCATGCAGGTCGGTTCAGTGGAGGTTCCTGTGTCTGCAGAGGGGCTGTTCCCCGCCGTAGGGATGCACTCCATGGGGGAGGAGGTGAAGGTTGACCTGCAGGCTGAGTGGCTCCTGGAGGAAGATGATAGCATGATGATGGTGGACAGCCATGAAGATGACTGGGGGCGACTTTATGACGTCAGGGTGAGCGGCACGGTAAGACGTTAAACACTCCCCACTGTCTTTTTTCTAGATTAAACAGTCCCTCCAGGATTTCACGGGTGTTTTTCAAGATTGTTGCAGCCTAAAATGCCTGAATTC
>JAPZDY010000002.1:25626401-25638282 GCA_029783645.1 Ctenochaetus hawaiiensis | reverse complement strand
GACTACTTCGCGGATTTCGCCTATTGCGGGTTATTTTTAGAACGTAACCCCCGGGATAAACGAGGGACCACTGTATTTCCATTTTATGTTAAACTTCTACTACACTGCACTTCAGAGGTAAATACTGCTCTTGTTCCTCGACTATAAACATCTAAACACCACAGAAACTAGTTTCTTTCATTTTACATTTGAAACATTAAGTTTTTTAATAATGATTCATTATTATAGAGCTACAGGGAATACGTAACTGTGTTTTTTTGGCTGATTAGACACTCAAGTTGAATTACTGCAAAGATGTTCTGGGATTTATGTGAGGTCACCAAAGTTCATGTACAAAAGAGAGGTCTTGTAAAAAAACTAACAAGAGAGTGAGTGATGGACATCTCTGAAAAACATCTCATCAGGTAAAACAATAAGTTAAACCACCTCCAGGGCCGGACCTCAGTCTGTGATCCAAAAGATTATAAAGTGGCTCCTCAACCAGCGAGGATTAAAAGCTGCCAATATCTTCATGACCCAATAATGAAAATCCAGTGTTGCAATATTCTAAGTGAGTCAGCGTACTTTTTTGTGGTGTGTTGCACAAATAAATAACAAGCAATAACTTTTTTCAGGACTTTAGGGACGTGATTTTACAACCTAAAAAAAAGAGGCTATTGGTCAAAATGAGCACTTTCATTTTGATGTGTTTGAGAACATTTTACTCTGCTGATGTAACTTTACCCAAGCACAATTTTAAATGCAGGACTTTTACTTGAGACAAAGCATTTTTGTGTTGATAACACTGTGAAGGGGTGAGTGTTTGTCCACATATCAGACATATTTAATACTAAATATGGCACTTACAGCTTTCTTCTTCTCTGCATTGCCTTCCTCTGCTGCCATCTGGTACCTGAGGAGGACAAGTTGTGATATGGAGAGTATTTATGATCACACCAAATACAGAAAGACAGAGTCAGAAGCAGATGGTCCACACCCAGGAAATTAATATGAAATATTCCTGCTCTTCTCCAAAAACATTAGATGATTTCATGTGTTACATTCAATCTGGGTGGAAAATCTCCAGCCCACGTTCAGGTCACACAGAGGATACACAGGAAGTGACACGTGGATTCAAACTCTGCCTCTTCTACACTAAAGACTGTCTGAGTGGTTTTGACTTACAAAGTGAAGTTTCATCCTAAGAAAACATCTCTGTCTCACATGTGTTCAGTAAAGTCCCGTATCAACCCGAGAAAGAGACTGGTGTTTGGATTTAACATCATTAAAAAGCCTCATTTCACATTTTATTTATTTAATATGTTTTAGACATTTTATTCATTTGAGCTTATTCAAACTTGTCTTGATCTATTATTGAACACTGAATCTTTGTATCTTCTTAGATTTTAATGTTGATTTTAAAAAAGGAAAACAAAAGACGGAGAATCAAGTTAAAATAATTACAATGCTCCTTTAAGATCAGACAGATTTTATTATAATAAAAGATAAATAAATCACTGTAATCTGTACACTGACAGTCAACATACAGGGCTGTACTAACTCCTAGTGGTCAGATGGAGTAAGTGCAGGGAGGAAACGTTCTACCATGCATCCACCTTCTCAGTTCACAAATGAGTAACTTGATATGCTGAGTTTTACAGGTGAAGGTGAGGGGGGGGCACTTCTGTAATGAACTCGTCTCAGTTTTACTCAGAAAAGCATGTCAGGCAGACACGACGCCAACAACATGTGGAGTAACTGGTTGGGGCTGACGGTGTGATAATCACATTTTGATGTGAAAGAGGAAACTAAAACAGCTGAGCAGCAGGAAAAAGCCTCATGAACTCATTTCTGAACAGATGCAGAGGAGAAAGGAGGACGAGGTGACGGATAAAAACAGACTGATCTGCTGAGTGACTGCTGGTAAATTATTAAAGTCGTGGTGGAAGTCAGAGACCGAGTGAGTCGACTTACTTTGAGAAGCGCTCAGCGATGGCGTTGTTTTTCCCCCGGGTGGAGACGATGGATAGCTCCTTGGCGGTGACCCTCAGTGACTGGGACGCCCACTGCCTGCGGCTGAACGGAGCGACGGAGGCCATCTTTGTTGCACGTCTGAGCGATCAATCTGTCTTGTCAGCTTGCCAGAAACACACGTCGTAACTCTACAGAGAAGAGAGGACGCGAAAAAGAAGAAGCGTGTTAAACAAAATACAAAAAAACAAAACCAAGGCAAATGAGTGCAGGAGCTGAACTGCTGATTTTGCCTACTTCCACCCTGCAGTTCTGCAGCTCTAAAACTGGAGAGGTAAAGCAGAAGACACACCCTCCCCATGTGTTTAAATTTTTATAACATCCTCCCAAAAACATGCCATGCTCCCCTCTTTTCTCCACACATGTGCATTTTAACACAAGGTTTAGATCAGATGTGCTAGTTGGGCTCTTCTATCAGTACAAAACCTCATCCAGAAATCAATACATTTAGCCGGACTTCACATTTGGATGTGTGTCACCGCTGCAGCGCGGACCGGCCCTGCCGTCTGACTCAGAAAGTCAATAGAGCGCGTCACACGGCCATTGACCATCTGTTCCCTGTGTCACACCGCTCTCACTCAGCCTCCAGGGCGACTACCGGCAGACAAGACAACTGATGCGCCTGCACAGCAAAAAAAAGAAAAAAAACCTCCTGTATACACACATGCACTTTCACAACACACACACACACGTGTCTCTACCTGCTCGTGTCTTCTGCAACTTCACAGCCTCGAGGCCGAGGGCAAGCGCACACACGCAGCAGCACCGTCAGCTTACGACAAATGGCTGTCATCTGTGAGTTACACACACTCCGGATGAATTAAACAATGAGGTCGATGAGCTGTTTGGTGACGGCAGAGCCTCCAGGGTCCCGACTCATCAGGCCGTCGTCACTCAGCAGGTGGAATATTTGTTACCAAGATAGAATTCGTTAAATTCTACAACACTGTTTCCTTTGTGTTAAATATTCTGTGTAACTCGGACTGTTACAAGATACATTTAACTGATATCGTGAAGTCGAATCGTAACATTAAATAACTGCATTAGTGCTCCAACTAAAGATCGTTTTCATTGTTGATAAAGCTGCTGGTTATTTTCTTGTCACTTGATTTATCATTTGGTCCATCAAACATCAGAAAACTGGTGAAACATGACGACTAAAACCTGTGGAAGTTCAAAAAATTCTTCAATTTAAAACAAGTGATTCACTGAACCTTTCATCTGAAGAGCCAAACTCAGATTTTACTTGCATCACATGTAGTATTTCTTAATTATCACACACTGGGGATGTGGGATGTTGTCTAATTTGAACTGGCTCATATATTTCATAATTTAGGTCAAATGTTAGGTATTCAAAGGTTTTGTTGGACCAACAGTCAAAAAACCCAAAGTATTGAGTTTATGAAGATATAAAAGAGAAAGGCAGCAGGTCCACACGTGCAAATGTTCAGCATTTTGCCCTATAAATGGCTTAAAACATTGATCAGTTATCAAAACATTTCTGTTGACTTTCTTACTGATTATCTGGTTAATCTTATCTAGCAAATTGTCCATTTACTACAGCTCAAACTCAGAACATCACCGCGCTCAGTCTCACAATTGTCCTTTACTGGGTCAAATACAAATGAGGGATGATAGTGACTCTGCTGGGACTAAGGTTCAGGTCTCCTCTGTCACAAGGTTTAGATTACAAACAAAGCAGCATGTAAAACGGATGCAGACCATGCAAAGCCGGGTTTCAAAGTCCTGTGTCAAAGGCAATGAGAGAAAAGGTCCCGGACCACAGTGTCACCAACGTTCCCTGAGGTTAAAAGGAGACTACAAAGTGCTTCAGATGCCTGAGTTTAACACTTTTCAAGTTGAAAAGAATACATGGATGCTTGATTTCAAGCTTCAAAGAAACACACAATGAATGAGCTCGGTTTTTTAGCAGTTTACCTGTCACTTTTTTCAGAAGTCAAATAGGAAACATCAACATCTTTAAACAGAGCTTACCTGTGACTTTACCAGCTGTTTCACTCCCTGACGTTTGTCTGTTTCAGATGTCCACCGCTTGTCTATTTCCTTCTCTTTTCACTTCTCAGCTGCAGCCACTACTGCTTTTGAGTAGACAGGGAAGTAGGAGGAGTCTCACCACTCCCATGAAAGTTCTGTCAGCCAATAACAAAGCAGCACTCACCTCCACCTGGCAGGTATGAGTGTTCTTCCTCTCGTCCAATCAGCAGGGTTCAGAGCGAGTGCAGAGCAGCCTGGAGGTATGTGAGCCGAGCAGCATGTGGGCCTCGTGTGGGACAACATGGCAGACGAGCAGCAGGCGGAGGGGGAGGGGGATATCCCACACTGGATTCCTGGAAGCTGAGTGAACTGCAGACTCTTCTCACAGGGTCAAGACTTCAGAGGATGTGACTCATTCACGATCCAGGGCTGACTCCGCCGAACGAAGGCGAAGGGGGCGTCAGAGAGAAAAAAAAAATGACATGCTGCATAAAGACACAAAGAGAAACAACCATCTGACCTGCGTAAAAATAAGATCAAAGGATGGGTTAACATTTTTCTGTCTCAAGACACTCACATGCCCACATGTACACTGAAACAGGTTTTGTGTGTTGTTATGATCCCTTGTGTTTGTGCCGGCCGAACAAAAGTTCCTCTTTCTTTCAGTATCCGTTCGCTGCAGCTCAGCTCTGGAACACAAAGAGGAAATTCTCAATGAAGGAACTTTATTTATATAGAAACTTTAATACACAGAATACAGCTCAAAGTGCTTTATAATCAAGTAGCAGAAACAAAAACAGAAGTTTATAACCATACACACACACGACAGAGAGGAGAAGGGAGTGTTGCTATTCCTAAAACAGTATTAACACAGTTTCTTTTGGAAATATTAAAACAGGTAGCTGTTTGTTTAAGGCAATACTGAAGAGGCACATACTGAGCTATGATTTTAAAGTGAGTATTCAGTCAGCAAGTCTAATATTTAAAGGCAAAGTAGTCCATATTTTTGGGGGTTTGATGGTGAAAAGTAGCAGCCCCACAGGTTTTTGTGGCCACACTCAATCAGTTAAACTCCAGAATGCTGAAACATCATGGGAACTTCATTTAATCCTTAAAATAATTATTTTTACAGAATGATGACTGTGAATTGTGTCACTTTTCTCTGACAATGGAAAGCGATTATTTGAAAGAAATCCTTTACCAGCCAGCGTGAAAAGAAGCATTAACTAGAGCAAACAAAACATCTATTCAAATGTAGACACGGGGATGTGAGTGTTGTTTTAAGATATATTATAAAAATGTGCACTTATTCTTTTTTATGTGATACACACTGGACAAACAGGTGCAAAGAAAAATAAACCCATGTTCTGTTGTTCCATTAACTTAATATTTTCTTGAATATAATACCATAATTACTTTTTTTATATTAGTTTGTGCATTAAAATGTGGCAGAAGTTCTGTCATTTATACTTTTTACTTTAAGGATTAGTGACTTTATATGTTAAGCACTATTAGACTACTGACTTCATAGTTTGTTAAGAGTAACTAGCTGTATCGTGTTTGTCATCACCGGAAAATTTCTAAAACACTACAATGTTTTCAATGATTTAAGTTATGAAGTCAAGCTCAGCCTCAGTAAGAGACTTGGACTGGATATACTGCCCTGTCAACCTCCCATTTCCCTTTTTTGTAGGCTAAAACAACACTCATTTTGCTGTTTTATATTATTTTCATTTGTTTGTATGAATATTTCATCTGAGCTCCCTCTAGTCATCAATTTAAAACACATTTATTCTTCTATTTTCCCCTTTACTGCCACATTTTATTGATAAACTGAGGTCTTCTGGAATTATTATTTACACTCCAGCTCTGTCACGGCTCTAAAGATTTTCAGCTTCTTCAGTGTCACATCTCTAACAGCGAGTCAGTCTAATCCTGAACACATGACGGCTGTGATCTTTGGCTGTGGAGACGAGCTGACCCTTCTCACAGAACCTCAGAAATTCCCAACAACTGTACTCGGGATTTCTGAGAAATTCCATCGAAAGGCAAAAGCTACTTTCATTTTCATCTCCATTATGATGGGTGTTCTGGCAGGTATTGATAAGTTGAGCAGGAAGGACTTTTAACTTGAATTCAACTTTACTTTCTCTTTCTTTTCAGCACTTGAACAGGGGTGAAGAGGATGCACGGTGTAGAAAACTGGTTTCATTAACTGTCATTTTGAGCTACAACAATCAGACAATTATGATTCATAAAGAACAAAATGCTTTTTCTTGCTTATATACCTGAATAAACTTAATACCTTTGAAATTTGTACTGTCCATTGAAAATTATAGGACACAGAAGGACATCATCTTGTATTCTAAGAAACTGTGTCTTTGGGACTAATGGAAATAAGCAGGAGTTGAATTCATCCTGTTTTCGTAACAGACAGAAGTTGAAGGAGTACTCGAACTTTTACTTAGCAATGCCAAAAGTAAATGTGCACAGAAATTATCATTCAACTATACTTCAAGTGCCACAAGCAGAAGTATCATGCAAAGTGGCTCATTTTAGAATAACATATATTAAAGGATTGGTCCGGTGACTACACAAGATATTACTATTAAACATCAACACCATTACTGCCATTTCCCTACATGAGGAAGGTTAGCTTTCTTTCCCAAGCTGTGTTCCGTGAGCCCCTAGTGGATTATAGAGGTAATGCAGACAGGCTGGGCTACAAGAAAGTCCTTAATGTATCAAATCAGTCAAAACGAGATAAACAGAGAAATGAACAAATTTCATAGTTTAAGATCAGACAAACTTATCAGGCTCGATCTCAGGCGTGAAGTCATCAGCACAGATCAGCGTCTGTGTGGTGACTCATGGTGTAATTAGGAAAGAGAAAGGATGATCAAGCACAGAAACCTGTTTCAATGATTGGATAACCTGCTGCCAGAAGATACACCTCAGCTCACTTACTCAAAATATGGAGCACGGCGCTAAAAATCACTGTTTTGACGTTCATTTGTTCAAGAATGTTGTTCCGTCATGCTTTGTTCAGTTAAAAAAAATCTCTAAAATCAGATCTTCTTTTATCCCTGTCCAATTTACAAAAGGTAACATGTGCTTTTATTTTTTCTTGCCTGGTGTGTCATGAAGTTTATGCACTAATCAATCAGAGCTCATTTCTGATTCGAACTGATTCAGGTATTTTTTAACTTTATTTCACTCTGAAGTGTTTTTCACTGTGTCTGAATCTGTTATTTGCTGTTTTTAATATTGTTTTGGTTCTTATTTGCTGTTTTTCTGTGAATCATTTTGTAATCTTGTGTGAATGAAGTGCAATGCTATGACAAACTGCTGACTTCTTCCCACACAAACATACAAAAAACCTGTTTTTTTAATCCAATAATCTGTCCAATCTTTGTTCTCATGATTTTCAAACTGGCCCCATTTTCAGTGCAGTGTCCTTAAAAGTGTCCTTAAGTGAACTACAAGTTTAGACAGAGAAAGTAAACATGTTCAAAGACAGATTTCTTCCATTTTCTTAGAGGAGACCTTTGTAATACTGAGTCCATGTTGTAATACTTTCAGCATGACTCAGAGGAGTCCAGATTTTACACATCAGGATCCGTACATTGGTCACAGGAAGTACCAATAAAAAGGAACTACAATGTCTTTTGTGGGTCTTTTAACCAGTTCATCTTTTCATTTGTAGTCAGAGATGAAGTAAACAGATGCTACTGTTTGCATTTTGGAAAAAGCTGGATTTAGTTTTCTGATGTGTGTTAATTATGTGTTTATGTGTTTATTTGCCCTTGACACATTTCAAAGAGAAATTTCCCCTCTCCACTAATTTAGGGGGAGAGTTATGTATAAAAATTAACCCCCTAGAATTGAAAACAGAAAAAATAGCTGTAGAGACCAAAACCTTGTTTTGCAATTTAATAATAAATTAATGAAAGAACTAGAAAAAAAAACTAAAAGTGTATTTATTTTATAATTATCTAATCTTCTGTTAATACCAAGATCCATTAGAGTTTAAAGGGGCCATAATCCAGATTAGGGACACACTTGACTAACTGTGAGTTTAACTTTTAATAAAAAACAGTATTAATCTCGTGCAGTTAAATGGCTTTTAAACAATGATGCATCAGTGTTATTGATTATCAGTCACGAGGGGGTTTGGAAACACATACCCAGACAAACCAAACACCTCAAGGGAATGAGCGCAGTGCAGACAGGTGGCTCCACCACACCGTGAGACAGGTGAGGCCACTGACTCACTTGTCTTGTCTCGACACGAAAGCGCTGACCGAGCGAAGTCAAGTTAACGCATGTCTCCTCTTTCCACCTGAGTTATAGTTCCTATTGCCTCATACTCACCTGAGCAAGGACAGGTAGTCTGTCAGACTCTCACTCCTTCATGACTCAACAAACAGCGACCGTGCAGTTAATGTCAACAGGAGGAGCAGCAATAGATCAATTAACACCATTTTTACGATTTAACAGTTTGTAGTTTAGCTGTTATTCCTTATTAGACAGTTAGCTAGTTAGCGTTCGTCGGACAAGCAGCTAGCTTATTACAACCGACGATATAGCATCCTTTCATTTATGGTAAAGACACATTTAAACGGTTTAAACGTTTAAAAGTAAGACGTTATAATTTACTTTTACACCATTAAAGTTAGCGGAAAACATTAAAGTGCCATTTATATGTTGACTGATGATTAAAAATAAGTTGATCAAAGAGAAACGTTAGCAAAAGTTTTCCGCTATTTTTTTTAAATGCAAAGCTTCAACTGTATCCTTCCGCCAAAAACTGTTCTGCGGTCAGAGGTGGAATTTTACATGTAATAAAAATAAAGCTCCGCTAAACGCATGAGACAAGATAAAATAGAATATTGATCTCATACAATGATTTAAGTATCAAACCAGCCTAAAAATTAAATAAATAAAGGGCTTTTCTAGTTTTTTATGTCAAAAGAATTAAATATTTTCCGGCAGACACGATCATATTCATATTTTTTGCCTTTCTCTAACCCATTTTGACACATACTACATAAATTAACCTCTTTATGCTTTGAACAGTCATTTAAATCAGCTGCTCATAACATATTAAACGTAACAATTGGCCCCAGCTCTGATCAAAGTTAGGATTTTACAGAGACATATATTAGTGAAACAACTTCGCCCTAACATATTCAGTTAACAGCTGAAAGTTTTTGGACCGGCATGGTTAAGAGGAAATTACACTTTTAATCCAGCAGGCGGCGTTGTGGCAATAAAGTTAAAATGAAATTTGTTGGGGCTGATTATGCAATGTTCTTATTATGTCACTAGATGGCAGACAGTAATAACAATGAGGCTGAGTCATGCATGTATAGGCTGTATCTATCTATCTGTCTGTCTGTCTGTCTGTCTGTCTGTCTGTCTATCTATCTATCTATTGTTTTCATGTCTAAAAAAGGTGCCCATCATTCAGAATAAATTCAGTTCGGACAATAAATGGCCTGCACTCCATGTCATTCCACATACCTGGCAACCTAACCACATACTTACATAAGTGTGTGTCCTGCAGCCACACTTTCCACCTCTATATTTAGTCTGTTCGGTCACTTGGGTTTACACAGACGCAGATATGAGACCATGCAGGAGCACTTTTCACAAGTATAGCATACCATCATGAGCTGAGCAGGGAGTAAAAGTTCATCATACTAAATGATTTTAGAGCTGTGAGCTTCTCCCCCGTTTCCTCTGAACATCACATCATTTAAGTCAAAGTGCCCTCTCTGATTCATTTGCTTATCGACAAGTATGAGTATTCTTGATGCTTCTTGCAAAACTGTCAGGATTTAGGTCAGTAAGAGGAATTCAGAAAACAGGGAGGACAGAATTTTGACAGAAGAGGATTTTTTTCAGCTTCCAAAAGGGAAGTGAGACAGAAGGAACCGCTAGCTGCTGGTCCGTGTTCCTCTCCACATATGTATGAAATTCCTGTGTTGCAGAAAGACATACGAGTCATGTTTACCACCACACACACACACACACACACACACAAACGGCTGACCCTCCTTTACAGTGTTTGACCTCCAGCAGCCTCTCCTCTCCCCTGTGCTCATAAATTTTCTGCTCTTTAGCGGGACAAAAAACAACGGGAAGACTTTGAACTCTCCATGTTCGAACAGTGATTTACAGCTTTGCAGACGCTGCAGAGTCAGAACACACAGGAGCGATTAGACCCAGTCAGCTTATCGAATATGACAAAAGCTTGTAAAATTTATCTGAACATATGTCTGCAGAAAAATAACAGACAAGTACACAGTAATTAAATTTGTCCACCAGAGAGCAGTAGGTTTCTCAAGTGTAAAATATCCCAGTCAGTACATATCTTGGTCATAATTCTGAAATAAACAAACAAGATATCAATACCAAGAATGAAAATCCCAGCTTTGAGCTCATCAGTAATGACACACAGAAATCCATTATTGATCGGGCTCTGTAACAGTTTCTGTTGTTGCATTACATCACATTCCCTAGAAGGAAATGTTTTCTAAAGAAGTAATAAAGTAGTGATTTAAAGTGTAATTGTACCACTTATATGCAAGGCTTGCATGTAAGTTGTGAGTTGAATTCTTTTATCCTTTTGACAAAATTGAACCACATTTCTGAACTTTCAAATGTGTAAAAATATCATCCAAAAATAACATTGTAGTAGCAAAAAAAAAAATTAAAGGATCCAAAAAGCCTTACTTGATATTAAACATGCAATATGTAATTTCTGCCACTAGAGGCCTCTCTATCAAAACAAGGGGAACAAAAGACACAGTTTATGACATAGTGAGGGAGAGTTGGATGATGGGGTTAGTTTGTTTCATTGTTAAACAGCCACAGATGAAAATCTATACGTCAAACTCAGGCAAAAAATGTTTATAGATGAACTTTTATTTTACGTTTAAGTGGTGCATTTAACAATGGAGATAAAACCATGACAGTCTTCAACGGGGAAGTAATATATGATTTTTTCGAGCACTAGGCAATCAAACAGATCATTGCGTATCAACCTTAAGTCTTCTCATAGTGTTTTAAACATTAATCACATATTTTAACTCAGTTTTTATGTAACTGAACCCACTCAGACGACATTTGTTCCTGGTTTTCCTGCTGTGGTTCAGTGTGACTGTGCTTGCGTGAGAACACATCAGCTCATCTGTGTTCGTATGTGGAAAAGCATAAAAGCATATGTAAACTGTTACATCCATGTGTGTGTGTGTGTGTGTGTGTGTGTGTTAGGTTTTATAGTGCACTGAGGACCTTCACATCAAAGAGCTAGACGTTGTGTCCACATGGAGGACAGGCGGCCAACACACATGCACACACATGTTCTAATGCGGAAAAACCCTGAAAAGAGAAAAAAAGAAGTTGCTTTTCATGCTGACGACCTACTTTAGGGGGGTCGAACGTTAGAGCTCCACCTCTGCTGTGATTGGAGGAAAAAGCATGGGTGGAATCTGCACATGGCTTTAATTTTGAATTTTGGGGGGCTTTTTTTTCTCAGGGTGCAGGAAAAAGCCTTAAAAAATAAAGTACAGAGTAGAAGAAAGAACGATGGTCCTTCCAAAGCTTTAATTCAGAGCAGCCTGAGATTGATTAGCTGTACCATTGTGTAAATAGTTGTGGTCTGATGAGCACAAAATGTCCTTTAGAGCCTGTTTGGTCATGTTTGTCTGGTTTGGGTTAATTTTTGTCAGTTGTGTTGCTCTTAGTTAGGAGACCTCATAACTTTCTGGTCATGTGATCGTGTACGTCAACTGTACGTTGTGCTTTTTAAATATTAACCCAACTGTCCATCATCTTATCAGCTGACTCACTGACCCACTTCATCATC
>JAPZDY010000002.1:25603675-25618288 GCA_029783645.1 Ctenochaetus hawaiiensis | reverse complement strand
GTTAAAGGTGTTTATTGTTTAAAAGAGCGTGAGGAATGTAGGGAACAAAGAAATGAGATGATTGTAGTCAAAAAGAACTGAACCTTGAACCATAGAGAACACATCTTATTTCTCCAGCTTACTTGGATCTGTTTTTTGTGTTGTTATGCGTCAAAAATCAATCGTATTTCCATGAAGCAACATAAAACTACACTTAAAAAAACTGCCACATAAATAAGTTGTGAATTCTAATGCAAAACTACAGAAAAAGGAGCTTTGGGGCTTTTTGCATTGGATCAGTCCGTGTTGTGAGAGCAGTTTCCAGCCCAGTAGCTCTTCATTGGAAGTGTAAAAATGTCAGGTAGTTGCTTAATGACATGCCGTGCTGCCATGACGACCAACACAAAACAACAAATGTTGCAACAATGGGTCTTGAAATTAATCATCTCTTTACGTGTCTGACGGTAGATGCCTGCTTTATGAAAATAAGTAGAACTATAAAGTCACCAGTTTGGATTTCCATCGAATGTGGAAGCTCATTTCTGCCACTTGAAAAAAAATCTGAATGTTTCTATTCTCACTATCTACCGACCGTGCATTACCTTGTTGATGCTTTATGCTTCGTCTGGTCTAAGAAAATGGACCTTGGCATGGTGTTTCTGTGTTCCTTCCTGCTTAGTCACAGTTGCTGGAGATTACCTGAATTCACCTGTTGAGGACAGCCTGATGTCCCTGGCTTGTGTCCTATCTGTCGTAATGCTAATCCCACTGGACCGGCGCTCACTTTTGACCTGTTTCCCAGGAACCCACACGGCCTCTCCTGTTCTGTGTATCCTCTGACAGTTCCCCTCTCCAATCCATCATTGTTCCAGGATTTTTGAACATTTTTTTTGTATTAATCATTAAAAATGGTTTCATTATTATCTTAGTTTAAATATAAGTCAGTGTAGATTAGACTGGTTGTTTGAATGGCTGACCACAGTGTAAAGTATGTGGGGCTCAGTAACTTTTACTTCATCTGTACAATACAAAATAGTTCTTTATAGAACTTTTTCCAAGACATGCAGGTTCTGGTTAACACCACATGTTCAGATACAGCAGTGGATTGTAACTAAGTACATTAACTCAAGTACTGTACTTAAACAGCTGTATACTTCTACTTCACTGCATCTCAGGGACAAATGTGGTGCATTTTACTCCACTAAATCTGTCTGACAACTTACTCTTTTAAAAGTTACTCTTTTAAACTCTTCATATATCTCCAAATTTTGTGATTTTGCATTTGAATATTCTCCCACTTCTTTAGCGAAATAAACTTTTCAAAACCCTGTTTGAGTTCAGGCTGTTCTTATGACTTGGTTCTCAAGCATTTGATGATCTTACAGATTATCATGCATTACTGTAGATTAAACCACCCAACAGTATAAAGTAGTTAAAATGAGCCCAACACGAAACATTCACAGCAGTAAAATGAAACATATATAAAAAAGTAGCAGTAATATAAGTCAAAACACATCAGATATAACAGAGTACTTTTACTTTTTTTATTTAAAGAACATTTTGCAAATGTTACTCACATACTTTCACTCATGGAAGGTTATGAATGCATGATTTTTGCATGTAGATGAGTATTTTCAAATATACTTTTACTCGAGTAAAGGATCTAATTATTAAGGGACCGTGTACTGCGTAGTACTGCTCGTACTTTTGATACTTTAATTACATCCTCCAGAGAATCCTGGTGTTTTCACTTGACTAACTCTTTCCCCGCAGGCTTTATTGATTGTAACAGAGCAGTTTTACTTGTTCTCGTTACCACACTCTGTACAGCCAGACCGCGCGTGGCACCGCTCCCCCTCTTCACGCACGTGCGTTGTGTCAGATTCTTTCACTGCCTCGCGATCGTGCGCATGCGCCGCAGAGTGTCATCATCACCATCCCAGAAGTTGAGCGGTCCGCGGTCCTCAGAGCTGCTGCTGCTGCTGCTGCTGGATCAACGTGTGGCCATTGTCAAGCGCAAGGGCATCCCGGTCGATCGGCGGGCACAAGCGGACCGAGCCACCACCGGACAGAGCCGACCGCACCGAGCGACCCCGGTGAGTGAGCGCGTGAATGGAGGGGCCAACCGCCTCAGCGTGGCGTGTCGGGACAAAAGAGGCTGCATCTGAATTAAACGACTCTTTGTATTTATTTTTCTCACATCTCAACTTGGGCTGGATGAGCCGTTAAGTTGTAAATTAGCTAGCTCCGCTGCTCTGTTAGCTAATATGTGGTTTTTATTAACTCCCTGCTTCCGCTGTAGCCGTTAATTCCTCTTATTAGGACAGCGCGCGCGTGATTAAAAGGTTCGTTTTTAACGATTTTTCATAGGGCACCTCTGAGCTGACGTAACCCGGTTTCATTCACCGTGGCGTGATGCTGCCGCCCGGCGCTATTTTTATATCCACATGTGAAGTCAGTGAGGCTGCCGCTGTCCGCATCTGACCCGCCGGCCCGCCTGTCACGCTGACCGACACGGCGAGGAGAGAGGAGGCAGCCAGCGGCCATGGCTCCCGGTTTTCATCCGGCCCGGCGGCGCATGTGACCGCGGCCTCTGGTGCATTATCTGTGCTTTTTTATTTACGTAGCTGAATGAGTTTCACATTGTGGCTCTCTGAGGGTCAGAGCTCAATGGCCACGCGCGCTGCCTCCCCCTGCAGCCCCCCCTATTGTCCCCCCAAACAGCCAGAGCTGAATGTTATCTATTAATAATTCTGCAACCAACCAGGGGGAATATTCTCTAATGATGGTGCAGAAAGTCAGTCAGTGATTGCAGTGTGTTTTCTCATGCACAGGGGCAGGGTGACTTTAGGGAAGACAAGTCACTGCATGGCTTCATTCGGATCTACACCCTGCTTGAGCTTCCTTTAAGTGAGTGCAAGATTGCACCATTCCCAGGAGTGTTTTCCTCTGAACTCTGACCCCCCTGAAGGACCGACAGTTGAATATTCCTCCCTGGCTGTGGTTGTAAATGGTAGAGCAGCCGGATTCATGTGTGAAGTGTGTTATTTATGTAATTAGACTTTAAATGCTCAAGTTGCTGCTACAAAACCAACTTATCCCGTTGTGGTTTTCATTGCTCATTACTCAGAGCACGTTCTCACCCTCATGCTGGGATGTTGGCAACTCACAGGTAACATATTGTGCAATCTTTATTGTTATGCCTTTATTGTTGCGCATAATTTGATTATCTTTTTTACTGTTTTCTGGCAGTTCAAACGCCTCTCGACCACAACTTTACCTTTATCATCAATGCTGCCTTGTTTTTATTACCTCATATCGTCTGGGTTATTGTTTGTAAATATCAAGCAGAAGAGGAAAACGTGTTATAACCAAAGAATCAGTATCAGAATTAAGTTTTTGATCTCATGAACAGCAGTTTTGATATTAGATATGCATGAATGAACGAGTAGAGATGTGGTTTGTAGATTTTTTGAGTAACTGTAAGAGCTGAGGCATAAAATAGAGCTAAAAATGACGTAAGTTGGTTGAGCTTGGAGGCTTAGAGTACGGGGCAGCAAATCAGCAGATAAGTGGAGATATGTCAGTAATATGAGTTGCCTCTGACTGAATGTGTGTGTGTGAAAAGAAGTGTGGTAGTGATTACAAGGGAAAGCCACAGAACCAGAACCAGATGTGGAGCGAGCTAATGTCTAAAGTTGTTATTGTCAGCCTGGCCTCATTTTATGCATTCATATTCATTCATTCATATGCTTTTAAATCTCAAGGTTAACAAGCCACATTTCACCAAGATACAGATTAAACAGGGTTTGGTGACTAGATCTGATACCAGTGAGCACAAACACCTGTACACCACTCTTCCTTTATGGATATTATATTAAATCCTGCTGTTTATGAATATTGGCATCTTGTGTGGTCAAAAGTCTCCTTAGCTGCATACAGGTGTACAGGAAGCAGCAGGGAGTACCTGAATATAAGTAAGCTTCCTCTTCAAATATGTTTCAGTTGTAGGAGAAGGCAAAATTTGCATTAAATCTCTGCAACTTAGTGTCTTTAAGCAGGTTTCATCATGTGTAGTCGTGTGTGTGTGTGTGTGTGTATGTACAGCACAGGTACAACTGAACATGTTTGAGCAAGTGTGGACGTATGACAGTACGTGCACGCCGTTTGAGGGATTACAGAAATGTGTGAGAAACCAGATAAATGAGGCAGCATGAAAATTAATGAATGCCTCTGAGGTTTAAGTGATCTTTGGTCCTACTTTTGCAAGTATTACACAACCATTCAAGTGTGGGGAATCAAGGTAATTATCGTTAGTTGACATGAAATTAAGCAGTAAAAAGAAACTGTCATAAACAACAATTAAACAAATAATGATAACCAGTAAGAAAAAACTATAATGTCAGCCTGTCGACTTTCTTGCTGAGCAACTTTTTACCACAAGGTGACTGGTTGCAAATGATGAAATTCAGACCATTATTCAGAGGGCGAGGTTGAAATCAAAGACCAATCGTGCTGTGTGAGAACAGAAGGATTGACAGGGCTAGCAGCAGTTACTACAGGGGGCGGGGCTTAGCAAGGACTTATGGGTTTATGGGTTGTCTTGCTTAAAAATGACCACTCTAGAAGTTGCATCTTGTAGAAAATAAATATGTTGCAGTCCGTTCCCATGCATGCTGCTCAGAGTAACGCAGTCCCACCTTGCGACGTGTGCATGCATTCAGCATGTGTGGTGTTTGGTGCATGTAGCAGGACGCCGCTCGCTGCAGGAGTGGGAATTCAGTTGTACTGAGTTCCTATAGTTACGCTGACTTTTGCACTCTTACTATCTCCAGTAACTCTCATGCCGTTCAGTGTTTCCCTCTTATTCTTTCTGGATCTCTGGATCAGGATGTTTCTATAGCTTGCAGGTAATATGTAAATAGTTGGTTAGAGCTTCTGTTTCACCCTTTCTCTCAGGGTCTCTGGGTTAGAGTGTAATTATGTAAATACTAGGTTTAATCTAGTGAATGCAAAAGAGGTGCAAAAGATTTCTATATTAACCTTTATACCTTAAGTTGATTTCTTCTTCATTGCAATGGATACAACCACTTATCCTCATGCATATTAATGCACAATGACATCTTCAATATGCAAATAGAGGACGGCATCATCTGGCAACTTTAGGAGCTTGTGCTAACTACTGTCATTGAAAAACAGCATTGGGTTGCACAATCAAAAGAAATCTGACGCCTCATCATGTATAGGGCACAGACAAATATTTGATTCATAAGCTTGTATAAAGCCTGCATTAGACTAAAACTAAATATGTAAAAATTAAACTTACACTTAAACTGGCAAAGACACTTTGAAAAGGAACTAAAATGAACTTAAGTGAAGTCTAAAACTTAAAACTAAAACTATTTAAAATTCAGAACTATTATAACCCTTTTAGAGAACAGTCCTGTGATGCTTTTTCATAGGACTTAAGTTGTATAAGCGGTCTTCTTTAAAGCATTCAATCCATCACAACCACAGTGAGTGTGTAAAACAGTTTTTATATTATGTTCCCTTAAAGTTCTTCATCATTCGTGTCTTTATTTGTGTGCATCAAGTTAACGTTTAGGAAAAAAATTCCCAGAGTCATGATGACGCTGTAAAGCTGCAGTCATTCATTTAGGTTGAGAATGAACCTCTCCTTCCTCCTTTCCTCCTTCCTTTTTTCTCTTCTATACAGCAACAGTATCCACTCTTTCATGTTCACTGTTTAGATATTAGGAAGATTAATCAGGCCAGACTGACTTAGAAAAAACATCTTTTATCATTACTGTGTCTGTATTTTCCTTTGGAGTTAAATCTGTGACGTGATTCCTGCGTCGGTCGGTTAAAACAGAACAGTATACAGTACAAAATAAAACTTGTATACTTCTTGTATTCGTGGTAAAATTTGAAATATTTCATCGGCTGAAACTTGATTTCAGGTAACTCTGGTCTCTCAACTCACAGGGAGCGTTTGTTACTGCAGAATGAATGGCCTCATTGATAATTCCTTCAGGAGTTGTCCTGCTTTGCTTGCCCAAACACACACACAGACACACACACACACACAGACACACATACACACATACACACACCTAACTGAAATCTAGGATAGAAAAGTGGGACCTCATGGGAAATGGCAGCATTAATCCATTTACACTGGTGAAGCAGCTTTCCATTAAGTCCAAACTTCATCTTGTCATGTGTCTTTTTTCCATTTTAACTGCCAGCCCAACAGTTGTGAGTCCTCCGTGTATCTGATGCACAAAACTCTGGAAAAGCTCTGCTCCATATCGCCAGTTGTTACTTCTAGACGGGTCATTTCTGAAGCAGGGTAATCAGCCCTTTGCAAAGCCCCTACCTCTGGTAAATACTAGTATTTGGCCTGTCAGTCTTTTCACACTTTACAGTCAAAACAGTGGTAGACTTATTTCTTAAAGCAAAGCATCCTTGATTTCGGAGCAGCCCTCTCATCTCAAGCTGGTGACAGTTTTAAATTTCTGTTGGCTGTCACAAGTCAGATTTAATCAACGCTAGTTAGCTAGCTGGCTAATGAAGCTTACATTAGCTCAACAGTTTTGTATACGACATTCTGTTTGCATTACAATAACAGACTAAAACAAAATTCCAGCTAACTGGTAACTTCACATTTTTGTATTTAAATAAAAGCACAGAACCCAGAGTTTGTGCACTCATAAAGGAATATAAGGCAACAATGTGAGCCCGTACTGAGCAAAGATGGCTGATTTAATATCCCGTTGCTCTAACTTTACCAAATCCGACTGAAATCACTACTTTTACCCTCCTTTCTGAATCCTTGAGAAATGTGTACTTGCAAATTACAGTCACTGTCTTGTTGTCTTCCTTGGAAAATGTAGAAATCATCCACACTGATGATGACATATTTGACTCATTTCTGCCCAAATGCAGCAGTTTGAATTCATAATAAACAAGAACTTACTGTGCTGCTTCTCCTTTTTCTTTATATCGTCCCTTTGCTTATCGTTGGATAATATAAAGGTTTACTTAGACTTTAAAGGTGCATACAGCCACATTGTTAGGTGAATGGAAACAGTTTGGCGTCATATTATTGGCTCTATTTAAGACTGATAATAAATAATCAATACGATAAATTTCTTTTGATTGGTTATTTATTCACATCAATAAATATTGTGCAACCCGAGTAAATATATTTTTTTATTACCTGGTGCACTTGCTAAAAACCCACATGGCTACTTTTGCTAATTTTGACCTGCTGAGAGGAACTGAAATCTGAGGTGGAGGAGCTTCTAAACAACTTTTGGTGCTGGTTTTTTAGCCGTGTGATCAATCACAGAACAATGCATCGCAGGTCATGAACTTAACAGTACTGGTGCACCCAACACTAATCTCACCTATGGCACCATAATTGCTAACAACTGACTCTGCAAACAGTGCTGTTGGCAACCTGGCAGAAGAAACGATCCATGGTTTCCTTAGTATGACTACAAGTGAACTGTTAGCTCGATGCACATTTTTATTTTCTCTGACTTTGTGGAAATGTGATGTTTGCACATGACAAATGACAAAAAAAGACCTTCCAACATGAGTCTTGCAGGTAAAAAGGTGAGATTTGTGTTGGCTTATATATGAGTTAAGTGTGGCACTGATAGGAAAATCTTTGTAATGAACTGATAGAATTTTAAATTTGGACCAAGTCACATCATCATCATCATCATCTCCTGTTCAAAATTTGAATAATCAAAATAGCAGTTTATTTCTATGTTTTTCACACAGCCTGAGTTATTTGGTTGCACTGAAGTGCAGGCGGCAGAAGCTGTTACGAGTCCTTTTTAAAAATTTTAATTGGCATCACTTCGACAGAAAGGTCACATCACAGTCTTCATGTAATCCAGGGATGCTTTATGGTCCTTTCATAGTCCAGGTTTTTGCCCCAAGATTAGGAAACATTAACTTTATTTTACCATCGTAACTTGGGTCATGACAGAGACATAATGACAGTTACTGTCTTTCTGATCTCTTCTAGCATGTATTGTTGGGTATCAGCACATAAAAATCCAATGAAGGATTATGTCAGGCAGTATCAAGGTATTATGGCATATAACACTTGATAACATTAAGTCCCTCACTACAGGTGGAACAGGCAGCTGAGCTTATAAAGATGCAGATTACGAGCAGTGGGGATAAAGGTACAAGGCTAATAAAAACAGAAGAACATCTCTGCCCTTGTTTAGGGGCATTTAGAGGTAAATCCTGATGATAAAGGTGAGCCAACTGTGTGCACTTTTTGGATCATCTAAGGTATGGCTATAGAGGGTTACACTTCAAACCTCCATCTTAGCAACATGTCAAGATCTTTGGATCATCCAGGAAGAATCAATGGAAGCAGGACACTTATTCATTTTTATTATCACCAATTATCCTTTGTTTCAAAAGAACCCATTGATATTTAAACCCAGCAGGACTTGTCAAAGGAGGCGAAACAGGCAATGCAGTACATGCAACAATGACTTTTAATGCCAGCAGCTCTGCTTCTATGTTTTTTTAAACAGTTACCCTCTTACATACTGTAAACTGTTGTGAATCATCAGGAATGTATGAAGCTTTTTAAAAAAAAAGATACCATCCAGGCTCATAAAGGCTTGTAAAAAGTCTCATGAAAACTAAAATTCCCTGTCAGGGTGAGTTTTGTGTGTTTTCCTTATTGTCTTGTTTCTGTGAATCTTCATGATCAGCAGTGAAGCTGCTGCTGCTGCACCATAGTGTAGGTAGAGTGAGCATGTTTTCAGCAACAACAAAGGGAGGATCTTGAATATTCTGGTGTAGTCGAACATCCTGTTTGATTTGTGTTTCCATTCGTTAAACTGCAGTGTCATATTCAGAACAGTTTAACTCTAAAAATAGTTTGATAATTATAGTTTTTACTGTTATTTAGTTTTTTTGGGTGAATGCTTAATGTTTGTTCAAAGTCACATTTCCTACTCGGTTTGTTATATGTTACTAATTGGTTTATCAGCTGATCATTTTAGCTGTAGTTGTCAGTGTTTGCTGGTAGGTCAGCCGTGCCTGGGCTTCTTTCCTGAGTGGTTTCTTTCAAAATTAAGGGAGGACTTTCTGCAGCGATAGTCCTGTAGTCATCACATTCCTTCAGGACAGGAAGGTGAGGCAGCAGTAGAGCTCAGGATCCAGTCGTTAGCTTAAAGCTGGATTGTTGGCTACGACTCAGGAAGTTGTTTTTAAATTTTATATGTATATACAGTGTGTGTTTTTCCTCTTTAAATGTAGCTTTAATTAAGTATTCAACCCAACAAGTTTAGCTACAGCTGGACGTACAGGAAGGATGAGCATTTGCACAAGAATGTGGGAGTTTGCGTGGATGTATGTGAAGAGTTATGTGGCAAACAGCCCTGTGAGCAACAGGAGAAGGCTGGATACGTCTCTGCCAGCCTTACTCTCTGGCCTCTTGATGACCCGTCATCACAAGTAATCCACTCTCTTCGAAGGTTGAGATGACTTAAAGGCCAAGGCCATAGTGTTTTGAGTTGTTTGACATGTGGCTGGATTAAATTGCCACGGTTTAAACTCTTACGGGAGGTCAGCTGCTTATCTTGTTTGAGAAAATGATGGCCTCTCATCTGACATAAAACTGTTGCTGTCACTGTTAAGTAAGAAGTTTTCAGGGCTGGGTTTAGCGTTGAGTGACTGTTGAAAGTTTTGTGCGCACCCCCTCCAACACTGATGATCTGCACAGGATCCAACCAGACTTACCAACACTGAAGACTCTCCAACTAAAGGTCAAAAGTATTTTACGACTGTCAGGGTTCACGTCGGGGTCTGTGCTGCTCTTCGGCTGCTAGCATGAAAGTGTGGTAATTGACACCTGCGAAGGAAGTGAAATTGCCCTGATGCTTTTGCACATCACTGCATGTTCTGACTGTTTTTTTTTTTTTTTTTTCCTGACGTCATCCCATTGAGTGTTTGTTGGTTTTGAGTGCCATACACGTCTGCATTTGTTGACTGTTGTCTGAAGTCTCTGACCTGGATTACTGAGTACACAAACAACAAAAGAATCAGAGGAGTAACTAGTCATTTCTGTAATGCAACCTTAGCTGAAAAGAAGGATGTGGACTTTTAGATCTTGTTAGAAATAAAATATCTGGAAAAACAAAACAAAGCTACAGTAGAAACTGTGACGAATATGTGGCTTTTTGCTAACTGCTCAACACATATCTGAGTTCATGCATTAGACTTTTTAATCTGTGTTGAAGCCTGTATGTCTGGTGAATCATATCTTACTTTTTCCAATGTTGCCGCAATCATTTAGTCATGATAAACCCTGCACAGCTCGTTATGACTGTGCAGTCAGCATTATTTGATTGTGAGGTTCAGATACCAGCCATCATGTGTCTGTGAATTGGTGTGTGTGTGTGTGTGCAGGAGGGTTCATGTGTAGCTTTATACTGTGCTATAAGGTCAGATTATTTTTACAGAGGTAGAACAGGACGTGTTGGCCTGAGTGCGATGGCTCCTTTTCAGGTGCTATACTCATTGCACGCGTCTGTTTTAGTCCGTCTATCAATAAACCCATCTGCTGAGGCCACCTGATGAAATGTACTGCATGTTGGCACTCTTAGTGCAGGCCAACGCAGGCATGTTTAAGTTCTATCTTTACCTTCTTACTTCCCTCCTGAACCTGTGTGGTTTCTAAGTGGAGCTCTTACACAAAGCTTTCGCACACCAACTAGGCTTTAGCAGTTACCATAAACCAGCATGCAGGTTTATGGTTTTGCTTCAGGAAGTTGTCTGCTGCTGTCTGCTGCTGCATTGCTGCATGATAGTGACTTAATATAGCATAATATAGCAGATTAACTGTTCACGGAGAGGCAAAGTCCTTACACACCATTTTTAAGATGGACCTGCAAGTTTTAAGACCTGAGATCTCAGCAGTCCAGCTGCTTCGCTTTTAGGTCAGAAAGGAAGTGAAGGAAAAACTTCAGACCAAATCAGTCACAAGATGGGCTCATTCAACTGTGGCACAGATGTTTAAGAATTTCCAGGAAACTGGAAAAAAAAAATTGTAAAATTAATGCACAGCGGTCATGGAAAATCATCCAAACCATCTGAAGGCTGAACACACACACAGTTTGGCTGCAGGGTTGCGTGCATGCAGTCAAATCTTGTTGTCTGTTATCAGCGGCCAGTGGTTTTTACACAGTTTTATATAGGAGTTGTGGCCTGAGATATGAGACATAAGTGTGTGTACAGAGTGAAATAAAACTGAAAAACGAGCTAAAAGCTGCGTAGAGCTACAGAGCAGGATGACCATTCTCAGCTGGTCAGCACTGAAAACACTTTTATATCCAACAGTCTTTGAGTCAATGTGAAAGGCAAAGACATCAGTGAGCACTGAAGAGTCTAAACTGAAACATACAGGAAGTAAGGCGAAAGATTAGAGCTCAGCATTTACAGAGAGTGACCTGAACCATGCTGAAAAAATGGACAACACTGTCCTTTTCAACATGTCAGATTTGTCTTACGTCAACACTCGTGGTTTTAAGAGACAGGAAATACAGAGCGAGCAGACAGAAGGGGAAGCCGCCAGCAGCCCGAACGGTCTGCTGACCGCAGGCGAGTTAACAAGTTACTCTAATAGGCTGATCTTGTAATGATTGGCAGAACATGTTTGTTTACAGCATGTTCGAGGCTAAATGCCATGTAGAGGGGACACCCGACCTGGCTGTTTATTAATAATAATGAGGCCCTCTGAATATTATCATTATTTCAGCTTGTCAAGCAGGTACTCTCCAAAAAAAAAGTTTCTTTCTGTCTCTCTGTTTTCACTTGCATAATAGCATTACTCAGCTTTTCTTCAAACACATTTACACCATACAGGCTTTGTGTGCAGTGACTGTGAGGTTTGTAGATTTGTATCCTAGAGTCCATGTAAGGTAAATGGCCCAAAAAGAAGCAGAGTGGATGTGAGAGTGGGACATAAATAGCTCGGTTATGTGTGGCCTAAATGGGAAAGAGGACGTTAAGATGGATGCATTTGATGAAGAAGCCGAGGGATTTCCAGCTGTTTGGCTACTTTCGCTAAATTATTTAACCAAACGCTGCAGATAGTTTTGTATTAGACGCTTAACGGTTTGTTTACCAGGCTGTGAGCCGAGATTAAGCTGTCAGTTCCCAGGCTCAAGTGAGCAGATAAGCCAGTTGTCCTCAGGGGCTCTTTGTTGGTTATAAATTCAGCTTGCATAGCAATTATTTTTTAGGGAGTTCTAACAAAAAGTACAAATGTAATTAAATTGTCTTCTACCAAATTTTCCAGGAATCGGCAACCTTATTAATTTCAAGGTGTGTAATCGGAGAAATTTTATTTAAAGTAGGCTGAACAGTTTTTGCAAATTACAATGAAAGTGCTGGTTCGTTTGTCTAAATTTTAGCACAAACAAGCAGGTAATTTGTTTCCTGGCACACTGATAGGGAAACCACACCTTATGAGTCATTTTACATAAAAATAATCAGCAGCTGTTTTTATAATTGAGTCATCATGTAAGTAAACTATCAAGCAAATTATCTTTCACTCAAGCATCTAAACTGGGAGGATTTTCCTACTTATTTTGTGTCTTTCTTTGGTTAATAAACTTATACCCTACTGGAGTTTCATTACTGATGCAGAGACTTAAGTTTGATTGATACCTTGAAGTAAACACATTTTACATAAGTTTGTGCTCCAAACAGACGTTTCAAATAGAAATACAGCTTTTCTGCAGCCATTCATGAAGTACAGGCTGTAGTTTGGTACAATGACGGGGAAAAGGCCGACAGAGTTGTTGAGTTGTAGTTGAGTTTAATCTTTGTGTTCTTATCTGCAAGATAAATTTGCCCGCTGCCTGTTTACTGCTGGTATGTTGGCGTGTGCCCCAGCACACATGCTCTTTCTCACCATGACAAGCACTTGACGTTGCAATTTGAGGAATTACAGTTAGCATAATATTTAAGTTTCTCTCCTTGATATTCTTTTCCTAACATCTCTGCGCTCCTGTCTTCCTTCTGTCTCTACCTTTTGCACTTTGCAGCTGACAGCATATTGGATATAAATGCTAGAAAGTGGATGAGGGATGTTTGTCTCTTAAGCTCTCTGCTCTGTTTCTCCTGCAGGTTTTGAGTCCTGATCCCAGCACTCCTCATCTGGTCTTGGCCGAACTCAGCTGCGTCATTTGACTTCTTCTTCTTCTTCCTCGGCCTTGTGAGCAGACATGCCTCCAACGGTGGGTGGGCCCATGGGGTACACCCCTCCTGAGGGTGGCTGGGGTTGGGCGGTGGTGGTGGGAGCCTTCATCTCCATCGGCTTCTCCTACGCCTTCCCCAAATCCATCACTGTGTTCTTCAAAGACATAGAGGTCATCTTCGATGCCACACCCAGTCAGGTGTCCTGGATCTCCTCCATCATGCTGGCTGTCATGTATGCTGGAGGTGAGTCTGTTTTTGGTGCCACATCGTCTGTTTTATTACTGTTCATTGATTCCTGTTACTGTGCTACTTAAGGCACATGTCATCTGTGTCGACTTCAATCAGACAAAGAAAATACCTTGAGACATGATCAAGACTGTGTAAGCGATGACTTTCTTGAGCAAGTTTAGATTTGATGTTTGATGCATCAGCGCCTGGGTTACACACATTTTTGTGATCACTGGTACGAGCACATTTGCAGTTTCCTGACTCTTGACCAAAAGCAGCACCGTGTTGAAGTCTGTGAGGATCTGCCACAACATGTGCTGAATACAACAATGACTTCCTGAGGAAATATTCCAGCGCGAACGACCTATAATACGACATGATGGCAACTGGGCGCTAAAAAATAACAATGCAACATGTTGTGTAGCAGCACATTAATGCCCCGGCCCTTCTACTCTCTGGATTTGGCTTCTTTGTGGCTTATTGCTGTTCCCTAAAATCCCAAACTTGGTCCTAAAACACCCAAGTTTCAGATCCATGGTGAAATTGCACATGCGCACACATCAGTGGTCACAAATATGTGTGTAACTCAGGTGCTTTTGAGGATCAAGCAACCTGATTTATGCACATTGGTGCACATCACTGCATAAGAACCAGTCACCTGAGTGTTTTGAACGCACCTCATCCGTGTATCAACTAGGTGTTAACACATGTAATCCATAAATATACAGACACAAAATTGTTTGAATGACTTGTGGTCAAATTTTAATCATGAAGGGATTGCAGTGTTCCAGTTAAAGCTAAGAAGCTGTGAAGAGTCAAAGTTTAAGCATGTTCACCACCTTCTGCTGTAAGCCAACCTTAAACATGTCTGAAGAGTTGTGAACATGGTAAGAAATCTTTAATAAAATAAGCTTCACATCCTTACAAACAGACATCAGACACTCAGTCTCTTGTATTTAATAAAAGCAGTAAAAAGAAGCTAGTAGATGCGTTCTGCAGTAAATTTTTAAACAGAGAGGTTTTACATCTTGTTGCATTCCAGGTTGATGCTGCAGTTTACACTAAAAGGGTTTTAGAGAAGAATTTATTATAAACACACAGAATGGATTTTTCTGTAGTGGATTTTTTCTGTGCAGACAGAGCTACTTAAAATGT
>JAPZDY010000002.1:25565028-25578611 GCA_029783645.1 Ctenochaetus hawaiiensis | reverse complement strand
CGATAAAATATTCAACGGCGTTAATAGATTGATGGGTTAACGCGAAAATAACGCGTTAACTTGCCCAGCACTAGTTTCTACAAATGATAGTTATGTCTTTGAATTTTAGTTTAGAGGATGTTTTTGACAATTTTAACATTCATGGTGTGTGAGAAAATTATCTTTGTAATCTTTTTAAACTAACAGAAATCCGAAATCTTCTTTGAGGTTTTATTTTATTTTGTCTCCTGCTATAAACTTGACTAAACGTAACGTGAATCAAACTTTAATAAACTACCTGGTCTGTGAACATTTTTGACTGAGTCAGTCACAGAGAGTTTCATCTGCAATGGAGGCTCTTAAACAAGGAAATCCCATGATTCCACGCTTCTTCACACTGACGTTACAAAACTACATCTTTTACATTTTCTTGTGGCAAAAAATTACATACAGTGTGTTTAAGTGCATTAAGTGTGATGATACTTCTGATTTTAACCCCTCTAATCTAAATCTGAGAGGAAAATATTCTACTTTTTACTGCATTGCATTGATCTGACAGCTCTTAAAACTCTGCAGATTCACAATTCACATTTAAAAAAGATGATAAAATCTCCTAACCTCTTACAGAAAAAACAAAGTTGGAACTTCTTGTCATGTTCCAGATGTATATGAAATGTTTTGACTCCCAGCTTCTCAGATGGTTTATTTTAAACGCCATTCGTGTCTAAAACAAAAGCCGAGATTACAAAAGAGTCTGAAACACGAATATAAATTTGTGTAGCAGAAATTCCCCATTTATCGTGTGACCCTTTGGAGGGGCCCGACCCTCAGATTGGGAACCACTGGACTCTTATAACTTTATGTAAAGCAGTTAAAACTATAGCTCCAACTGGACCAGCTGCAACTGTTAAACAGTGTTTACAATGTAAAAAATACAATAATGTCATGTATTAAAATGTATGTAAGTCACAGGAGACGTTTTTCTGCTGAAAATGTTTCGATACTTTGAGTTCATTTTGCAGAAAATACTAAAATATCAGAGCACTTTCTCCACAACTGTCAACAAGAAACGCAGAGTCCAAAGAATTAACAACAAACAGACTTTTTCCAGTTTCCACTCAGCCGTTTTTAGATTCATGCATCTTGTCTTAAAATCATTTTGACTCAAACTCTGTCAAAATGAAAACAGCTGTGAAGAAAGTTTGTTTTTAGTCATGTGCTAATTGTTTCAGTCGAACACTTTCAACATGTTTTTAAACCTATTAGTCACAAAATAACAAACCTATAAAGTGGAAATCATCTGTTTTTCCCTTTGAAAAAAGGATGCAAAGTCTGCTGGGATGAATCCTTTAAGCGGCACCTTGAGGATGTAAATATTTCAGTCGACTGTGGGAAACTTATTGCTTTCATGGCTCTCCAAGCAGCCGGGGGATACGCTCATAAAAACATGCAGGTGAAAAATACACAATCAACTTCAGCCCATAAAGTCTACGGTCAGTTCACTCGAGTCTCTGTTCGAATCAGCGATTGCACAACCAGATCTGTTGACATCTTTTGGCGATTCTAATCCAATTACAAGACAAGACACATGCTGCGAAATCTAATTTTTCTTTTCACGCAACAGAAAGCTAAAATCAAACCTCCTCGTGCTTCTCAGAGTATTTTAAATGCTCCTCTTACACCTTTAACAGATTTATTTTACTCCTCTTCGATCATTTCTTGAATCAGTTCAGTTCAGTAGAAACAAAAAAGAGAAAACCAGGAGCGAAGCAGAAGAAAAAGAAGACGACTCGCTCACCTCGTCCTCGTCCTCAGCGTCCTGCGAAGCATCTGTAGGAACCAGGACAACCTGATCTGCTGCTGCAAACTCGAGCCGCATCCATGCTGTGTCTGTGTGTGTGTGTGTGTGTGTGAGTGTGTGTGTGTGAGTGTGTGTTTTCCTCCTGCTTATTACTTCTGAGGTTGACCTCTGCCAGCTCAGGCTGCTGACTCCTGTCTCCCCATCTCCTCCCTCTTTCCACTCTCCTCCCATCACTCTTTAACACACCCTCCCCCTTTTCTCACCTCTCTATTTTATCAAATACTGGGAGAAAAAAGAAACGGGGGGGGGGGGGGTTTGCTCGATTAGGAAGTGGATGTGTTGATCAAAGGCACGCGATGCTCGAGCTGCGTCTGTGAATTAATGAAAATTTCCCGCTGATTGTTTAGATGTTTCCCACAACGCTGACGGTCCTACTTTGATCCACATTCGGTGCAGAATCAAAGTGCCCACGAGGGCCGAGCACCAGCAGATCAAATGAGATTTCTGATAAGAGCCTCCCAGGATGATTAAAGACCTTTCACACACACACACACACTCACACACGTTTCACTGATGTGTGTACGTGAGGTTTTGCATCAGCAGGTGAGACTGCGAGCGCAGAGGGAGGAGAGGCGGCGTCCGACGTTGTGGCAGATGGGATGGAGAGAAGAAGGCAGCAACAGGAGGAGAGTCGCCTTCTCCCGTCTCACCCCTCTTCTCCCTGGTTTTTACCCCCCCCCCAGCTTCTCTCTGCATCCTGCATTCCACCTCTCTGCCCCTCTTTCTTTCTCTCTCTGACGGTGCAGTAATCTGTTTGCACAAGTCAAATCAATTGCTCCCTCATTTGGAGAAGCCTCTCATTATCGAGGGGCCCGCTGAGCGACCCCAAACACACACACACAAAGCACAAGCGCACACACACACACGACACTGGTGGCTGCTCACGCTGCTTCTCCTCAGATGTTGATTTTTAGTAATGAATCTATTTTTGTTGTTGTAAAGTCAGTTTCTGAGTGGTGAGAAGTTGGATCAGTTCCCTCTCCAGAGGTGTCCACTTAGGCCCAGTATTGTCTTTTAAATTTGTAACGTACCAAATAAAGCTCGTTTGAATCGGTGATGTGTCCACTTTTAAATAAACATTTTGAGCTGGTTTCTCTCAGGATTTTCTGTCTAAAACTTTATATAAGACAAATAAAAGGATGTTCCTATAATGTTCCGCAAACGTTACATAACATTATGATTCAAGCACTGATCTTAATGTTTATATTGTTTTAATGTTTTATGAAACTGATTTGATGCTGTTATTTTTATTTTCTGTTGTTTGCAAAATGAGTTTTTGATCCTGTCACACTTTGAGCTGCGTTTTTGCACAAAAGGTCCTTTTCAAATTCAGTTTTTGTTACTACTGCTTCTAATAAAAATACAGCTCCACAGGTTCTCCTTCTACAAATCAGTTAGCAGAGTAAAGTTTCACTCTGTTCCAACAGACTGAATGTGGTGCTTACAAAAGACAGTGTGGCCCCCCTGTGGTCCAGACAAGGAAGTGCAACATGAGTTTATACACGTTCGCTTCAGCAAAGACCAAAGACTGAACTACAGAGATGTGGGCTCCATTAGCTTTATTAGAGGAAACTTTTGATAATTCTTACATTCAGTGGTAGGACAGCCGTGTTTCAGGAGATGAGCAACAGCTGTGTTTGGTTCAAATTAAGTTAAATTTCAAATACATGAAGAATATGAGGTTCCACTTCACAGTAAATAAATGAACCAACTAATAAACATTGAAAGGAATTGGGTGTAACTCACACAGATTTAGTTTTTTTGTGTAGTGTTTCATAAAGTAAACAGTATGATGTTAAAGATGCAAACAAAGTGCTCAAACAATGACAAATATCATTTGGGAGGCGAGGAAACAATCCATGATAAGATGATGAGACTGCTGCACAGACGTGTCAACGGTTTGTGTTTACAGTTTCATTTCAGTGTTACTGTCAAACAATTCGCTGCTGTCATGAAATTGCATAGAAGAGTCACTGCCCTCTCATATTTACGTGCGTTTGTCCTAGATGCTCAGCGTCCGAGGCCCGGTGCTCTGCACAGCATTCATGATGGACTGGACCACTTCAGAGGTGGAGCCTTGGCCTCCCAGGTCAGCTGTGTGCAGCTGGAGAGCAAAAGGAGATGATGCACAGGGAGGAAAACACAATGTGAGCAGGAAATCCTCTGGATAACACGTCACTTGGTGGTTTGTACAACAAACACTCCAAATATGTTCTAACAAATTCCTTTTTCTACATGCTTCTGTTCTGTTCTGCTTCTTTGTTTTACTACAAGAAACTTTGTGAATGATGACGTGACACACCCTGGTCTCGGTGACGGTGGAAAGGATGGCTCTGCGGATCATGCTGGCGTAAGCGTGGAGCTTCAGGTGGTCGAGCAGCAGGCAGGAGGCCAGCAGCATGGCCGTGGGGTTGGCTGTGTTGCGGTTAGCGATGCTTTTTCCGGTATTCCTGGTGCCCTGCACACACGGAGGAGCATGTTGAGTTAAGAAATGGAGGAGGGATGTGGCACAGCGCTGATGTGCAGCTGCTCGACTGTGTGAGGAAAATACTTCTCTACTCATTATAAGTTTGCAAATGTTTTAAGTGAAGGAGTCAAAGCTTCAGTGAGGGAAGAAAATTCAGATTCAGATTCATTTATCGTAATCATGGAAGTGTTTCATTTCATGCTGCAGACACTTAAAATTCAACATTTCATCAATCAAAGGGTTGGAAAACAATTAAAGCTAATCTAATCGGTATTTTTATACTAAGAATTGATCAAATGAGAAATGAGTAATGAGAAAGTTGCTGTCTGTACTGACAAACCCACACTTCCCTCTACATGGGGGCCTTTCAGCCTCCTTGAGCACATTATTTGTTTTGTGGGCCCGCAGCTCGTGGTTCGCTCTCTCTGCAGCAGGCAGGTTTATCAGAGAGTTAATCAGAGTTAAAAGACTCTGATAAATCTCCTGTGCACGACATTGTTCAGCACCCAAATGCAGACAGAAAGAGTTAGGTTCTAGCTGGTGGACAAAGAAGAGCGTTTCACAGCTAAAGAGGCTGATATTTCACTCAGGACTCAGTGAAGACCAAAAGAAACTTAAATGTCAGTGAATTACATCTGAAGAGGCCACAAACATGACAAAAACAAACGCTAGTCTGTTTTGTTGAACTGGATGTGTAGCAACTGTTTGCTAACATGCTGCCACATCCACTTCATGAAGTGATAATGATGGTGTTGTGTTTACAGCATGCTGTGATGCCCCCATTAGCCAAACAAACAAACAAACAAACAAACA
This sequence comes from Ctenochaetus hawaiiensis, assembly GCA_029783645.1. Lineage (NCBI taxonomy): Eukaryota > Metazoa > Chordata > Actinopteri > Acanthuriformes > Acanthuridae > Ctenochaetus > Ctenochaetus hawaiiensis. Next base: position 25,573,491 of record JAPZDY010000002.1, on the reverse strand, counting down.
AATCAAAGACAGTACAGTTTTAAGATCCAAGTCTCTTCCTGCTTTCCTTTACACTGTCGTCTCTGTGCTTCACTGACTCTTTTATCATCTTTCTTTCATTCCTGATGCTTTTGTCTGATGTGAATCTCCTCACCGTCTCAAACACAGCGTAGTCCTCTCCATAGTTGGCTCCAGGCACCAGGCCTGGTCCACCAACCAGCCCGGCACACACATTGCTCACCACGTTGCCGTACAGGTTGGGCATGACCATCACATCGAACTGCTGCGGCCTGGAAACCAGCTAACGCCAAGAAAAACATAGCATCATTTAGAAACAATTTTTCTTAAGAAATATTGTTTCTTCAACCATAAATTAGGCCGTTCCTGCAGTATTTGAATTTTTGCTGGTCTGTACTCTGTGGGTACAAACTTAAAAAAAAAAAGTCTCCGTATAAAAATGAAAGTGCAATGCAATATATTTTCATGTATTTTAAAATGAATCTCAGCCCTCAGACTTCAATGTGCAGTGTTGCAGTGCCATGGCTACCTGCATGGTAGTGTTGTCCACAATCATGCTGTCGAAGGTGATTTCAGGGTAACCGCTGGCGACCTCCCTACAGCACTCCAGAAAGAGGCCGTCACCCAACTTCCTGCTCCAACAAACCCACAAACATTAAGATGCATCATGTGCTTTATAGAGAAGTGAGAGATAAACAGAAAGAGGAATTAAACAGGAAGAATCAGAGCCTTTGAGTTATTAGAAACAGACATAATGTTAGCTTTGTGCACGGCGGTGACTCGTTGGCGTCCTTTAGCCCGAGCGGTTCTAAACGCGTAGTCAGCTATGCGTAAAGATTTGGTCCTGGTGATGATCTTCAGACATTCAACGACGCCTGGTACGTTCTGCAGAAATGGAAAGAGAAACAGTGTAGATACACAGAGGCTGGATTGGTCAGAATTTTTTGATGTACATCCGGTGACAGTGAACCATACAACAAACATTCACACTCACCTCGTGCTCCAGGCTGCTGTACTCTCCCTCTGTGTTCTCCCTGATGATCATGATGTCCACATTTTTGTGGCGTGTCCTCACTCCTGGTAGAGACTGGCAGTGCATCACATTGGCATACAGATCCAGAGTGGTGCTGCAGGGGAACATGAAGAGAGATGGAGACAGACAGATGGAGCATGAGAACACAAAGAGCTGAAGCTAAGGACTGAAAATTTGACCTCCCCACCTTTGACCTCAAGGCTACAGCTGAGCAGATGTTGTTTAACACCGCTGACTTTGAGATTAGATGTAGATGAGAAGATAGAGATAATAGATGAGGGACAAAAGATGGTGGACTTACCGGAGCAGGTTGTTTCTGGACTTGTAGGAAGGTGGCAAGTTGTGGTTGGTCTCAATGTTACCTGGAAAAAGAAAGTTACACTTAAAGAACAGACAGGACAGACGCAGAAACAGCAGAATGTCGCGACTCATTTTTTCAAACATGACAAATTTTAAGCTACACATCAGCAGGTGTTTTTGTTATCTAGCCCACCCTCATTGATCTAAATGGGAATAGACATAAACATAAACATAAATGACGGAAGAGTTAATTGCAGACCTGTCTTTTCAAACTGCATTTCTTTTTTTAAAGGTGTACCTGATAAACTGGCAAATGAATATAAATTATATACATTCTGAGACATTCTGGTTATTTATTTATTTGCTGACTTACCTTTAAGTGCGACTCCATTGCGTCTGATAGCCATTATGGCGTTGTTGATGTCGTCCTCTGAGGCCATGGACGAATCCACGTTGACAACTTCAAAGTCCACTGGCACACAGCAGAAACTGATGATATAAACAGATGAAAATCCCTTCAGTGAGACTCATTTAGGGACCGCATGAATCGGTACTGACTTCATTCCAACACCGCATGTGTCTGCGTGTGTCTGTGTGTGTGTGTGCAGGTTGTGTAAACTCTCACCGGAATAGTTCACGCACATGGTTGGCCAGCTCTGGTCCGATACCATCTCCAGGAATCAGAGTCACAGTGTGCCTGCCTCCATACCGAGCCGGTGGAGGCTGGAGTACACGCACATACACAAACACAGGAAGTCTAACTCTTTCTAATGCAATCCAACAGAGGCTTCTACTGCAAAATTACCAACAGACTCTAAGACAACTGCACAAACTTGTAATTTATTGGCTATTCTAATAAGTTTTGATGCATAACTCATGCTACACAGCTGTCTCTGCGTGTGTTGTGATCAGTCATACTCACTATGGTCTGATGTGGGTGGATGGAGGTAGGAGGGATTCAGAACGGAGGAGAGAAAAGAGGAAAGTTAGCAGGATAATTAGGGGGAAAAACACAGTAACCAGCAGCTTCCATGTGGCATCATAAGCACATTGATGAGGCAAAACAACACTGGTGGACTTTTAACCACATGCTAACATGTTCAGTCCTTTTTAAAAAGAAACCTCTGTGGGGTAAAACAGTGGGATTCTGGGTTAGGAAGGTCATAAGGTAAACCTGGTGTGGGCATGTTGACTGAGCTCCTGATGTAACAAACTTTCTGTAAATTTCTTAATAAAAAACACTTCCTCTCTTTTTTGTATTTTCCTTTATTGTTATATCCTGATTAACTTACAGTGTATGTTGATTTGTGTCTCTGATTACATGTAGCTGCACCATAAACCTGTGAATGTAGAGAAAAAAAGGTTATTTGCAGAGACAATGTATATTAGTATCAAGTGATAAATCACAAGCCAACCACATTACGTACTTATTTTTATTTGTGAATTCAATCATAAAATTATTTTATCATGAATTTTAAAAAATACTTTGGCTGTCAGAGTCAGTTTAGAGCCCTAGCTACCCATTGTTTTCAGTATTAATTATTCTCTGGTCTACAAAATGTAAGAAAAAGGTGCACTAAGCTTGTCACATATTCCCTAAAGCCCAATATAAAAGAATTATATAGGTTCAACAAAGAGTCTAAACCTAAACATTTGAGCTGCTTCATCTAAGAATTTTAAATGGTTATTTAGTTTACATTTGACAGAGCTGCTGTCTTTTTAGAGGGATTTATTGATAACATGCTGTGGACATCACAAACATTGTATTTCTCAGGTTGTTGTAGTTAGTGCTGGTAAATGACATGAGCACTGCTTGGTTAAGGAGACAGGCATTTAACGTTTTATTACATATGCAGCCAATGTTTTATCTACTATGGCAGATAAACTGTGGTAAGACGCCCCCTAGTGTGACATTCCAGTAAAGAAAACGTGTTGCAACCCTTAAAATGGACAAAACTCGATGCAGTGTGGTGCTTTACAAATGGAAAGGGGTCACCACAAATGCATCACAACTTTCTGCATGCTGGTGTCCTTCTCAATGCAGCTGCTTTTATTTTTGTATTTTATTTTTCCAAGCCCTTAAAACAGCCATTATCATGAGTGAATAATCTAAATATTCGATTTATTTGTTAAAAGTTACAATAAACTTTATCTGGAGTGAGTTTCTTTTATGTATATTAAAGTTTTGTTGTAGAATTTGAGTCTTAAGTTTCTCCTCAGCCCTTCTACATGCAGGACAAGTTGCTAACCATTAACCGAGGGAGTGCTGTTGTATTAGTCTTTGAATAATTTATGACGGCACTCAGCTGTTTAACTGTTTGTTTACAGTCTTATCCCGCTTGGGAGAAATAGAGGAATATTGCTCGAGTAGCTGCACATCTTCTCTGCAGGGCTTTTCGGTTCACATCAAACATAAATGGTGCTGAAAGGACAGCGACATTAACCAAGCTAGCTTAGTTAGCCAACTAACCAACCAACCGTTAATCAGCTTAGCAACACTCGCTGCCGTTCAGGCAAATTAACCAGAAGCATTAAACTACTTCAAAATTAAAGACAAACTTTCTTTAACAGGTATTTGCCTGCAGGTGAGCTCAAAGACCGCCCCTACCCTGGACAACCGGGCGCTGAACACGGGCTTCAGGGCTCCGGACAGGGACCGCACACATCGGGCCGTCATGTTCTCCCTCACCGCGGATGGATGGACGACACGGCGGCGGGGGCGTGCGGCGCGCTCACCGTTAATCTCCCGTTTTCTGCCTCTCTCTCTCTCTTTCTTTCTTCCTTTCACACACAAATCTCACGCATCTTTTTTTTTATCCACACAAACTCAAACAGCTTTTATTCGACACAGCTTTTTATCAGGAGAGGACGCGGAGACAAAAATACGAGCACAAGTGAAGGTTGGAGTGCTTCAAGCTAGCCTCGCGTTGCCATGACAACTCTAACGGAGTCTCGAGAGCCCGGTGATCAAGTTTGTTAGTTTGTCCATTTTTTTCCCTCCCAAAGCACCTTTTCCTCCGACAACCACGGGGAGGCGACATACACACAATATTTCCCAGGAACGGGACAGCGCCATTCTACCTGTTACACCACTCAATCATTTTTAACGTGTAACTGCGAATTCGTGTTTGGACTTGCAACTCGCTGCTGTTCGCTACATAGACCTCCCACATCACTGATAAAGTACGTGTTGTGTACTTTTATGTGGCGTACACTGAAAGCACCAACATTAGCCTGCTACAACAGCCGTAAGCGTGCATTGTTATCTATGTTTAGATATTGAAATGTGTCAGTATGACAGCTATGGGGGAAGACAACGGAAAAATAACGGCATTTGCACTTGAATCACTTGTGGGCCACTTGGAGAAATTCTACTCTCCAGCTTTTATCCTTGTTCAACCGTCGATGTCCGTATACTGGTAGTTGTAGTTTTTAAGTGTTTCTCACCACGGCCCAGCTAGTTAGACGTGATGCGGTTGTTAGACGACATTTCCCAGCTTCCCCGCGGGCGCGCCTCCTCCCTCCACTCCCTCCGCCTTCCCTCCCACTCCACTGGGCCGCGAGGAAGTCGCAAGATGGCTGATGTCGTTTGGAAGTAATGTTCCCCTCTGCAACATGAAGCCGTGAGTGTGGAAGAAAGCGAGGGAGGCACCATCGGGCTTTTATTTTTATTTTCTTTTAGTTACTTTTCTTTTATTTCGTCAAACATCCATCTCATTCCGCGTCGTGTCCGCCCCGGACTTCTCTTCGGGAGTTGACGCGTCAAATCACGCCGGGGACCCTGCCAGCAGCTAACAGCTAGCCACACAGTTAGCAAATGTTAGTACAGCTAGCCAGTCAGCCAGGCACACAGCTTTTTAGTTTGTTTGAATTGATATTCTGACACCTGCAAGCCAACAAGCTGTCGTTACACACATGTTGAAATTTGCGCGAGGTTGTGCAGAATAAATGTCAAGTATTTTAGCTGTCAGATAGAAATGACGATTTTGCAAGCTGCTCGGTTTAACATGTCCGCGAACTGGCCAGCCAGCCTGTGGGTTGCTAACTAATGCGCAGTATTGCATCTGTTTCATGTGCTCAAACCAGCAGGATAGTTGTTTTGTAGGTATTCCTCAATAATATCCACCACCTTGCTTCATTTCCGTTATTTGCTGCCAACTACGTTTTTGAAGCTGGTTATGTTAAGCCAAATTATGGGAGCAGGAAAAATGTTGAACTTTTTTCTGGTTGTAGGTAGCTACACTGGCCTTGCTGGCATCTAACCAAAAATCCACAGGGATGGACACTAAGCTGAGCACCTACGACCAAAATTAAGAAATTGGCATTTCATTATCTCGGAATAAGTAACGCTAGCTGACACACTTGTTCAGCAGTGCATGGTGACTCATTTCAGTAGTCTGGGTGACAGATAAGTTGTTTTGCAGGGTTAATTCAATTACAGTTAGTCACTACACCGGAGACCAGTTAGCTTGCCTGAAGTGCACAGCTAGCTACAGTCTCGCCCCACATCACATTACAAACACGGCGTACAGAACGTATTCAGAGCCCGCTCCCGGCCAAACACACAGGCTCAATAACACCGTCATGGGAGTACAGGGCTTTCAAGAGTATTTAGAGAAGCGGTGTCCCGGGGCCGCAGTCCCGGTGGACCTCCTGAAGCTTGCCCGTACAGCGGCCCGCCAGCCCCCACACCACCATCACCCACACCACCACCCACATCACCCCGGGCCCATGCCTCCCCCGCCCCCGCCTGCCAGGATCCTAATCGACGCTGACTCCGGCCTGCAGCGCCTCTACGGCGGCTATCAGACAGACTGGGTGTGCGGGGGCGAGTGGAACGCCATGCTGGGCTACCTGGCTGCCCTGTCACAGGCTTGTCTGTACCAGGGTGGCCTGGAGCTGGTCGTAGTTTTCAACGGCACATTGGGGAAGGAGCGCTGGCCCGAGTGGGCGCGGCGAGCTCAGGGCCAGCGACAGACGGCGCAGCTGATCGTCAACCACGTCGGCAGCAAGGCCACCCCGCCTCCCAGGGCATGGTTCCTGCCCCCCGCCTGCCTCAGCCACTGTGTCCGCCTCGCCATGTTCCGCTTCCGAGTGCGGGTGAGCAATGTGTGAAGTTGTTTTGTTTTGATCATATGTTGTGCCGATCATTTAACACTTGCACTCTCTTGTTGCACGCCCTGCGCCTCATTCAGCGGTCTTTTAATTCCTTTCACTTTGCTGAACAAGTGAACTGCAATCTCTAACTATTAAAATTAATCGATTTAGATTTTTTTTGTTTAATGCAATCCGCAAACACGGACCTGTTTTGACAAACGGCCTATTTTGCATGGCAGCACAGATTTCAGCAGATGCACATTAGCGGGCCCGCTCTGCTGTCGTGGATGTATTTGGGATGGTCTGCTGTGAGGAGGGATGAGTCCAGTGCAACAGATTTTTTTTAAAGATACATGAAGACGCGGCTGCAGGCTAATCCAGTCAGTGCATCCGTATTCAAGAGGGGTTAGGAACATTTATTGTACTACATGACCTAGTCTAGCCGATGCATTACATAACATGAACTCATTGAACCTGTCATAGATTGTTGAACAATTACTGAGTGGATAGCCTATTTATAGGTTCCTAGTACCTGACGGTGGTGCATTTGTAATGACTTTTTATTTATTTATTTATCTCTTTCATATTCTTTTAGATTGGTTGGTGATTGAGAATATTTATCTCTGACCAGCTGGCACGATTGTAAATTGCTGTGATATAAACAGTGAAAGGTGGATGTACTATGTCTGCTGTATTCTGATATTGTAAGGCTGCCATTGGGAATATAGTAAGGTGAAATGAAGACTGTTTGTCATCCAAATCTCTAAAGCAGACCTCTTCTGGGGCAAATAATAACTGAGTGTTATTTGTTTAAAAAAAGAAATGAGACTTATGTAGTCATGGTGAAGGCAAACCATCAATGCAGCCAAATCTCTGCTTGTCTCTCAAGGTTGACTCCATTCAGCTTTACTCTGTTATCTCTGTTTGCCTTTAATATGCCTTTCTATTTTTTTGCATGTTAGTGATAAAAATAACAAAAGATACACACTATGGCTTTTTTTAATAGACACTGAAAACCAGTAAGTACCTTCCTCTGATACTTGATACTTAATTAATAACTGATAATTTAAGATTTTGTAGCAAAATTCATACCTCATCATTAATGCACACCTGATGGAAAGAGAGGCTATGATGGAGAGAGAAGGGATAAGATGATTTATTACTTCATCACTGTGACGTTACCTATTCCCTCTTGAAATCCATTTAGAAAACATGCATAGCGAATTGTAATGTCTTATTCTGAAACTGTAATCGTTCATGCTGGCAATGTTTGGCGCTGAAGTCTTCACTATGTGGCTCTGACAAGGTGCAACAGATTCTTGCATTAAATTTGTGTCAAAAGTTTGTTGCACTTGTTCTTCTACTTATTTTCTTGTGTTAATTGGCAGATGGCATATCGACTACAAATATGCATACTGCCACCTACTGAATTGAAGTGTGTAAATGCTGAATTGTAAGGTCAATAAAAGTTATTGGGCTTACATTATCAGCTTTCCTTATTAGTTGTAATATCATTATAGCCAATCATGTACATTTCCCATTATTTGCTAATAATTTGTCAACACTGATAAATGTCATACAACCCTAAAGAACACAGTGGCATAGTTGTGTGAGGGTACTTATTAGAATAGAAAAAAACCCACCCACATTGCAGCACAACAAGTTCTGATGCTCCTTGTGCATGTACAGCACCATTACTCACAGTTCCCATGTGTACTTGCTTGTTTTTTCCTACTTTTAATCTAAAACAGTCCTATTTCTGTAGCTTCAAGTATCTCACCTCCGCTTGCATTACACCTTTACTAAAGTCATTGCTTTCCCCTTCTGTGCAGCCATGGCTTTTAGTGTCCTACTCAGCATGCTGCATGTATGTTATGTGTGAAATGATATCATATATATTGTTCAGGTTAACATTGGTCCCTACTCCCCTGTAGTATTAAACTCTGTTGATAAACTAAAATCAGTTGAACAGCTAATTATTGCTAAAGTACTGTGCTGCTTTTTCTTGACATATTGAGAAATAAACCAAATAAATT
>JAPZDY010000002.1:25416858-25428644 GCA_029783645.1 Ctenochaetus hawaiiensis | reverse complement strand
GTTAACAACTGAATGTGAGTTCAGAGAGACACTGACTGCAAACAGAGAGAGAGAGAGAGAGAGAGAGAGAAGTGACAGAGATAGATTGGATGACAGGGCAGCTAGCAAGAAATGCTACATCCCTTTACACACACACACTCACACACACACACACTCACACGCTCAGACACACACTGGAAATGTGATTGACAGCTCCCTCAAGGGCTGTAGTGAATTATTCAGCACAGTCTGACGGACCGACAGACAGACAGACAGACAGACAGACAGACAGGGGAGCACAGAGAGAGAGAACATCAGTCACAGACAGACTGAGGGGAAGACAGACAGACAGACAGACGGTGAGACAGGCAGACAGACAGACGGGCACGCACAAGGCTGTGAATCATCAAAACTTTCCTCCAGGCATATTTTTATTCATAATCAATAACTCTATTGAATTTTACATAAACCTACGTCCATTTACAGTCTGGAGATTTTAAAATCTTAAAGAGACACTTTTTGAAATTCAGCGCGCGGCTTCACCTGCTGCTGCGAGGAAGGAAAAAGTACAAACACGAACAGGAGAGACACTTGTAGTTTAACACATCAGAGCCAATTACAAAGGCTGACCAATCAGCTTTCAGCTAACAGCTTCAGTTCTCCTGACAGACGAAACTCAGGGCACACCGCCCCCACAGCCTGACCGCCGGCTATTACAGACACTGGCAAATAAAACATATTTTGCGATTTTTAAAGCTCAGATTTACTTTTTGTGTTCAAAGATTTTGTGTTAAATGAAAAAGAAAAAGTTATTTTTTTACTGTAAAGACCAACAGATGTTTTTCACTTTTATTTTCATTTGTAAACACGACTGAAACTGAACGTGAACCAGCTGCAGAGGGAAAAATCCTCAGGCTAAAACTGATGAGCGCTGCAGCGATGAAACACAAAAAGTTATGTTTAGAAAAAGTGTCACCTTTCTGTAGCTCACCTGAGAGTGCTGACAGGTTTATTTTGATTTCTTAGTCGCAAAAAAGAGCATCTCACCCGAAACGTATGCTCAGAGTTGCAAAAATAAAATGTCAGAAATCACGATCAGATTTTTTCAGGCTCTCAAATATCAACATCTGCATCAGACTTGAAAATCCTGAATCGACTGGGAGAGAAGGGATTAAGGATTTATTTTGGTTTGCTGGTGCCACAATTTTCATTTTCCACCTTAACAAATAAAAAAATTAACTCCTCCTTTAAAAAACTCTGACGTTGGTTTGAGGCCTTAATTTCAATTTGACTTCGGACTGACTGGAGTTCATCTTTAAGGCTTTTAAACATCTCTGGATTGAAAAATGGGATGAAATATTTGCCCGCAGAGACAGAAAAGTGCTTTAAAAGGCACATTTCTTTTCTCATGTCTGTTCTTTTTTACAAGTCTATCACAATGTCCATCCGTCTGTCTGTCTGTCTGTCTGTCTGTCTGTCAGACTGATGGACATGAATCTCTCATTCGTTTCGCTGCAGGCTGTTGGATGCTGCAGGATTACACCTTGAGGGCAAAAGAAAAGGGGAGAAACTTTCAAAAAAAGAAAAAAAATTTCTCCGGCCTTGTGAGATCACATGACTTCCCCAAGAAAACCACTGTGATAAAAAATAAAGATTTAAAGATTTTTAAAAAAGAGTTAAACTGGAAGGACTGTTTCCCACCTCATCGTCGACTTCTCACGATCCCGAACAAAATCTTCACCCTGACAGACTTTTATTTCCAGTTCCTGTCTGTGTTTGGGTCAATGAATGGAAAAATACCTCAGATATCCCTCAAAAATTCACGTTTTTGATTAGAAAATACAGAATCCAAATACCCAAGAAGTAAAATCGGGACGAAACAAAAAGGGAATGATGAAACATTCTGTTCTCTCCAGAGAGGAAGTCATTTAAAAATCTGCACGTTTCAAATAAAACACAATAAATCCGATTTTTTTTAAATGACTCTGCTGATATTTTCCGGTTTACTTTGACAACAAAAGTCGTGAAAAAATATGCAAAAAACATCCCTGTTCAGCTTTTAATCTCAGATGTTTCATTCATGCAAAAAGCTAAAGGGTTTTCTTTAATTACCTGAGTGACAATCCCTCCTGCTGTCCACAGGTGAGTCACACCTGTTGCTAATAATGTATATTCATGATGTCATCACTGATCCCCCCCAAAAATAAAACAACAACTTTGTACATCACTGTTGGTCTTTCTTCACTTTCTTGGAGCAGAAAACGGTGCAACATTTGCAGAAACAGACATCAATCAAACTGCAACTTCTGTCTTTTAAACTTCAGCAAGAGAAGATAAGTCGTAGCTGTGAGCAGAACAATGATTCTTTCCACAAAGTACCGACTCTTTCGAGTTCACTTTACTTCCTAACTTCTGCAACGTGAACAAAGTGAATGGAAAAATAATACAGAGTACAAGAAGGATCATGATCGTAAATGTCTGCAAACTGTTATTTAAAGATTTGAGCTGTTGAGACACACGACTGACACACTGTGGCATCAATAAAGTGATACTTTCCTCAAAGGAAGTAAAAGCTTCAGTTTATCATTAAAAACCACTGCGGCAGCTCATTGATTAAACAGCACAGAGCTCAGGAAACGAGGCTGATCCGAAGACAAACAGTGACGGATGAGAAGAAGAAGAAGAAGAAGAGATGAGGAGGATCCCACACCTGTGTTTGACCTCGTCTGCGTGGAGAAGAAAGAAACGTCAGGAGGCCCAGGTTTAGTTTTTTTCCTCTCTCTCTCTCTACAGATGGTGATGTCTTACGCAGGAAAAAAAGGATGTGACAGAAGGACCTGCTGACATTTTTCCTTTTCATCGTCATTCTTCCAACATGGCTGCCAACAGCTCGTTAGTCCGCGGAGGAAGCATCTGAAGAGACGCTGAGTGACGGCCCCCGAGATTTAAATGAAAAGAGAAGGCAATAATCACTGAGAGTCACTTCATTTGTAAATGAACAGCGAAGTGACCCCCTCCGTGCACACACACACACACACACACACACACACACACACACACACACACACACACAGAGGCAGATTTGAATGATTCAGCACATCGAGCTGCACCGAGGCTGCCAGTTAGCCACTCGTGCTGATTATTAGCCGCCAAACGGACGGACGGGTGGACAGACGGACACGGCCGGTCAGACCCCGCCCCCCCCATGAGCTGAGTGACCATTTGGAACCGGTTCAATTGCATCTCTGTGGGACTGATTGATCTGGTCTGGCACGATCAGGAACCCATTGGATTGTCCTAAAAAAACTGCAACGCCGGCCGACCGCTGAAGCCCGGGCAGGCAGGACCGTGGCCGCTGCTTTATTGGTCCGTCCACCTGTCTGTCCATCTGTCTCCCTACCAGGCTCTCTGTGCCTCTGCGTCGCTTCAAAAACCCCTTTAAAGCAGGAAAAGAGGAACGTCTGAGTTGCTTATTCTCTTAAAAAAAACTCACACAATTAAAAAATACTATATCATCATGAAGCGTCAAACTCTGCTCGTGTCGTGACCACGAGAGGCCGCTCGTCCAGAAACACAAACACGGGTTGATTTAACCAACAAATAAAGCTGATGTTTCTGTGGCGAAGCTGCAAGAAACCTGCAGGCTGTGCAGAGGGAATAATCACCCGAGAGGAGGAGAAATCACAAAGCTTCTGTAGGTTTGATAAAGGTGAATCACAACCTGTCGTTTATTTCCATAACAAACTCCAACCCAGCTCTGTTCGCTGGTGTGGTTTGCCTTCATCAGGTTCACTTTTCTTTCAGCTCTTCCTCTCTCTCTCTCTCTCCATCAGGATGTTTCGGCATCTCGTCCTCACGTTCGCTCTGCTGAGCTGCTACGATGCAAAATCACTTGAGATATGAGCCAACAAATTCCCGCTTTGAGAGTTAAAATTGCTTTTCATGTGCATGTTTCATACTTGCGGGATTTGATTCTGCTGAACAAATCGCTCGGACCCAGATACGAACTGAGAAAAACAAGAAATCCGTCACCGTTCGCATCGATTAGGAGATCAGATCTGAACCGCACTGGAGCAAAAATAAAAAGAATTTGAAACGGGAATATTCAGCTGCAGGTGAGAAGAATCCTGAGCCTTTTCCAGCCGTGTGCTGCATAAATCTCAGCTCATCCGATTTAAAACTGGAAAACCGACTGAAATCCGAGTCGCACTGAACTGAACGCGGTCCAACGCTCCCTGCAGCAACTTTCACAATAAAACCAACTCGTCCTCGTTCTCCAGCTCTCAACATCTTATTGTTGTTCATTAATGCAATTCATTACAGAGTCCGCATGTAATTACACTCGTGCAAATTCCCACATGCATCCATTTCTGAATCAGTCCGTGCAACACCATCTGAAAAAAATGTGTCTTTCCGGCTTCTTCTTCTTCCCTGACAGAGAGGTCAAAGGTCACCTGCAGCCCTGCAGCAACCACTCAAGTTGCTCAGAGACACTTCAGCAGAGCGGGGAAACTCATTTACTCATCCTGCGCCGTAAAAAGTGATTTAAATCCTCTCTGAAGGGCAGAGCCATCACAATCACAGCCAGAGTGGTTTTATCCAATCCTGCCTTTGTTGTGTTCAAGTGTTTTTGAGCGAAGAATGAATCCGCGTCTGGCTGCAGTGACCTTTAACTAACAGCTCCTGTATATTTTTTGTCATATGGTTCGAATCGTGTGTTATTTCACCTGAAACAGCTTCAAAAACAGAGAGACGGCGACCTCCTCCGACAAGTTTTACACGCTAACAGGACGAGAACCTGCTGACCTGACAGCCTGACTGACCCTGAACGCATCACATCTGATAAAAGACAGTCGTTTCATTTCTGCACATCTTTCCTGTCGGCTTCTGCAAAACACAGATGTAAAAACTGTCCTCCGACCACACTGATGCTCAGTCCTGTGGCTGTTTGTGACTCTGACCAGCTTCAGTCGCTGCTGTCACCCAACAATCAGCTTCAGTTGACATCTTTCTTTCTTTTTCATTTTCTTTTTTTCCTGCCCACATCAGCTGCTCTGCTGTCCGTCAGCTGCTGGTTCGCCACAGTTCTTCAACATGAAAAGTGCAGGTGATGCTTATGTTCTCTGGTGTGTCTTTGCCAAGAAAACATTCCTGTTTCAGACACACGGTTTCTTGCAAAATGTGCAGAATTGTGATGTTAAGAACCTTTGTTTAGAGATCGCCTGCAGACATTTATGAAGACAAACTGTTGGTAAATACAAACAGTCTGCTCCGGACAAAATATGTTTTCTCTATTAAAAAAAAAAAAAGGTATAATTTCCACGTTGATACCCTTAAAAAAGCATCTACTCCTTCTACCTCATTAAAAATTCAAGAATCTATGAATATGCAAATTTTGTTGGAGTCTAAAGTTTTCTGCTTGATGTTTCGCGCCTCACTGAAAAAGTTGGTGCTGGGTGTTTGCGCGCTGCCAGCTTCAAGTTTTGTACTTCAAACTTGGAAAAAGTTAAAAAAAACTGGACCAGGATGCACTTCTCTACTTTTGTGATGTCACAACTCTTCTCTAAAAATCTGATTTTCTACCAACAAAGTCTTCACTAACATCACTCTGCGCAGTCAAACTCGAAGTTTTAACCGCAGGAAAAAGAAGAAAAACATGTTTTTGACTGAGACTTCAAGTCAAAGCGACAAAACCATGATGCAAAAATACTCCATTACAAGTAAAATCCTTGCATTTAAAATCCTGCTCAAGTAAAACTGCAGAAGTTTCATCAGCTAAATGCATTATGATAGAGTGTTTTTCTTATTAACAGCTGTGACAAACCAAATCACTTTATCACATACTGGACTGTTAATGTTGCATAAGCAGCATTTGAGTGTTGCAGCTGGTTGAGATGAAGTTCAGTTCAGTGTTTCTTCCTCCAAAGTGTTTGAGATGAGTCAAGGAGGTCTTGACATCTGAGAAGTTTGGAAGGAAATATCTCTTTTATGGAGCTCAGCAATCTAAAAAAACAACAAGACACTTTTTTCTCTCAAGCACAAAACGTTCGGAAACACTGATTTCATCTTAAACAAAAGCTGTTTTTTAGCTTCGCCATGTGTTTTTATGTGAAGCAGTGAAAGAAAGAGATTAGATTACTAAGGGTACTAGTATTTTACTTGAGTTGATGTACCTCAATAATATGAATATAATCAAATATATTATCTAGTAAAATTGTACAAGTGTATTTTTTATCATTATAATCATGTAAAGACCTCAGAAAATAATGCAACTTCTAAGCAAATGCATCGTTTCCTGTTGTGTTCACACACGTCTCAGTCAAAAAGATTGAGTTTAAGATCTGGTTCACTTTCACTTTGAGCATGTGGTCTCTGTGCTGACTTGAACTCGACCCACATGTGGACTCAGATCAGATCTCAGATCAGTGTGTAAACCATTAGGACTTGATTTAAGCAGACACAGCGTCTTAATCCTAATTTTTGTCCTTTATTCCCTGGAGATTATGACTGATTTAACGTGGACTGTGGATCCACATCGTATCTGTAATGAACTGACAACTTTTCGAAGGATTACGACGTTAATGCATCACAAAGTTTCCAAAAATATAAATTTCTAGAGATTTGAGGTGTTGTGAAACTTGAATATTCAGCGCCTCACGTCGTCTCGCGCCATGTGAACGCGGCTGTGAGGAATTTTAATGAAAGCAAAGCACAAATCGAACAGGAAGAGACTCGTTCAAAGCACAGAGAGAGGATACTGGTTCGGATGAGCTGTGGGTGGAATTCTCCTTTAAAGATTCTCTCCTGTTACATTTCATCTCTCTCACTGATGCTCTCATCCAAAACTACACTGAGTGTGGAGGGAAAATAAAAAAAAAAAAAAATTCAGTTTTAAGATTCACTAACATGACAAGCAGCCAGAGGAGAAGAGCAGCGGGAACTGAACCACAGAGCTCTGATTATATTCCTGTCAGCACGTCAGGACCATGACAGACAGAGCAACCAGGGACAGACACTGCATGTTAGAGCCCAGGCGACCATATGCGACCGTCCACATTCTGTCACAACCAGGACAAGAAGGGCAGATGGACAAAAAGCCTCGTGGGAGAGTTATTCATATTTTTTTTTGCAGTAACTGTTTAAGTGTTGCGTAAGAACGGAGGCGGCAAAATTCAGCTTTCTGGGGGGGAAAAAAAAGAGGAAGCTCAGTCTTTCCTGGTCGCTTCCTGCACATTTCTGTCACCAGTGGATGAGAGGGAAAGGTAACGTTTCGGGGATCAGCGAGCACACATGCAAATGAATGGACACGGACGCACGCGCACGCAGATGCACGTCAAGAGCACGTACACACACACGCACACACATCTCCAGAGCGGATAGTGTTGGGAATGCGATGCTCACATGTGTTCCGCGCACGTTGCCTATCAAACACACACACACACACACAAGCACATATGCATGCACGCACGCACGCACGCAATCACGCACGCCCCTGCACACCCCTCTTGTTCCCCACAGCACCCCAGCGGTCCTACCTCCAGACCTGCCCCAGCTGCAGGACGTGAAGCACGGTTTGAAAGACCCACACGCAGATGGTGCAGCACCTCTGGGGGGCCCCGACTCTCCCCGCTGTCGCAGGCGGGGCAGAGGACGTGTAAACCGGGGTAGCATTCGCAGCGTTCCCCGCCACCGCGGACCCACCGCGCTGGTCGCTGTCCTTGGTGCTTAAAGTGTTGTCGCCTGCCGTTGCTGCTGCGCCTGCCGCGCCTGCAACCGCCGCCGCCGCCGCCGCCGCCGCCGCGTTGGTCCCGCTGCCGCTCGCTGTTCCGTCCCCGCCGCTCGGATCCGAGTAGTCGTACACGAACCACCTGAAACTCAATACCTGGACGACAGCGGAGGGCACCACGACGAAGACGAGCGTCAAGCCGAACCACCAGTAGTCACCTCTCAGGTAGTAGTCGGCGGCCAGCCACAGGTCGGTCGCGGCGTCGGAGAAAAAGACGAGCAGGGCGCAGAGCACCCAGCAGCAGTCCAGCAGGGTGTAGGGCTTCCCGCCGGCGGCGCTGCAGCGGGGCCGGGCGGCAGGGTTCCCCGGCTCCGAGAGGCTCCTGGGCGTGTTGTCATCTTCCACAGGCACCGCTGCTCCATCCGACTTAGCGGCCATGTTGGTTAGGATAGGAGAGAAAGACAGAGAAAGAGGTGGGGATACGAGAGAGAGAGAGGGAGAGAGAGAGAGAGGGAGAGAGCGCGAGAGGAGGGAGGGGGCTGGCTGCGTGCACGAGAGAGATTACATCATAACTAGCCTCATCATCAGCCAATTAATTTTGAGGCATCATTACTAACGGCGCTTTTAACACCATGACACCAGCGCGATGTTTTCAGGACATTCCGCGTGCAGACACACAATTCCGCAAACAATTACGACCTGCGGGGTTTTTTTTTTTTTTTGCGTTTCTAATCCTTTCATTAAATCTGTCCCAGTCACATTTTTCCGTCTCTGCAGCAGCAGCAGCAGCCCTGCGCTGCACATGACGAGACTGTTGTCAGACTGATATTAAGACGCTTTTATAGCGCTGCTCGTGCTGAGCGTCGCTTCCTGACTTGGCGCTGTCACTGCGGGGACTCGTTTTTACCGTGAATGCTGTAAACCGGTGAATGTCCACTGTTTTTTTTTTTCCCCCGTGCAGCTTCTGCACAGTGAGTCTGCCTCCAGACAGTAAATGTTAAAATGTGCTGTGCATTGACTCAAAATGACGACTCCTCCTTTGAACAGGCTGAGACGATGCGTTCAGCAGTCTGCGTGAAAAAAGAAGCTCGCAGTGACAGTTTTTGTTCTTGTGTTCAGAGGAGGAAAGGTTTGCTGAGGTCGATGTTTAAATTCACACAAGCTGCTGGGTGAAACCAGTCTGCTGTTTAAGATTTAAAGGTGATAACACTGTTTTTTATTGCATTGTTTTCTCTGTCTGACACACTCAGCCTCATAAATCAAGGAACAAGTCATTTTCTGCATGTTGGTGCTTGTTCCCTATAAAGAGCACACACACACAGAGATAATCCATTTTAATTAAAACAAGGAAAAATTAATAAATGCAACATAAGCTCAGGAAAATAAGTCCCAAGTTGGCACGTCACCAGCCAAATAACAACGTTCAAACTCTGCAAGGCAACATTTCATTTAATCTCCTGCCTCAAACTTCTGGTTCACTCACATGAGAGCGAGGAAGGAAGTTGGCAAACGTGACTAAATGTAACGTGAATCAAACTTCACACAGTCACACAGGTTTACATCTGCATCAAATAAACAAATCCCATGATCCCACGCTGCTCCTTGAGTTCGTCAAACTGCATCTTTTGTTTTTCGGTGTTTTGATTGAGAGACTTTAAGTGGCAGAAATTACATATCACTTGCTAATCGTGAACAGATGTCATTCGGTATGAAAAAGTTAAACACACACAGTGCAACAGTGTGAATCACTCAGGTGTCTTTAGTTGTGTTTGTGCAATAATCGAGCTCAGAAGAGGATCAGACTTGAGATACAAAAACTACAGAATATCTCAGATGATGCTTTGAGAGTTCGTCAGCATCGGTTGTTAAAGGAAGCAGGCTTCATTCTCCTCTTCCTCAGCTGGTCCCCAAACATCTCGCACCTCTCAGGCTGCCTCTGTTAAAGCTTCAGGGTCTGTAAAGTGTGTTTGTCTGATTGCAAACCAGGCAAAGCTGACAGGACGCAGAGCGGCTGATCTGTTTACAGCCGTTTCTGCACTAATTCAAAAGATTCCATAAACTCTGAGCAGAACAGGCAATGAAAACCTCTTTTGTGAATCACGGCTGTTCGCCTCGCCGCCCTCAATAAACTAATCAGCCGCTGTGTTTCCACAATCGGGGGGCCGAGCGGGGGGCTTATCTGAGCAGGGGTCAATCAAAAATGTCTGCTGAGTGAGATACAAAGCGCGTGGTGTTAATCTGAAGCTATCGCCGCTCTCACAAACCACCTCAGCTGTGTTTAAATCTGCAGCCGGGGTTTTTTGTTTTTTGGGTCCAGGCCCTGTTTGGCACCGACGTGGAGGCTAACATGATCTGGCAGATGAGTGAGGCTGCATGAAGAGTCCTGATAGGACCTGGAACGAAAACAACAGGCCGAATTATAAAAACTGAACTAAACAGGGACTAAATTTGAAAATTATGAAGAAACTCACATTAGATCTGAGAAAAAGGACACAGTTTTATCTTAAAAGTCTAGATTTTGTCCAGGATTCAGGACTAAAGCTGGTCTGATATAACAAAAACAGTTTAATAAATAGCATCTATGTACATTTTCAAACATTTAAACTTTCTCAACACCAGAGACTGAACTTACCCTCCTGACTGTTTTTTTAATGGCTCAGTTTTGTATAATTCAAAGCTGGAAGTGTTTTGGCTTTTGTTTCACAGCTTAGATTAAAAAATACACAAATTTGTCAGAGTATTTTTTTTTGGATCAATGATGTCCAGTATGAGTTCGAGGCTGAGGGGAGCTAATTAGATCTAATTAGATCTCCCACATCATCGGCTCCGACTCTGACACTCTTTAGAGGAACAGAGCCGAGTTTCTGCTCTGTCACTTTCTCACCACAATTAGGCCTGTGAAATGAAAGGTTTTTGTGCAAATATTTTGTCAAAAAAGTGAAACAAAGTAAAATATAATATAATGATGATCAGCCCGACAAGGTTTCAGCCACTCAGGCTGAACATGAACATTTATCTCTAAACTGTAAGTGTGAAAATGTTGATAAAGTTTAGTCAATTTGTGCACTTGAATTAATAATTCAAACACACACAGTTTGTGCTGCATCTGTTGCAGAGTTTAGAGTCTTGAAAGTTGTTTTCAGTGATTTTCTCAAAGTAAATTACATTAAAACAGTTAACAATTACATTAAAAACTATCCATCAGGTTGTTAAAAGTTAATATATGTAGACCAAGTATTTTTTTTATTTACTTATATAAACTACTCACAGTAATACATGTGCATAAAGTACCCAAAAACAACTACAAGCATTTCCTGCCGGGCTCATTGACAGAAAACATGTGATGTAAATTAACTCGACCACAGTTTTCTTTCACACTGAAGCTGCACATTTTGACTCCTTTAATGGACTTTTTGAGCAGGATATAAGTCTGTTTAACCAAAAGCTCACAATAATTCGACCCAAACAACAAGTATAGTAATCTGAAACCATCACTTTGTTATTTTAAGAGGGACAAAACAAATACTTTTTGTTGGTATTCACCAATGACATTCAGGCTGAACTACAGCACAAAGGAGCTGCAGCTGCTGAAAGGTAAAACTTGTTTAAAACTCCTTATTTTCTAACCATCAGAGGTGAAAAGTGACTTATTACAAACACTGTGATGATGATGATGATGGAGCGAAACCCACAATAAAACTCAGCTTCCAGTGGCAACATCTGACCACATCTGGCCACAATTTTTATTTCAAAATCTCTAAAAGACAAACGTTACATGAAGAAGAGACATGTTCGCTGTGTTCCCCTCGTTTAAAAACCTCTTTGCTATTTTCTAAAATCACGTAGAAGCAGGTCGGATATACTACAAGTGAAAATGTGGTTAGCTAGCTAATATAAACTACTGTATATTCATTCTTCATGTTTAAAGATCATCTAAATATGATAATAACATCATTATATTTTGTGGCTTCAGTGATCTTTAGAAAAGAATCACAATAAGTTTTATCAAATAATTCAAAATATTGAAATGGAAAGTAACTTTCACCTTGAGTAATTTATTAACCAGAAATTCTTGATTTTT
>JAPZDY010000002.1:25351372-25363226 GCA_029783645.1 Ctenochaetus hawaiiensis | reverse complement strand
CACACACACTCACACACACGCACACACACGCACACACACACTCACACACACACACACACTCACACACATACACACACACTCACACACACACACACACTCACGCACACACACGCACACACACGCACACTTTAGTGTGTCTTAATGTGATTATTATTCATTTTATTGAAGCTCTGACACACATTTAGCTCAGGCTGTTACACAACACTAATCCTCTGTGTGTGTGTGTGCTCAGTGTGTGTGTGTGTGTGTGTGTGCGCTCAGTTGTGTCCCAGAATCCTTCCAGTTTGACCAGTGGTGTGTGTTTTCACCTCAGTGCGGTTCGGCTCTGATAGGTTTTTCTGGTCAGGTGTGTTTGTTGGTCTCCTGTTCGGTTCGCCGTCATACCTGGACAAAGACCTTTGAACAGGAGGTTCAGACTGACTAACCACAGGATTTATGGCAGCTAAGCTAGCATGTTAGCATCAGTTTTTAAAAAAAGTGCAGGAGATGACATGAATGTTCCGATTCCATGATCAGCTGTTTCACTCTGTTCAGATTATTTCGTCCATCTCACTTCCAGTTTAATTCAACTGTCCTTCGAAAATTCTCCTTTATGAGTTTAGAGCTCTTTGGTTTGAATCAATGTGGGCAGAAATAATGGAAACACTTCAGTGTTTGACTCTTCAACCTTCTTAAAGGAGGATTTGTTCAAAGACTCGAGGACAAACTGACTTCAGAGTTTCAAATGAACTCGACACTGAGTGACTTCATGCAGGAACCGTTTCCATTTGTTTTCAGATTCCTCAGGTGAGCTACGCGTCCACGGCTCCAGAGCTCAGCGACAATAACCGGTACGACTTCTTCTCCCGAGTTGTTCCTCCGGACTCGTACCAGGCTCAGGCGATGCTGGACATCGTCAAAGCTCTGGGCTGGAACTACGTGTCCACGCTGGCCTCGGAGGGAAACTACGGAGAGAGCGGAGTGGACGCCTTCATGCAAATCTCCAGAGAGGCTGGTACGTCGGGGTTCCACCTCGATCTAATTTATTCAGGTTTTTTCTCTCTATTTTATTCTCCTGTTTTCTACAAAAAGCCACAAGGTTTTCTCTTGATTTTAAACACAAAGCTTCTTGGAAAAATCTCACTCTTTTCAGTAAAATTCTTTGTCTTTTCTTTCTTGTCATATCTAAACTTAATACATTAAGTTTTTAATTTACACGGTAATTTGCTGATAATTAATCATAAGATAATCTGGTTTTAGGGCAGATTTTCTGATATTGATCTTCAGCTTACGAAGCATCAGAACCAGAGTTCCTCCTCAGTTCCTCTGAAACTGTCAAACTCCAAACTTGAAGAATCTTCTGGTTCTCTGTCAGCACATCTTCTCCTCATTGACACTTTTAATAAAGCTGAGTGCTCGCAGACCAGTGCAGTTCATCTTTATAGTGACTAAAAGTCTGGAATCTGAGAAAATAACATTCTGTCTGAAGGATCCAAGTCAGAAATGGTTCTGGTGGAACGTAGAACATGAGACAGAATCCAACACTCCCACAAACAGGCCCTGCCCAGTGTCGGAGGGTTTTGGATGAGACTCAGTAAGACTTTGAAAGTCAGGTATCCGACTCATCAGTTTGATTTTTCTGCCTCCTATTGGTCGATAAGGTTATATCGCTGTGTGTTGATTTGACACGCTCGTGCCAGAGCTTCTTCTTTTTTTATTTATTTTTGCTTGGAAACTTCTTTTTTTAAGACAAAGGAGGAAAAAGTGAGCCGTGTGTTTGTGGATGAGGTCGTAAACACAGAGAACACTGAGGAACACACACGTCAAACACACCAAGGGGAGGAGGAAAGTAAAGAACAGGTGAAACCTGTCAGGTGTGGCAGAATGTTCAGTGACCTGCAATGAAGCTGAAAAACAAAATCAAACAGGAAACACATGAAATTATGAAAACAAAAGTTGAACCGTTTTGGCATCGAGGGCATCGATTTGTTCTGATGTTCAGGTGATTTTCTTCTCCTGAGGTCCATCTGCGTCACCGGCTCTGCACTCTGATCGTACGAAGGTTTCCCGGTCAAATTGAATCACTTGTAAAGTTCCTGCATAGTTTTATTTTACAGATTTTTCAGTCTGCCTCTTAAATTAATTCAAAATCTATTTTGCAGACAGCTGAGCTCTGAACTACCATGTAGAACATTTTTTGAAGGCTCAGCTGCAGCTGTTAACCTTGTTACGCTGCTGTTAAAGCACTCCGAGCCGAGCTGTCCGAAGGTTCGTGGTACGTTTGAGCTCATGCAACAGAACACACACATCAAATATCCCCCTTTCTGCAGGTGTTTCTTCTCTCTTAGAAGAAGCACATTTTGATGAGAGTTTGCAGAAAAACTGGACTCTCAGTCATCAACATGTACGCCTTCCGCTGAACTGCAGCACAGATTTCAACAGACTTTGTTTCTGTCAGCTCCTGTTGAAGGTTTAATCATTTGTTGATGGAGCAGAGTGTGATGGATGGATGGAAACACACTTTGTGAACCAGCCTCTCCCTCTTCATGTCTGTCTCACGTGTTGATCGTTAGATGTGATACGAGCCTGCCTGTCTCACTGCCAGCATGTCTGTCTTCCTGTCAGGTGGGGTGTGTATCGCTCAGTCTGTGAAGATTCCTCGGGAACCAACAGCCGGAGAATTTGACAAGATCATCAAGCGTTTGATGGAGACGAGTAACGCCAGAGGAGTGATCATCTTTGCCAATGAAGACGACATCAAGTAAAAATAAAACAGCATCAGTTCACGTAGACAAAGGGAAACGAATCAGTTCAAGGATCAGCGACACAAAACACCTTCTCAGCGTCACATTCAGTCCACATCGTCCACAGACGAGACTCCGCTCTGACCTCTTCTCTCTCTGCCTTGTAGGCGGGTCCTTGAGGCGGCAAAGCGTGCTAACCTGACAGGTCACTTCCTGTTTGTGGGGTCAGACAGCTGGGGGGCAAAGAGTTCACCGATCGCAGAGCTGGAGGATGTTGCTGAGGGCGCCGTCACCATCTTACCTAAACGGGCTTCAATAGACGGTGAAAACCAAAAACATCTCAGACTGCGAGAGACTGAATGTGTGTGTGTGTGTGTGTGTGTGTGAGTGTGTGTGTGTGTCTGAGTGTGTGTGTGTGTGTGTGAGTGACTCTGTGTGTGTGTGAGTGACTCTGTGTGTGTGTGTCACACAGGCTTCGACCAGTACTTCATGTCTCGTTCTCTGGAGAACAATCGCAGGAACATCTGGTTCAATGAGTTCTGGGAGGACGACTTCAGGTGTAAACTGACCCGACCTGGAATCAAACTGGACCCTGAAAAGAAGAAATGTACAGGTACGCTTGCACCTGAATGGGTGGGGCCCGGGTCGCAGTGACGGCGTTTGTGTGGGAGATGAAAACGACCATGATGGAACACCTGTCAGCCTAACCACCCCCCTCATGTGGATGTTATGTTGTGTGTGTTCCTGCAGGTGAGGAGAGGATCGGTCGAGACTCGACCTACGAGCAGGAGGGGAAGGTTCAGTTTGTGATCGATGCGGTTTACGCCGTTGCTTACGCTCTGCACAGCATGCACCGGGACCTGTGTCCCGGCACCTTCGGAGTCTGCAACAAAATGGACCCTGTGGAGGGACGCTCGCTGCTGGAGTACATCAGAGCCGTCAACTTCAACGGTAAGAAAACACACATCGGTGTAAATCCACATAAGAACAAGGTCAAAACAGGAATGTTAGAGCTCCAGTGCCTCCGCAGGAACAGAGGGGGGACCTTGCTTTTGAGTTTGTGGTGGCCAGAGTTCATGCCAGAGGTGGAGTCGGACCGGACAGCTCCAACTCTGGAAACGGACTCCAGGATTTGTCCTCACTGAGGGCTCAGATGGGAAACAAGCTGGCTGAGAGCTGTTGGAGTTTCCTTCAGGGACCAGAAAGGAGTTTTTGTCTAAAACTATTCAGTCTTGGTGTAACACACTGTGTCTGTATCCTCAGCATTAAGTGAAAAATGTTCTTTGGATGTTGGACCAGCAGATCCGTCCAAGACCTCCTTCTCTGTTGAATGATTGTTGGGCAAAGATGATTTTTAAACATTTGTCTTGTTTGTCCAACATCCATCCGTCCAAGAGCCATCTGACCAGAAGTTGTCCTTACAGTTTGACCGAATGTCTGACAGTTTTTCAAGAGTGTGAAGTCAGAATCACACAAACGTCCCGGACTCAGAGAGACTTTCAGCACAACAAACTGCAGCAGCTTCATCCTGTTAGTCTTCAAATCCATATTTTATAAAGACGAGAAGCTGCAGCAGCTGGAAGACTGAGAGGATTTATTCTGTAACAGCCAGAGCTGCACGCCATGAAACCTGTCTGTCTGCCACCTGTCTGCCTGACCGCCTGTCTCTGTCTCTGTCTCTCTGCATGAATCCTCTCAGTTGTCTGAATATTTAATCAGTTCAGTAGAAGTGGTTTCCTATTTAGGATGTTGGTTTATTTTGGGAGTGTGGCCTTTAATGAACTCTGAGTTTGGTTCAAAGTGATCGTACAGAAGCTTGAACAGGGTCATCAGGCTGAAGCGGACACCTGCAGACCCACACCTGGTGGTCAGCTGATTCCTGAGGTGGCAGCTTGTTGGTTTTAAGGTCTGAGTTTGGTTTCAAAAATGCATCGGTCTCATCATCTGGTTTTATAGCGTAAACAAACTCCTCATTTAGATTTCAGGTTGGTTTTCTTGACACAGTCTCTCTGAATGTCAGTCCTCTGATTGGCCGGCTGCTGGACTTAATGTGTGTGAAGATTTGACCTGATAAAATGTGGATTTTACTCATCTTAGTTGTTTCTGTGAGCTCAGAGCAAATGCAAAGCAAAATAATAAGGAGAAGCATGAAATGGATCCATGAAATTCCACCTCGTAGGTTCTCCGCAGGGACCCTCATGTCTTCTAGTGAAATTTGTAGATATTGATCCCAGCCTGACAGGAACATCTGTGCACACAATTTAGGGTGAAATAAAAGGCACCAGCCACGTACTTATTATTTTTATGATTCTCCTAAAAAGTTCGTAGAGTTTCCAAGAGTTTTTTCCGTCTGTTACGAAGGTAGTTTCAGGTACAGCAGGTCTTTGCAGCACAGCAGCTTCGATCAGGATTCAGATCTGCTTCTTATTTTATGGAGAAAGTATTTTAGAAAATATTTTTACCGTTTTTACACCCTACGATTTTTTTGTAGTTTCCTGATGCTTTTAAAAGAAACGTGTAAGCTTCCATTAGCCAACCGGCTAAAGGAGGCGGTGCTGTGGCTGACTGAGCAAACGTGTTGGTGTTTGCATTTCTGGCACTCGAGCTTCATGTCGCTGGTTTTTCTTTCCAGCAGGAAAGAGCAGGAAGTAGGAAAAGCTCAGCTGAGCAGCTGCCGGTCGATCTGCATTCTTCATCCAATGAAGCATAAAAACTCTTACAGCAAAAAGCAACACTGTAAAAAAAAAAACTAATCATCTAAATTCATTTGTACATTTTTTTTTTATGTCTCCAGTTTGTTTCCAATATGACAGCTGATCATCTCAGGCTCTCCAGCTTTAAACTTCATGCAGCAGAATTAAACTTTATTCTCAGGAACTCGGCTTCAGTCCACAGTGATGGAAACATCACTTACACTTTTGAAAAGATCAAAGTGGGATTTTTACATGTTATCTGCGATTAATACCAAACTAAGCAGTTTTCTAGTCGGTTTTTAGTGTCATAGAGCAGCAGAGTAAAATGGACTTAAACCAATCAGGACCAACATTAACATTATAAAGTTGTAACGTCATCGTTTGAAGGAATTAACCACATTTCATAAATAACTGAAGTACTGAAACACTGAAGTGAACTTTGTTCTGACTTGTGACCTGAAAGACACAAAGAGGAGTTTATGAAGAGCTGCTGCGACCCATCCTTCCTTCTCTGTGGTTCAGGTTCTGTTTGTTCTGTGTGATTAATCCTCTGCTCTGAACAACTGTTTGAATTTTCTACAGCAGCTTTTTCTTTTTTTTACAGACATTGAGAGATAATAAGTTAAAAATAAGTTAATGCACTTTACATGTTTTCCCTGAGGACTCTGTGTTCCTGTGTGTGTGTGTGTGTTGCTGTGTCTTAATAATTAAAGTTAGCAGCTGCTGAAGACACACTGCAGGAGAGAACAGAAGAAAACGTGTTTCCATCCAGCTGTTTTTATTCACGGTTTCATTTCTGCACAGGCAAAACAAACTAAAGACTGTTTTTGTTCTGAAGTTCTCAAACGTTTCAGCTCACAGTTCACATTAATAAAACGTTAAAAAGTGTGTGCAGAAACATTGTGAAACCACTGTCGTGTTTCTGGCTTCGTGGAAGCAATGGACTGTTTGGTTGAACTGAACTTTCACTGGTTTATTCTGAAGTTTATTCTTTGTCTCGAGCACAACAGGAAGCAGCTCAGTGACGTTTTTCCGTCCTGCTTCATGTTTCACTCAGTGTGTCAAATGTTTCCTGCTGAAGCACTGAAGGTTAAATACAGAGAGCGAGACGTTTCCTTCCTCTCTGTGTGACCTGTCTGTCTGCCCTACAGGAAGTGCAGGTACGACTGTTTTGTTTAACGAGAATGGAGATGCTCCCGGTCGCTACGACATCTTCCAGTTCCAGATGACCAATCACAGCCATCCTGGTTATCGCGTCATCGGCCAGTGGACCAATAACCTGAAGCTCAACGTAAGAATCTGACTGGATCCACAAGGGAGACGACACAAAACATTATTATTAGTCTTTTTTAGATTTGTTTCTGTCTCTCTCTCTCTCTCTCAACCTGTCTCTCTCTCAGCTGGAGGAGATGCAGTGGTCTGGAGGAGATAAATCAGTCCCCGACTCCATCTGCAGTTTTCCCTGTAAACCAGGAGAGAGGAAGAAGATGGTGAAAGGAGTTCCCTGCTGCTGGCACTGTGAGGTAAAACCATCAGCGCTCATCTTCATTCAAAGTGATGCTGAAGAACAGCAGCATTTGAGCACGTTGATCGACTGTGGGCCGGTTCATTCACTGATCTTCAGTACATCTGCAGGTGATCCTGCTCTGTGTGTGATCCACTAAATGAAAAGTGCAAACTTTGGGAGCACTGAGGGCCTTTAGACCTTCAGTCCTAAGAAACCTTGTTAGGATGATCAAATCTACATGAACTCCAGTGTGTCTTACTGTTTTTGTCAGTTTTTGAGGGACATTTTGTACCTTAATCACATCTGATAAAAGAATCTCAGGTGTTTTTCTCTGATGCGTAACAATAAATGCAGCATCTTCTTCTCCAGCACCACCTCGGATGTTTCTCAAGCAGAACAAAACAGCATCCGTCCTTCTGATTCCTCTGGTCATCGTCACCAACTCTGAAGTCACAGCCTGATACAAACCTGTCTGTCATTCTGACCTTTCTGTCTCTCTCTCTTGCCTGTCTCTCTATCCTACTGATCCCTCTTTTTTTCTCGAGTCTCTCTCTGACCTGTCTGTGTCTCTCAACTGTCTGCAGCTCTGTGATGGGTATCAGTACCAGCTTGATGAGTTCACCTGTGAGACCTGTCTGCCACACATGCGCCCCGCCCCCAACAGAACTACCTGTCGTCCAACTCCGATCATCAAACTGGAGTGGAACTCCCCCTGGGCCCTCGTCCCGGCCTCCATCGCCATGCTTGGTATCCTTGCAACCAGTGCCGTGGTTATCACCTTCATCCGCTTCAATGACACGCCCATCGTCAGGGCATCAGGGAGGGAGCTCAGCTATGTGCTGCTTACAGGTGAGTACCGCTGCTGACTACTTACACCAACGTGCCTGCTGACCTCGACCAGTCAGAGGGTAGTAAAAAGGGTTTGGACCCAAAAACACCACTTAAAGAAAAGCAGTAAAATAAGTTTACTTGAGATCAAACACAGCTAAAAGTCAGTGTTACAAACCCGGCTGGTAATGGGGAAAGGGAAGGAACACACAGCACAATCAGTGGAGGGGATTGTGAATTTTAGTGTATTTATTTAAAAGACAGGTGGGTATTAATTGCTAAACAGAAAAGGGCCGCCAGGTGCGGTCAAAACAATGAAACAAATATAACAAAAAAGAGCGCTCCGTAAAACAAAAGGAGCTAACTATCTCAAGACTACTAGACAGCAAATATTTCTAAAACAAAACCTAACTAACTACACTGAAGAAGCGGTACAAACAAAAATACAAGTGACCAGCACCTCTAAACCTAGTGAATACTGAACAAAGACAAAACCTATAATGAGTGCAGTCAACGGAAATCAGTATTCGACTCTCACCCCTTGGCCCAAATCTGGTACGCACACAAGAGTCAAACTCACTAATCATACAAGGCTGAAAGTCACAGAACGAATGGTGTCTGCCGCCATCGGCAGAGCATGCCGGCCTTTTATCGGAGCGGTCACTTCCGGATTGGCAGAACCCTGCACTGACCAGCAGCACCAAACCTCAGCCGCCGGGATCCAGGCCGGAAGGACGCACCCTCCGGAGTCCCGACCGCTGTAACTCCATTAGACATAGACACACACACACACAGCGAAGAAGAGGAGTAGGACTCTACGGCTCAGGGCCATAACAGTCAGGATGAGGAAGGAAGAGGAAAACAGCTAAACTTGTCCAGAGGGAACACAGAAGGAGAAGTCCAAGAAACAGGTTGTAGTTCATAACACGCAAAAAGGTGACCAGGCAGAATGGCTGGAGCGGTGTGACGGGGAGGAAAGAAAACTGATCTGCCAGTTCATCGCCTTAAATGTGATGATATAAATACCACTGAGCTGATGAGGACATTGGGTTGGGTGACAAAGAGACGCCCAGGATTACTGCAGGACAGTTAAAGTGACATGGCAGGGGAGTTCGTACGTCACACAGTGCCAAACTCTTTCCAGAAACAAGAGAAGAGAGCGGGTCCTTCAGTCAGAGACCATGTCTGCGTAGGTAGAAAACAACAGAAAACACGCTGCAATAATAATGTTGCAAAAACATGTTTTCCTCTCTGTCGTTGGGCGACTCGATGGAGGAATGAGGTGGTCAGTCTTTAAACAACAGCTGTGAAAATGTGTTTAGAGGGAAATGGACAATGGTTTGAGAAGACTGGCCGGGATCTGTGGGGAACTATTGCCTGGGAGAACTGGAGTCAAGCAGGACTCCTACTCCATCAAGGGTCTCCAGGGGTATGATGCAGGACCACCAGGATGGTGGGTCTTTTACAAGAGACCACACAAAGGAGGACATACCCCCATCAACCTCTTTAGATCCCTGAGTGTTACCACTAGCATGGAAGTAGCACCATCCAGATGTGACGGCATAGCAAGATGACATCTCTTCTTTTCCAGTCAGCTGAGGAGGATTGTGATGCTCTTGATAATCCGGACCTGAACAGGCAGGTTCAGCGATGGTTTTTGCCTGCAAGATATCAGGCTAGGGAACTGCTGACACGAACTCTACATCCATAATTCAGTGCAAAAATGGCATAAACCAGTATAAACCCACTACACTTTAATCTACTATCACTACACACTTTAATCATCAGTACTGTAACACTTCTGGCTCTCAGTATTTATTTATATTGATACTGTTTTTACTGAAATTGCTCATTAGGCCTTTTTTTTTAAAGCTGAGCTGCCTCTGAGATCAAGAGTTCCATCGCTTGTAAAGGTGTTTTTGGGCACCGCTATCGAGGAAATAACAACAAACGTGAGCCAAACTGTCTCTTTCTCTCTTTGCAGGTATCTTCTTGATCTATCTGATCACCTTCTTGATGATCGCAGAGCCAGGTGTGGTAGCTTGTGCATTCCGGCGCCTCCTGCTGGGCCTCGGCATGGCCATCACCTACTCTGCAATGTTGACCAAAACCAACCGCATCTACCGCATCTTCGAACAAGGCAAGAGGTCTGTGACCCCCCCAAAATTCATCAGCCCAACCTCTCAGCTCATCATCACTTTCATCCTCATTTCGGTTCAGGTAAGAACACGGGTCTCAGACCACTTCCTGCTCCTGTTTTAAGCCTTTTCTCACATGGTCTGCTTAAATTTTTCTGTGTGTGTGTGTGTGTGTGTGTGTGTTAGGTCCTTGGTGTGTTTGTATGGTTTGCTGTCGTCCCTCCTCACACCATCATTGACTATGAGGAGCTGCGCCCCCCAGACCCGAACCTAGCCCGAGGTATCCTGAAGTGTGACATGTCCGACCTGTCAATCATCTGCTGCCTCAGCTACAGCATCGTTCTCATGGTAACATATTGATCTTGTATTAATCCTTCATTGATCTGCTACTGATATTAAAGCCCAGCTCCCATAAAAAGTGATCTCAGACTGAACAGGTCATCCCTTTTCCATAAGTTTGATTTGAATGATGTCACATTGATCTTTGACAGTGAACCGTTAGTCTGTAGTAGGTAAGCCGTGTCGTTGTTGTTGCCAGGTAACGTGTACAGTGTACGCAGTCAAGAGTCGTGGTGTTCCAGAGACGTTCAACGAAGCAAAACCCATTGGTTTCACCATGTACACCACCTGCATCATCTGGCTAGCCTTCGTACCAATCTTCTTTGGCACCGCCCAGTCAACCGAAAAGGTAAGAACGAGGAAGTTCCAAAACACACTTGTGGTGGAGGTGGGACAGAAAAAAGGACCTACATCAACTGGGTTTTTGTTTTTGTTTTCTTTTGGAAAAAATCTATAAATTTGCAGAAAGAGCTGAGATGTGGGCGTGATCAAGACCTGTGGTGTGAGTCCTGGCCCGAGAAGACAATAACAAGACACAACCAAACAGGCCAAAGGGCTTTAACGTGGAATGAAATGCATGTTAACCAGTCTAGAGTTTTGGCCTGGAATACCCAAAATAAACCAGTAAAAACCAGGACAGAACTTGAATGGAACCAGGAAAACCAAAAGTTAGAGTCATATTTAGATTCTTGAAGACATTTTCTGTCTCATTGTACACTCTCTGGGCACATTTGCCTTGTCTTGATCATAAATGAAGCACTGTGGCTATATTTGCCCACGAAATCATCGTATCCTAGTTTTGAGAAACCTGAATTTGTGAGCTTGAATAGAAACCAGGTCATTGGTCTGTAAACACCTGGTTCAGGTGCCTGATCTCTGCCATGCTCACAGCTGTCATTAACTAAAGACACGTTGGAAAGAAGAAGGAAATCTGACTTTAGCATGAGGATCAGAAATCGTTTTGTCTCAGTAAAAAGTCGGTTCAGGAAAAGGCATCAAACATGTGTTCAGAGACCTCTGCAGGTCTGAGACCTCTGCAGATCAAAGACCTCTGCAGGTCGGAGGCCTCTGCAGGTCGGAGGCCTCTGCAGGTCTGAGACCTCTGCAGGTCTGAGACCTCTGCAGATCAAAGACCTCTGCAGGTCGGAGACCTCTGCAGGTCTGAGACCTCTGCAGATCAAAGACCTCTGCAGGTCGGAGACCTCTGCAGATCGGAGACCTCTGCAGGTCGGAGACCTCTGCAGATCGGAGACCTCTGCAGGTCTGAGACCTCTGCAGATCAAAGACCTCTGCATGTCGGAGACCTCTGCAGGTCTGAGACCTCTGCAGGTCTGAGACCTCTGCAGGTCTGAGGCCTCTGCAGGTCGGAGGCCTCTGCAGGTCGGAGACCTCTGCAGGTCGGAGACCTCTGCAGATCGGAGACCTCTGCAGATCGGAGACCTCTGCAGGTCTGAGACCTCTGCAGGTCAAAGACCTCTGCAGGTCTCAGACCTCTGCAGGTCAAAGACCTCTGCAGGTCTGAGACCTCTGCAGGTCAAAGACCTCTGCAGATCGGAGACCTCTGCAGGTCCACTGCAGATCGGAGACCTCTGCAGATCGGAGACCTCTGCAGGTCGGAGACCTCTG
>JAPZDY010000002.1:25173400-25187006 GCA_029783645.1 Ctenochaetus hawaiiensis | reverse complement strand
GTGTCTGCAGGTGTCTGCAGGTGTCTGCAGTGCAGGTGGTGCCCAGTGGAGGGTAGAAGAAGAGCAGGCTGTGGATCCGGTCCTGTGACGGTGACCGGCAGGACGGATGAACTGGATCAGCAGCTGGCACGTTGAGCCCCCTGAAGCCCTGCACACATCTGGACCTGGACCTGGTTCAAGCCTACTGCTTCTCGGTGTGTGCAGTGATGCTCTTTCTCTCAGATTTAGGAGTTCAGTCAGTGAAAACACAATCTTAAATGGCTCAAAAAATAAAACTGTGTCAAAGTTAAAACTGGATGATTAACTCTGATTCTTCTGAAGTCTGTTTGAACTGCACATGTTAACATCTCACTTCACCTTGTTTTCTGACTTGAAGGTCTGTTGACTCTTCCGCCTTTAGCATCAACGCTAATCACTGTTTCCAGTTTTCTAATTATGTTTATTATTGTTGTCAAATAATTAAGTTTGTTGCTCTGTCTTTCTGTTACAAAGTGCCTTTGTTCTGCAGAACTGTGGCTGAATGTTTTCTCATCTGAGAACTTATATTTATTTGATTATTTAAACTTCATGGATACACATAATCTTATTAAGACGAGTCTCATTTTAAAGAGAGACCCGTCCGCAACAGACATGACAATATGAGTCAGAGACTGTACAAAGCACAAAACAAAAAGTGAATTCACACAAGTTGAAAGGATTAAACTAAAAGCAAGAGCAGGTTTCCTATGATCTTTTGATTTCTGGTAAAAGAAATTCAAAATCCCACAAAGGAATTTATCTGGACGGCTGCTCAAGTGTCTCAAGAAAACTACTGTTGTGATCTGGTGACATAGATGTGACAGATATGACTTGTACAGGTGTGTAAGTCAGCTGCAGTATCTACAGTATAAACAAAGGTAAAATGTTGGCGTAGAGTTGTAAGACAAACGATTAAACTCTCGATGGACCGACTGTTCATCTGACAAGTTGGTCAGCTATGTTCCATCCAAACTCCCACAATCCACTGCTTCTGCACCAGTGAACTCCAGGACAGAAATGAGCTCAACTGTAAACAAACCCAGTGATACGTTTTCAAAAATGTTTTTTGATTTTTGTGTTTGATATATTTTATTGTCTTACATTGTGTTTTCCAACTTCCTGATGTAGGACTGTTCTACACCAAGGTGTTATTATCATTATTGCTATTATGATGTTATTTATAATATCATCATTAATGCTATACGATACAATGATGATCATGCAAGTTTTGGCAATGCATCTTCACCGTAAATGAAATGTTCTCATTGATTTTTAACCTGTTTTGTTTGTTGTTTTTATTTGTGGATTTTATCATATTTAGCTGAATGGGAACTGAACATATTAGTCCGTTATGAAGTATTAATCCTCACAGTCTGTGTGTAAAAAACAAAACAAGACAAGACACAAAAAAAACAAACCAAAAACAGATTCTTTGTTTTTTGTTTTTACAGATTTAAGGGTGTCTCCTGAACGCCTCAGTCTGACCGATTGAGTTCACATCTCGCGGGACTACACCGCCCCTGCGCTGTGTTGACCTCATCTTCGTTCCGATCTCGCGATGTTTGTTCATTGACGGCGGTTGGAAATGGAGTCGGAGGGGGCGGGGTGCAGCAGAAGGGAGCAGAGATGTTTGGAGGTTTTTTTTAATATAAAATTATTTATTTAAATAAAAATGGCCGCCGTGGAGAGCGGAGAGGAGAGACTGTAAGTGGGGTTTTTACATTTTATCCTCCGTTAAAGCGCCGCCGCTGCCGCCGCCTCCGACCGCCGCCGAGTATTTTCCATCGTGTGTTTTATTGAAGTAAAAGTGCGTTGATTTTTACCCCGGCCTGTCTCGGCGGAGCGGGGTTAGCGGGAATACGTCACCAACTTGCTGCTAAGTCTGTACTTTAGCTGCTGCTGTAGCCGGAGCGGAGGGACGGACGTCAGCTCGAGCTTAGCCCGCTCTCCGCGCGCCGCCGGGCCGCTTCCACACAGCTGCCCGGGGAGGCAGGCCGGAGGTCGGCGGAGGGGTGTCCGTCACAAACATCACAGCCCCGGTCACAGGCGGTGTGTCCACCCGCCTCCGTCAGACAGGGTGGTAGCTTACAGGCTGCTAGCTCGTTAGCAAACACAGAGAGTGTTTTGATGTGAAGAGGAAAAACAATGAGGAGTGAGACTGTCAGAGTGTTTAGACTGCTGTTCAGAAACCCGGGTCACCCCCCCTCCACACACACACACACACACGCACACGCTCATACGTCCCGTTACATGGCCCGCAGCCCCCCAGCCCCCGCTGCCTGTCAGCTAGCTTAAACAGATTACCCTAATTAGCAGGAAGCTGCCGTAGTTCCGCTGAGCCAGGCAGCGGTAGGTGGGAGCGTGCGCGCGCGCGCGCGTGTGTGTGTGTGTTCAGGCTGGAGTCGAACCCTCGACTCTGTGTGTGCGGGACAGGCTCAGTGTGGGCGGGTGGGTGGGGGGAGCTCACTTCCTGTTTCTGTTCTTTCTGCTTCACCTCCACCTGCACCTTCATCCCCATCACACACAGGTTCCCAACCCGCGGGCTGAGACCCCAACAAAGGGCCCCGTGATGAAGCTGAGGGGTCACAGGGTGTTAAAGGGGTCACGGGCGGGAAGAACCAGGAGCAAGAAGTCGCATCTAGTTTCCTTTAGAGGCTCAGAACTGTTTTTCTTCTCGACGAACCTGAACCATAAAAACCTTCAGTGTGGAAACTGTCAGAAGATACTAACACCAGTTTACTGTGATACCAGAAAGAGGAGAATCATCACTGACGTAAACAAATGATCATGAAGATAGAGGCCAGTTAAGTTTCTGTGGATCACCGTGTTTGCAGCCGCAGTTCGGTTCAGTTTTTAGCTCCTTGCAGACGGATCACACTGTTTACATTCGATCAGGAAGTTCAGGGCTGTGAATTCCTGAGCTGCTGGCTGCTGGACTGATGTGGACTGGGATCCTCACCGGACCAGCAGCTGCTGTTCATCTCAGTGAACGGAGAGATGATTTGTTGATTCTCAGTGTGAAACTGGGAGGTAGATGTTCGTTGTTACTGAGTAAAGATGGCGTCTCAGTGCTCAGCGTCGACGTCACTTCCTGCTGTTCTGGTGGCGTTTCCACAGTTTTAAAAGACTCAAAAATAATCAGCTGCAGCAAAAAAGAGATTTGTAATGTTTCTCATGTCTTGAATCCATCTTTTGGTCGAGACGTGGAAACAGATCCACCTGCTGAACTGAGCAAAAATAGAAAAATATCAGTCGTGCATTAAAATAGCAAAAAAAGGAGAGATAACTTTGATGTAGAATAAAAACAAATTCTTTTTTGTTTCAACTTTGGATCAGGAAACAAAAAAAGGCGTCTCATCAATAACTGAAGGACTTTTAATGGAGAGTAAGGGATCAATACTGACTGAGGAACTACAAACACCTCAGAATAAGAAAATCCTGCAGAAACAGACTCAGTGTCTCTGCTTCCTGCTGATCACACCGTCAAACTGCTTCACCTTTACATCGGAAACTTTCACAAGTTCACTTCTGTTTTCCAAAACTTAAGATCGGCCTTTCAAACCTGCTCACAAAATACTGACAACTGCTTCAAATGTTTTTATTTCCCAGCCAGACCACATTCATAAATCTGCCTTACAAAAGGAAGGGAGGTAAAGACATTAAAACACTTTATCATTGATTGTTGCAGATTAGTTTTCTGATTAATTATTGACTTGTTTCTAAGTTGTAAAATTTGGGGTTGTTGAGTCAAAACAGCTGATTAGATGAATCTGATCAGCTGCTTCTTAAATCAAAAACCTCTTGTTTTCCCTAAATGATAATTGCTCATGTATAGAATGAAATGATTAATAGATTAATGATGTTTTAATAATCAATAATGAAAATAGGCAGAATTCAGAAGAAACACGGCAGAACGGTTCGGTGAAAAGTGGACATCTGTGCGTCAAAAACAACAGCGAGACGAATTAAGTGAAACATCAATAAATTATTTGATGCATCAGAAAAGAAGAATTTTTGAGTGAAAATTTGTTTGTGAATTAAATGTCGCAGGAAGTCAGAGCCAGCGTTTCTGCAGACATCAGCTGTCTCCAGTGTTGTAAACATCACTTCCTGTTTACAGCCACCTGGATCAGACCTGCTGCTGCGCTGAAGGGTGAATCAGAAGCAACAGCTGGAGGACGCAGTGTTTACACTGATCCTACAGCCAAACTTTCAGCTCAGATTTAACTTTCAGAGACTCGACGGCGAGACCTGCCCTCAGTCATCGTCTGTGACTGTCAACAAGTCGTCACGTGACCGTGTGGTTCAGAGCAGAAACTGGTTTCTAAACTTCCTGTTGGTGCATGCAGGGACACTGTTGCTTCCTGCGCTTCACAGAAGAGTCCCAGTTTTCTTCAAATAACTTGTTCAAGTTGTGGTTCTGAAGATCCACACAGGAAACCAGGGCTGAAGGTCCTTCGTCATACAGCCGTTCACACCAGAAGCAGGTTTGACGTTGTGCTGAGCGGTTGTGTTCTCTCAATGGGGATTTCTGCCAGACTTTGCAGCGAAACTGAGCTTTGAGGCCACAAGTACTGACCAGGACCTTGATCATCTAGTTGCAACAATCAGAGAAGAATGTAGGAAAAGTTAATTTTGTACAAGAACTGCGACTTCACCCTCTGCTCCTGCCAGAATTTTAGTGAGATATCTCAAGCTGGGGCGTCTGGTGGCTCCTGGAGGATAATCACATCAACCCTTTGTGTTCGCAGCTGGGACCTCTGACGCATGTCACCTCCTTCAAACTCCTTCTTAGCTTTCCATTTTTCTCCTGGTCACTATCAAAATAAAAGCAAAAATATTCCAAAAATGTAACAAAAAATTCAGAAAGGATGAGGTTTAATTTGATTTTGCACTTGGCTTTGCACGAATGTAGTCGTTCATGTCTGATGTGAAGATCGTGTCTCCTGCCCGTCGCTGCTCATTCAGTCTTTCTCCAACAACTGGTGTCTTTCTGGTCTTCAGACCCTGAATCCAACAAATGAGGATAACAAAGCACGCTTTCAAAAGTCTTTCTACAAGACACTTGTTTGAATTGTGACAAAAATAGTTGCATGAGTTATGAAGAATGAGCTAAGAAAGAAGTTCAGACCTTGTTTACTTTCTCACCCTGACACAACCGACCAATCACAGCTGGCGTGGGTCGTAGATGTCAGGTCGTCAGGTTTGGAGAGTGTAACCCTCCTGATTCTGCCATCAGGATGAAGGAGGCGTGACCAAAAGAAGGGCTCAGCTAAAAGCGTGTGATGTCATGGCTGATGCAGTGTTAACGGCATGGTGTCCTCCATTTTCCCCAGGGAGGAGGGTCATGAGGGCGAGGAGGGACTGGTTGACCCCAGAACCTCCACCAGAGAGAGAGACAGGTCCCACAGCCGGACAAAAAAGACCCGCCGAGAGCGCCGCCATGCTGACCGCGGGGCACAGACCACAGCGTCAGCCACGCCCTCAATATCTGTGCTGCAGCCACAGACGGGGGTGGAGCCACAGACACAGGTAAAGACAAGGCAGAGGTCACCTGGGGGGGGGTTATCATCTGAATGTTATGAGGTAAACCTGTAGGTTGTAAATGTTTTCAGGAGAAGCTGGTTTCCTGTCACTTCCTCTCTGCAGGTGTTGGAGCCGGTGGCGGGCCCCTCAGAGGAGCCGGGGCCGGAGTCGGGAGCCGGCAGTGAGTCAGCAGGTTCTCCCAGGCAGCGGCGCTCCATCATCCGGGACCGTGGGCCGCTGTACGACGACCCGTCACTGCCCGAAGGCTGGACCCGTAAACTCAAACAGAGGAAGTCCGGCCGCTCAGCGGGGAAGTTTGATGTCTACCTGATCAAGTAAACCGCACCAACCGCTGACGCTGCGTCATTTCTCCTGTGATGAGGCTGTGATGTTTGAATGGTGACTTTTTCTTTCTCTCTGTTCAGCTCAGAGGGAAAGGCTTTTCGTTCCAAAGTGGAACTTATTGCCTACTTCCAGAAGGTCGGCGACACGACCACCGACCCAAACGATTTCGATTTCACTGTCACCGGACGTGGAAGCCCTTCCCGCCGCGAAAGGCGTCCACCCAAGAAACCAAAGGTGGTGAAACCATCAGGGCGAGGCCGTGGGCGGCCCAAAGGTACTCAGGCACTAACTCTAAAATTCAGCTGAAGAGTTTGTGAGTGTTTCTAGTTTCTTACAGCTGTAGGTTTTATTTGACTCTGTTTGTGCAGGCAGTGGGAAGATGCGACAGGCTACAGAGGGCGTGGCCATGAAGCGCGTGGTCGAGAAAACTCCGGGTAAACTGCTTGTTAAGATGCCCTTTGGCAAGGCCGAGTCCTCCACTGGCACCACCTCCACTGCTTCAAAGGTACGCTCTGAAAGATGATGTCGAAGGAACATCAGCCACAATCTACTTCTCCTCAGTGAACTTGGAGAACCAGCTTTTCAACAGTAAAATGAAGCTGAGTTCATAAGCACATGGACTTTGTGCATGTCAAATGATTATGGACAAATATTTGCAGATTTTTTTATATACATATGTCTAGTTATCTCAGAACACCACAAATCTTATTTAAAATCTCATAATTGAAACGATGAGATCTTAAGAACCATCTCATCTGTGAACCACCAACTTTTTGCAGAGAAGGGAGCAGAAATCCTTAAGTTCTTGGAAGGGTTCCCAAAGGAAAGGTGTTCCCAGGTGAGCTACCTGTGTAAAGACCCTCATGAATCAGCCGACAGGAAGCTGACAGGGAAGAGCGATGTTGCTCCAAGCATCGCTGCAGGGGTCAGCAGGCAGCAGCAGGAACATTTCCTGGGGAACTTCAGTGCTCATATGGGTAAAGATATGAGCACTGATAGATGTGAGCACATTAATTATGGACAGTCTGTAATGAACTCTGAAGTTAAAGGTGGCGATATATCCTCACAACTGTGTGGATGCCGAAAGTATCTTAGTGTTTTGAAACCTCACATCACGCAATGAATTGTTGTTTAATGTAAATAATTGTGGAAACAATGTTGATGCTAATGCTACTTGGTGTGGTAACCCTCTGCAGGTGGCATCTCCTGCTTTGGTGCCGAGGTCACGTCCCGGCAGAAAGAGGAAATCAGAACAGGAACTTCCAGCCTCACCACCGACCGCCCCCAAGAAACGGGGCAGGAAACCAGCCTCGGCATCAGCAGCATCATCCGTCGCCACGGCATCCACCTCCTCTGCATTAGCCTCTGGTAGCTCATCAGCCGGGAGCTACACTGCGGCTGCCATTTTAGCTGCCGAGGCCAAACGGAGAGCAGCCAAGGAGTCTTCCGCTAAACCTGTCGTCCAGGAGACAGCTCTGCCAATAAAGAAACGCAAAACAAGAGAGACAGTCGAAGAGAGGGAAAGTGTTCAGACCCCAGTGGCCACGACAACTGAGACTGAGAGAGGGGTCGCTGCAGAGGTGGAGGGAGGTAAAGGTGAGGGAGCTGCGACCTCAGAGCCTCAGCCGGCCTCCTCTGAACAGAGTCAGTCACAATCACAGAAGCAACCCACTGCTTCAGACGAAAGCCAATCACATGGACACAAAACACATAAAGGGAGGAAGCACAAGGAGAAAACAGGAATAACAGCAGGGGATGGGGGGAGCAGAGGAGAGGAAGTGGAGGAAGAAGTCGGTGACAAGGGGGGAGAGGGAGGAGAAAGGAGTAGCAGCAGCAGCAGTAGCATCAGCCCATCAAAGAGTCACAAACGGAAGGACAGGCCGCATCATAAACACCACCATCATCATCACCACCACCACCATCATCATCGCCACCAACATTCCTTTGCCACTTCGGATGAGCCTCCTCCAGCTGCTGGACACTCAGCGCCCTCCAGCCAGTCCAGGCCTGAAGTCCAGACCCAGACCCAGACTTCGCCTCAGTTCACTACCCAACACTCCCAGCACACCCAGTTAGCTCCTCCCAGACAGGAGTCCAAGCCTGCGACTCAGTCCTTGCCTGAACCTCGGCATCCTCCCCCACAGCCGCGCCTCCAGCCCCAAGCCCGTTCCCAGCAGCAGTCCCAGACCCAGTCTCCCAGTCAGCCCCAAGCACAGCCGCGACATCCCACAGTCCAGCCCTCTCCTACCAGGCATGTCCTGCCCCAACCCCGGCCCCAACAGCCCCCATCCCAAACCCACGGTCAGCCCCAGTCCTCCCCTCAGAAAATTCAGTCACAGCTTGTCCAAACCCCAGCCCAGCAGCGGACCCAGGTTCAGGCTCAGCATGCTCCACCTCAGTCACCATCCATCCGGCACGTTCATCCGCCCCAATCGAGGCATCCACATCCACAAACTCAGTCCCCCACAGCACTCCAACCTCAAACCCAGCCCAGACTCCCGTCTCAACCCCAGACCCAGCTGAAACAGCAGTCTCAACCCAAGACCCAGCAGTCACTGCAGCCTCAACTCCAACCGCAAAGCAGGACCCCAGCCCAACTCCAAGCTCAGCTCCAGTCCAGAATCACGGCCCAATCTCAGCCTCAATTGCAGCCCAGAACCCCTTCTCAAATTCAGCCACCAACTCAACACAGAACTCCAGCCCAAGCTCAGCCTCAAACCCAGTCTAGGATCCCGACCCAGCCTCAACCTCACCTGCAGCCCCGACATCAGGTGCAGCAGCACACCAGGCACCAATCGCAACAACAACATTCGAATCAATACCGACCACAGCCTAGACAATCTCTGTCCCAGCCCAGGCCGCCCCAGTCACAATCCCAGTCCCAACCACGACCTCACCTTCAGCGGCTTCAGACACAGCCGCGCCCCCAGCCACAGCCCCACCCTCAGCTCTCTGGGTCCCACCTGCAGCACCTCTCATCCCACAGACCATCTCCCAGCCTACCCAGGACCAACCTGGCCCCTGCTCAGCAGAACCAGAGTGAACAGCCCCAAGACCTGAGCACCACACGGCCGGGCCGAGGGAGCCTGCTGTCGAGCCGAGAGGTCGGCCTGGAAGGCGTCAGGGCGGAGGGGAGAGGTGAGCAGGTCACGGCATCAGAAAGCAGAGAGGTCTTAGGAGGCGAAAGAGGGTCGAACAGCACCTCGAGGCCTCCCAGCTCCATGCCTCCTGGATCCCCCGGGGCAGCTGGGGCAGATGGTAGGGCTAGACTGCGGGCGGAGCCAGAGGCAGCAGGTGAGGGCCGGGAGCTCAGAGACATCGTCCCCCAGTCTGCTGTCCCCTGCCCCAGCCGAGAAGAAACCGTAGAGTCACGGACGGTGGTCAGCGAAAGAGTCAGCTGATTAGTGGGACTGATTAACAGGCTGACTGACAGGTAGACTGACGGACTGAATCAGCACCAGGTGGAAGACGAGTGTGACTGGGCTGTTCACGGAGGTTTCATGATTTTACACTGTTTTCAGATAGAAGAATGGTGTCACAGAGCTGGTTGGACTGTCGCAGCTTCAGCTCCGTCTGATTCTGTCTGGAGACTGTAAAGTTCTGGATTTGAGAACCAACCGGGCACTGAGGGACAGCAGGAGAGGATGACAGATAGTGTCTTTTTCTAGGAAAAACAAACAAAAAGGAAAAACCGATAAACAAGTGTGTGTGTATATATAATCAAAAGGCAGCTGTTGTGTCCCGCTAGTCTCCGTGGGGAGGGGGGGTAGTTTGGAACTAAAAACCAACGCTTAACAACACATTACTCTGAAAGAAACGTTGCTTCCGGAATATAACCTCTTTTTTTATTTGGTATTTTGATAGTTGTTTTGTCTCTGTTATACAGCTTTAAACTCTGATATTATTATTGACTGACGGTCCCTTACTCATCTTCGTGCTGCTGACTGACAGTCTCTTATTTAAGTCCTGCTCTTCACTGACAGTCTCTCTGAAACTCCTCACACTGACTGACTGGCCCTAACTGACTGAAAGCCTCAGAGGGGATGTGGGGCGGCGGTTTGCACCTTAACTGGTTTCTTAGAAATCCCACACTTTTGTTTCCTCCCCATTTTCCATTAAGCCCACAAAGAGGGGGGTCAGTAATGTATTTCATCCACTTCCACACTGCCCCCTGCAGGTAGCGAATCTGTTGTGAGAGTTTGACTCTACGCAGACCTCATTCTGTCTTTGAAACCCATTATTGTTTGGAACATTTGAACAACTCGAGGAGTTCGTGATTCTTCCTATCGACACTGAAACAGCCTCAAAACAGACGAGTCAGTTGTTTGATACGAAAACCTCGAGCGCTCCTCGTTCATTTTCAGACGCCGCGAGTTGTTCTTCCAGGTTAGAGATTCTTCCACACTGGTCTTCAT
The DNA here is from genome assembly GCA_029783645.1 of Ctenochaetus hawaiiensis. Classification (NCBI taxonomy): domain Eukaryota; kingdom Metazoa; phylum Chordata; class Actinopteri; order Acanthuriformes; family Acanthuridae; genus Ctenochaetus; species Ctenochaetus hawaiiensis. The sequence continues at coordinate 25,176,702 of JAPZDY010000002.1, read as the reverse complement.
CGGATCTGTTTGTTTTGGTAGAGATTTTGTTTCCAAAGGAAGCGCTTTTAAAAATCAAACCAGACCCACTTTTACAGTAGCTTTATTTTGGTTTTTAGTCTTAATGAAAGAGTGGGAAATGGTGTCATTTTTATCATGTCTTCGTGTTGAATGTCTGGAACAGTTTGCACTTCTCCAGTTTGTACAATCAACCGCCTGCATGTCGCTCGGAGACCCTGCAGGCCTTCAACTGGAGCAGCAGGTACGCAGAGGCCGACCTCGTCTCGGTTTGCTGTCGGCCACGTTGTGAGGGAACACGTTCTGCTGCAGTAAAACCCTCAACGAGGTCTGATTCACTCTCATGTGGAGTCAGGTGTGCTGGAGACGGCAACACAAAGTCCTCAGCGAGCAGGAACCTGCATCTGAATCTGAAGATCAGATCTGAGAGCATTAAAGGGAAATTCTGAAAAACAAAGAGTGCAAATAATAAATCAGCGGCCCACTTTCAGAAACACTCAGTCAGCAGCTAATAAACACTGAAATATGGAGCAGGTGTCACTGCAGGTTGTTACTGCAGAATGAAATGCAGCAAGGTTCAGCAAAATGGCCACAGTCACCTGAAGGTTCTGATCCCATCTGAGGTAGAATCAGGAAGCGCTGTTTTCTTCGCTCCCGGCTCAGTGGTTGATTTGGTCTGAGTATGACTGCAGAGGAGCCGGACCAATCAGACCCTTCGGACAGAACACCTGTAGAGACATGTGACGTCATGCTGAGCGTTAATTCAGCAGAAACAGGAGGCCGAGGTGACTTATGTTCAAAGCAGATTATTTTTTGTACATTTTGCCTTTATGTTCAGGTTAGTTCAGCTTCTGCTTCCAGTTCAGACCCCTCAGAGATCACTCAAAGGTGCCACCTGGTGGCAAAAACCAGCAGCACATCCACAAACATCAGGCCCGAATGAACGGAACCTTTTATCACTCGTGCACTTTATAAAAAAACAGCTTCAAATTAATCTGTAAAAACTGGAAACTTCATTAAAATTGGTAAAACAAGGATTTACTACAAAGCTCAAGAAGGACGGAGGCAGTCTGTCATCTGTCAATCATCATGGTTACTGAATTCATCCAAAACTGACCCAGAACCAGTAAAAGGAAATGAAAAAACAATGTTTTCAGTCTTGAGCTTACTGTTAACGTGAAACACTTTGATTGGCTGTCAGTGAGATGCATCTTGGGAGTCGTAGTTGACTTCTCTTTGACATCCGTCACAGACATGAGGTCACATGACGTGAAGCAGGAAGCTCTGCCAGCTCTCAGATCTGAACTTACGGACCTTCTGCGTGACTTACTGATTGAATGTTAATGCTCTCTCAGTACACCTGACATCGATGACCTGCAGTTTGCACCTCGGTGGTCACGTGACTCTTTGGGGAAGGCTCCAGCACTTTAGCATTGACGTTGGAAAACTTTGCCTTTGACTCGTCAACCAGAAAACAGTCAAATAACTGAATGTCTTTGTCCCGGATAATAAATGTGCCTCGTTCCTTTAAGCCCTCGTCCCCTCACCTGATGCTCCGGTCGCTCCGTTGCATCCTGGTGATCTCACACAGGTGATGCTGTCTGTAACCACATGAGCTTGAAGCAGCTCCACCTCTGCGTACTTGCTGCTCCGCCTGCCGCCCAGTCTGCTCAGAGCAGTGACCCTGTTAGCATGCTGTCTCTCACGCAGCTGCAGAAATCAAACGTCCCTCTGTGAACGGACTCACTCCACAGGACTCGACCCGGCACAAAATACAGTAACCAGCCACCATATTGCATGTTCCAGAGTTTAGTGCCTATAATATTGTGCGTCTTGCCAGAAGCCACCATGTCAGCCAAGCCATGTTGTGTTTCTAGACTTAGTAGTGATGTGTGTGGTGACTTCATAGTTGCTAATATTGAGGATGAATATTCTGCTTTTACTCTGATTGGAATTCAGTGGAAACTCCAATACACTGTCGCTGTAGACAAAACTAGTTTTTACCTGTTTTCTTATTTTTCTTTCTAACTAAAAGCGTTTGTTGTCCCTGACGTGTGTTCGTCTGACTGATTGCAGCTTTCACACATCAACACTTCAGAAAGAGAGGATGAGGAGGCTCCAGCATCTTCCTCCAGCAGACACCAGTCTTTGCACTTTGCCACAGACCACAGAGCTGTAGTTTAACTAAGAGGTGTAAGGGTTTACCATCAGCTGAAGCAGGGCTGCATCACGGAGCCGGAGGCCCAGCGGCTCCAGACTCACTCACATTTAAAGAAAATCAGTGGATAATAATCTGCCGCCTGTTTCATGAACACACAGACACTTTTTACAGTTTCATGTCAGCTCCACTGATTCAGGAATTTGTTTTAGTTAAAACAAACAAAAAGTTTCTCTATGAAAAAAATCTCATCAGTCTGGAAAAACATCAAAAACACAAAAGCAGATTTTCATTAATTTGACCGGTTTTCAGAAGATAAACCAGCAACTGTCCCGTTGGATCTGTGATTCCTCACATTTCACTCTACATTTCACTCACAAGACGATGTTCGTACGAAAGTTGTGTTCGATCACAGTTACCACAAACAAACTCAGGTGAGTGCTCGAGCAGAGTACTCGCAGTGCTGATGCTTCTGGTCTCGATCGGACCTGCAGACAGCAGGACACCACCTGATGGAGCCACCTCGGGTTCAGGGAGCCTCCACCTTCAAGGAACAGTTCAAAAGTCTTCCTCTCCTCTTCCTCCCTGAGTCAGACTGATGCCTCCCTCCTGTCTGCATGCAGAGCTAGCAGCTGTATCTTAGCATGAAGACAAGAAAGGGTGAGAAACAACTGTTAGCTTAGCTTAGCATGAAGACAAGAAACGGTGAGAAACAGCTATCTTAGCTTAGCTTAGCATGAAGACAAGAAACAGTGAGAAACAGCTATTTTAGCTTAGCTTAGCATGAAGACAAGAAACAGTGAGAAACAGCTAGCTTTGCTTAGCTTAGCATGAAGAAAAGAAACGGTGAGAAACAACTGTTAGCTAAGCTTAGCATGAAGACAAGAAACGGTGAGAAACAGCTATGTTAGCTTAGCTTAGCATGAAGAAAAGAAATGGTGAGAAACAGCTATGTTAGCTTAGCTTAGCATGAAAACAAGAAACGGTGAGAAACAACTGTTAGCTTAGCATGAAGACAAGAAACGTGAGAAACAACTGTTAGCTTAGCTTAGCATGAAGACAAGAAACGGTGAGAAACAGCTGTGTTAGCTTAGCTTAGCATGAAGAATGGAACCAAATGGTGACAGCTATGTTAGCTTAGCTTAGC
>JAPZDY010000002.1:25106095-25117018 GCA_029783645.1 Ctenochaetus hawaiiensis | reverse complement strand
GAACAGGTGAGTTTGCGGTCTGAACAGGTGAGTTTGCGGTCCGAACAGGTGAGTTTGCAGTCTGAACAGGTGAGTTTGCAGTCTGAACAGGTGAGTTTTGGAGTAAACTCGTGAGTTTTGGTGTAACAGGTGAGTGTTAGAGTAAACTTTGGGATCAGTGAAGTGACTCGCGGTCAGAGTTGATGGAGTCTCGCTGTTGCTTCAGTTTGCTCTGCCTGCCTGCGTGTTAGTCGCGGCATCCGTGCTTAGCTCCGCCCACCATGGTTGTGATTGGTCCGTGTCTCGGTGTTCCTCCCACCCCCAGTCTCCACGGGTTGATGGTGCAGTGAACCCTTTCTGCGGAGCGCCGCAGGGTCGGGATGGATTTGAAGCTGGATTTGAAGCTGGAGGTGTAGTTTGGTCTCCGCCCTGCAGGTGTCGCTGCTGCAGCGGCTGCTCTCCCCCCGCTGCCTTGTTTCCCTGCACGGTGGACAAAGAGGAAGAGGAAAAGGGAAGAAAACGGAGGAGGAGGGGGAACAAAGAGGCTCCTGCAGATTTTCGTCCGAATGAGACGCGTGAGGTGAAGTCGGAGTTCTGATGAGCTTTTTTCTGGAGGACACTTTCTTCTTCGTGTGAAGCTTCGTCATGGTGAGTGTTCACGTGCGCGCTGACGGACAGATGTTGCAGTGATGGATGAGAAACGGAGCAGCTGGACTCCCCGTTTATCCGCTGCAGCATCACAAACACACACAGGTGAAAGCAGCGTGTGTGTGGACCAACCGGGGACCGAGAGAGAAAAGGCTCCACAGAGAGGCTGTAAACCGAACATGATCGATTTGATAATCGATTAAACTGCATAAAGAAGTCTGAAGCAGTTCAGTTTCAGCCATGATGATGTTCAGGATCACAGTTAACTGAATCTGATACTCTGACATTCAGGAAACTATAGAACATAGATTCTGTCATGTTGTGATCGATTGACAGTGTTTGGCGCATTGATTGGTGCTCAAAGTGATCAGTAGTTTCAGATACAGACTCCATGTTCTGGATTCAGACCTGGTCTCTGTAGTTTAGATGGAATTAAGTGAAATGACCCTTTTTCTGTCAAAGGTTTTACAGATCTTTACCTACAGTTTAAGGAAGTCTTGGGTCTCCTTGTTAAGGTGGTCCAGGTCCAAAGAGTCCACAATGAGCACTGATAGTTTTTGATTCAGAGGAAAAAGTCCAGGTTTGTTCAGTCTCAGGTCTGATGTGGTCTGGATGGAGGGTAAAACTATGAAGCCGTCTTTTTCTCCATTTTCACAAAAATGAATGAATGAATAATTAAATAAATGGTCTGAAACAAAAATCTGGAAGGTTAAAAACCTGAAACAGACATTTTACAAAGAGACATCACAGCCTGAAACTGTCCCGTGTTCATCTTCCCTCCTTCTCCTGGTTTTACTGAACATCTCCAAAGTTTTTTCTCTGGTGTTTGAAACCATCTGAAAGCATGAAACCAAAGTCAGCTTCTGGTTCCACTCCCTCCTGTTCACTGAGTTTGTTTGTTGTGTGTCAGTCTGAGGAGGCTGCAGGAGCAGAACGAGGCCCGGAGAAGGAAGAGGAGGAGGAAGGAGGAGGAGAAGACGAAGGTGAAGAGGGAGGAGGAGGAGGAGGAGAGGTTGCCATGGAGACCCCCAGCGGCCCTGTATACTGTATCTGCAGAAGACCAGATATCAACTGTTTCATGATGTAAAAAAGTCAAGAATCATCCCAGAAATAAGACTCAGACATACACAACACAAATACTAACATGTCTGTCTGTCTGTCTGTCTGTCTGTCTGTCTGTCTGCCAGAGGGTGTGACAGCTGCACTGAGTGGTTTCATGGAAAATGTGTTGGAGTTTCAGAAAAAGCAGCTAATGCCATCAGAGTGTGGTACTGTCCGTCCTGCAGAGGTCAGTGTCCTCTTACATATCAGTCCAAAGCTGCACATGCATCGACCCAGAGTGGGTTCTTCATCCGTTGTCCCTGCAGACTTTGACACCAGAGAGATGTTTTAACTTTTCTCCACTGAGGGGGGCGATGTCTGCAAACTGAACACATTCAGAGCCAACCTCAGTCAAAGAAACCTGAAACCTTCTGCACAGAGCGGATATATCGTGCCAGAACATCAGAATTAGCATTAGCACATCCACTGATGCTGGGTCAGCCACTGCCAGTCAAAAGCTAACAAGATAACAAGCTAGCAACAACATACTTGAAAGATTCAAACTATGCTTGGCAAGCCTGGTGTAACCTGCATTGTTAGCTGTTTGTTAGCCATTAGCAGTCTGAGAGCTGTGTATCAACTTTTAGATCTCTGTTAGCCATATTTTGGCTGTTTGTTAGCCATTAGCTGTATGTTAGCTTTTAGCCGTTTGTTAGCTGTTAGCTGTGTGTTAGCCGTGTGTTAGCTGTGTGTTAGCCATGTGTTAGCTGTTAGCCATGTGTTAGCCGTGTGTTAGCTGTTAGCTGTGTGTTAGTCATGTGTTAGCCGTGTGTTAGCTGTTAGCTGTGTGTTAGTCATGTGTTAGCTGTGTGTTAGCCGTGTGTTAGCTGTGTGTTGTGTCCTCCGCAGACAAAGACCCACCTCTGGAGATTAAGTACCGTCCAAAGAAGACGAAGGAGAAGGAGGAGAAAGAGTCGGAGCCAGAGAGGGAGGACAAACCTGATGGAGACGGGAGCTCCACCCCCCAGCCCAGGACTGACAGGAGGCGTGGCTCACAGGTAACCTGGCAACCAGGTGTGTTTTTCTGCTGTAGATTAATTCAGCCAGGGCTGTTTTGTGTCATATTGTTTACAGTATTTCTAAATTCTCTGGACACGACTTGACATTTCAACTGCTGTTGTTGCTTCCTTCACACCTGGAACCATCTCAGTGTCGGGCTCTCACTTCACAGTGTTTATCATGGCCTAAAACAATGTGTGCTAACAATATTACCCCAATCTCTGCAGAGAGTGAGAACAAATGCAATGGATTTATCGATCTTTGACTCTTTCAGTGAGTCTCTGTCTCTCATTTGGCAAAGTGAATAAATAAGTGAATCAAAGTGTGTTTACGTCTCAGATCAAACGTTCAGCGCGGATGTGTGGAGAGTGCGACGCCTGTCTGCGGACGGAGGACTGCGCTCAGTGCGACTTCTGTAAAGACATGAAGAAGTTCGGAGGTCCAAACAAAATCCGACAGAAGTGTCGGCTGAGGCAGTGTGAGGTCCGAGCTCGGGTGAGTCGGCACATTTGGTCTGACAGTGTGTGTGTGAGTGTGTGAGCGTAAACGAAGGACAGCCAAAACAACCAGTGACGGTGGGAAACATTTGAAGGGGTGACGGTTGTTGCCCGGCTGTTCGTTCACTTCCTGTCAGACTTCAGTGATTTAATGTTTGTTTGAGAATGAAACACAGTTTGTTCGTTGATTCTCAAACAAGGAGCGGAGAGAAACCGATCTGTTTCTGAGCCGAGGACTCTTAAAGAGAGACATCTGCTCGGCCTGATGTGGTCAAGTCCAGCTGTTCTGACGCTGTCGACCCTCTGAGGTCATGTGACCTGCAAAGCCTTTAATATGTCGATGTCCGATAATGATTTGATGACAGTAACGATGTTTTTGACTTCGTAAATTCTCTCTGAGCAGAAAATGCTTCGTGTCAAAGACGAGGAGATGAGTCAGAGCGGCAGCAGAGGGCGGGGCCTCTCCAGAAAAGGGGCGGGGCATCTGACAGAGGAGGAGGAGGACGAGGATGATGAGGGGGCGTTCAGTGAGAGCGAGCTGGAGCTGTATGAGCAGTACAGAGCTGCTGGATACAGAGACCTGGTCAGTGTGTCTGAGTGGCTGTTTCTGACCAATCCGCTGCCATTTCCTGTATTGTGATGATGCAACTTCCTGTTGCAGGTGTGGCACAGCGAGGATGAGGAGGCTCAGTCGGACTGTCTGAGGAAGAAGGCTGTGAAGGTGAAACATGTCAAGAGACGAGAGAAGAAGACGGAGAAAAAGGTAAGAATGGTTTAAACTGGACCGTTGATGATGTCACCGATGATGTCACCGATGAAACGAACTTTACGTAGCTTCTCTTATTTATTTGCTGAGATTTCACCTGGAAAAAATGCAAACATACCAAATGCACGAATAAAATCAGCTACCAATGTGCTGATTCAGCTGGTTCTCCAGTCTGTTCTTGTTGACTGCTGACTGAAAGAAACATCAGCGTCAGTTGGTTTCGAGTCGACTGGAGGCGGAGCAAGTGTGAAGAAACCTGGCAGAAGAAGAAGACGGGCGAGGTCAGTGCCTGTTTGCTGCCACGCAGAGCAGGCGAGAACATCGTCCTGAGGAAAACCAGTCCGATGTGAACTCCATCCCAAAGAGCTGACAGAACTTTTCAGTCCTCTCTGCTCCTCCTGACCATTAAAGGAAAGCTGGTTTTATTTCTGAATGTGAGTCTTGCAGTTTGCAAAGTGTTCCCTGATGTGGGATTTACCTGTAACTTTGTCATCAGGTGCAGACTCTTTCCTCTGTAAACACTTCAGTTTTTAAACCAGACAGCTGTGCAGGTGGTCCTTCTGTCGTACCTGCAGCTGAAACACACCTGTCCTCCCCTGCAGAAGTCTGTCTCTGCTCCCAAAGAGGAGGTGAAGCCTCGTCGTCACAAAGCCAAGCAGCGTCACAGGGAGCGCGTGCGGCACAGCGAGAGAGGAGGAGAGGGCGGAGCTAAGGAGGTGGGTGGGGCTCTGAGACAGTGTCTGGGACCAGGATGTGTGCAACCGGCGAGGGTTAACTCCAAATACTGCTCCGAGGACTGCGGCATGAAGCTCGCCGCCAAGTGAGTCTGATCACATGGTTTAATCAGTGTGAAGGTGAAGACACACCTGGTCCGCAGAAACACAGACCTGTGATGGTGTTCTATGTGTCTCCGTCCTCCAGTCGTATCTATGAGATCCTTCCTCAGAGGATCCAGCAGTGGCAGCAGAGTCCCTGCGTTGCTGAGGAGATGGGGCGGCGACAGCTGGAGCGAATCAGAAAGGAGCAGCAGGCAGCGAGACTCCGCCTCACGCTGATGGAGAAACGTTTCCACGAGCTCGAAGGCATCATCGCCAACGCTAAACAGCAACAGGTTCAACACCATGAGGAGGTACGAGACGGAGTGATGGACAGACGGACAGGCAGTTAGCCTTTGGTTTAATTCATACATCTGATCCATCTGACTCTGTCTGTCTGTCTGACTCTCTGTCTGTCTGGCTGTCTGTCTGTCAGGTGACTGAAGGTGATGGTGACGACACAGACCTTCAGATCTTTTGTGTTTCCTGCAGTCACCCTGTCAACCCAAAGGTGGCGCTGAGACATATGGAGAGATGCTACGCCAAGGTCAGTCAACAGAGTCCGAGTGTGTCAGACAGGTGTGTTTTTTAAGCAGAAATACAAGGAGAGGCCAGAAGGTGCAGGTGCGACAGGTGTTTGTCAGGTGGAGGCAGATTTATTGTCTGAATGTGGCTGTTTGAGGTCGATGTGGTTTAGTTTGTGACTGTAAGCTGTCACAAAGCTGACTGTAGCTTTCCTGTGACCGAACGTTGTGTCATTCAAACATGGAGTGGGACCAGAGCAGAGCCTGGGGGAACTCCGATTGTAATAACACGGTTGCATGATGCAAGCATTATTACAAAACCTGAATGTTATGAATAATCAGACTCTTCTACAGGACGCATCACTGAAGGAGAAAAACACTTCTGGTGAAAGACGAAAGGAGATTTTTGTTTATCAGACTGAGAAAAGACACGGATCCATTTTTTAAAAACAGTCAATCAAAAAAATCACATTAAAATAGAAAGATCTGATCATTAGAAAATATTTCTCATCTGAGTGTCGAACTGTGAAAGAACTGCAGGCGACGGTGGACGTTGTTTGAATTTAACTAATCTCAGCTGTCTGTCTGTTTCTCTGTCTGTCTGTCTGTCTGTCTGTCTGTCTCTCCATGTTTAACAGTATGAGAGTCAGACATCGTTTGGTTCCATGTACCCAACACGTATAGAGGGGTAAGAACACCTGTCTGTCTGTCTGTCTGTCTGTCTCAGAGTGTTGTGCTGTCAGAATAAGACCTGTCTGTCTCTCGTGTGCCTGTCTGTGTTTCAGGGCGACCCGGTTGTTCTGTGATGTGTACAACCCTCAGAGTAAGACGTACTGTAAGCGGCTGCAGGTTCTGTGTCCGGAACACTCCAGAGATCCGAAGGTTCGTCACTTTCACTCAAAGCTTCAGCTGCTTTGTTCAGTGTTCAGCTTTGTCCTCGTTCAGTTTCTCTGCTGAGGTCTGAACTTCAGAGCAGATTACGAGACAATAAGATCCAAGAAGCTGAGTGCTCGCTTCCAAACGATCCAAGAAATAAGTCATGTGACCTTGTCTCATTGTCCAGGTCTTTAAATGAAATCAGTAAACTGTGCTGAGTGAACTGACTGTCTGTCAGCCTGTCACACCCGTGTCTCTCCCCTGTCTCTCTGCCTGTCTGTCTGTCAGGTGCCAGCAGACGAGGTGTGTGGTTGTCCTCTGGTTAAAGACGTGTTTGAGCCGACGGGAGAGTTTTGTCGCGTGTCGAAGAGGAAGTGTAACAAACATTACTGCTGGGAGAAACTTCGCCGCGCTGAAGTCGACCTGGAGAGAGTCCGAGTGGTAACGAGCCTTCAACAGAACTTTATTGACACCACGCTTCATTAACATCACAGCCATAAAACTTATCTGTCTTTGGCTCTACCTGTCTGTCTCTCTATCAGTGGTACAAGCTGGACGAGCTGTTTGAGCAGGAGAGGAACCTGAGGACGGCGATGACCAATCGAGCCGGTTTATTGGCTCTGATGCTGCACCAGACAATCCAACACGACCCAATCACAACGGACCTGCGCTCTGCCAAGGACAGGTAGACAGGCAGGCAGACAGGCAGGTAGACAGGCAGGCAGGCAGGCAGGTAGACAGGTAGGCAGGCAGGCAGGTAGACAGGCAGGCAGACAGGCAGGCAGGCAGGCAGGCAGGCAGGCAGGCAGGCAGGCAGGCAGGTAGACAGGTGGGCAGGCAGACAGACAGACTGACTGACAGACAGACAGACAGGCAGGCAGGCAGGCAGGTAGGCAGACAGACAGGCAGACAGGCAGGCAGACAGACAGACAGACAGACGGGCGTATTAGTCAACTCCTGTTTTAAATCAGTTTGTGATCATTTCAGTCTGAGTAAATGACAGATTGCATTGTGGGAAATGGAGGCGTCACTCAGAAGCACAAAACATCCAGCAGAGAAACAAAACTTCACACTTCGTCTCATAACTTAATGAACACATCATTCTCTGTTTATGGATGAAGTTTTGTTTTGAACAAATATTGAATATTGATCCTTGATCAGCAGATGGGACCGATTAGATCACAACAAAACGTCGAGATAAAATCTGGTAATAATGACACAAGTATCTTGAAATTATGGGCTATCACAAAAATCTGGCCTTCATGTGTTAGACTGTGACAGTTTTCTTGTTTTTGTGAGATTCAAGTCTTTTAATTATTTGTTTGCAAGTAAAAATGACATTAAAATTATTAATGAGACAGTTTTTTGTAGCGTGGAGACTAAAAGTGAAACGTCCACGTTTTTGTCTGTCGGCGAATGTAAACTGTCAACATGAACAGCTTTTATATCAGTGTGGGCTTAAACCAGCAGAGATCTCTAAGACCCTGTTTGTCTCTTTACTACTTTACTCCCTCAGAACTTCACTCAAATACTACACTACCCATAATTCCCCCAGTCAGAGACGTTACTGTGGCTGTGGAGACACTACAGCTTTTCATATTTTATATAAATCAAAAAGAGATATGAAACAAATAACCACATAAATACATTAATGTGTGATATTTATTTGATGCAACAAACTCAGCTCATTATTATATTTAATCCAAATCTTTTCACCAATAAAGCTTGTTAAATTCTTTATGATTATCATTTCTTCTCAGATAAATAGATAAATTAGGTTTTAATACTAAAATCAAACATTAATCACAAAAACAAAAATATGATGGAACACAGAGAATGAAAGAAGAAACAAGAAAAAACAAAGAATTCAAATCTGAAGAAAAGTCAAGCTGACGTTTAATTATCATAATGTGATTTTTCATCTTTGTCTGCTTCGGTTTGATTGAACCAACAGCCAATCACATCACTTTGTGATGAGCTGAAACTCTTATTTTGAAGAGATGATGAACAAAACACAGCTGACTCTTACAAACCTCATGTCATGTCTTCATGGTGTAAAACTGATATGTTCTTTTTATTGATTTGTCGGGTTATGTCTTCATGTAATCAGTCGACCTGCAGATGGACAAAATAATCAGAACACTATATTTAGCTCAAACTTTTTAATGTTCACTTACTTTTACAGTTTTTATCCTGATGTCGTTCATACTATTCTTTATGCTGTGTTAAATTTCAGTGTTCTGCTACAAGTGTTTTTATATTTTGTATGATTTGATCTTGTTTTTACAGTTTGTTCATGTTGTCTGAGGACTGAAGTGTCATTAAAAATGATGTTTTTTATATTAAACATCGTCTCTTGTTATTAAAAACGCATTTTATGTTTTGATGAAGTTTCGCTGAGATGATGTTTTCACCATGATAATGTTCATTTGCAGACGTCACTTAACACATATTGACATGTAGGACGTCACAAACATAAATGTAAAGCAGCAGTTTTTAGTTTTCTGGAGATTTTTTATTGTTTGAATATTCACGCGTTTCAGCTCGTTTCACCGGATAGAACCGGATAAAACCGGATAAAACCTTCACTTTCCCGCATGTAGTTTTTATTTGGGGCAAATTTCAGGAAGAATCAGAAGCTCAGAGAAAACGTCATTCGGTGCGCGACTCCCCGCTGACGTCACATGTGTGCGACGGGAGCGGAGTTCGGTTGGCGCTCAGCGGGAGAAACAGAAGAACGGAGAGCTGCTGCGAGTCTGAACGACCGGGACGAGAAACGGAACCGCTGCTGGTTAACGGGTGAGCGAACACTGCCGGTTTACACTGTCCGAGCCCGGGTCCGGGTCCGGGTCCGGGTTCAGGTTCTGGTCCGGGTTCAGGTCCGGGTTCAGGGTTCGGGTTCAGGTTCTGGTCCGGGTCCGCCGTCAGCTCCGTCTCCTCCCTGTGGGACTGGAATAATCTCGTAAACAGGAGGAACGGTTCTTACGTGTCAGTTTTTGATGTTTGCGGGTTTTTAACTGAATCAAAAATCATGGTGGGATTTTGTTGCATTCAGTGAAACCGAACTGAAGATCCATCAGCAGATCCGCTCGGGTCCGTCTGGCTGAAGCCCCAAACCCGGAGGAGGTGTCGGATTACTCTGAGCTCTGTGCCTCCGCTCACACGCGGATTATGGATTATTGATTATTGATTATTGACGCAGGAAACTGCAGTTTTGTTTCGCAGCTTCAGAATCCTTCAGTTCGCTGAAAAGGTTCCAGATCAGTAACTTCAGTAAAAGTAAATAAAACTAAAACACTCACGAGTATAAATACTTTTATGTAATATGTAACGCTGAGTCTAACGTACAGTAACTAAAGTGAATACATGTAGTGGAGTAGAGAGCTGATAGCGACTTTAGAGGAAAAAAGTCAAGAACCTCAGATTTGTACTTTTTTTTTACAGTACTTGAATAAATGTACTTGATTACTTTCCAGCAGAGGTGCTCTTGAACTCTCCTTCTCCTCTGAGTCCCTCAATCATCTTCTGAACATTTTCAATAAAGTTATGAGGAGAATCTGATGCTTTACTGGACTACAATGTAGTGGACAAACAGTACAGTGCAGTACAGTGTGGTACAGTGCGGTACAGTGTAGCACAGTGTTGTACAGTGTGGTGTAGTACAGTGTAGTACAGTGCAGTACAGTGCAGTATAGCGCAGTACAGTGCGGTACAGTGTAGCACAGTGTGGTACAGTGTTGTACAGTGTGGTGTAGTACAGTGTCGTACAGTGTGGTGCAGTGCAGTACAGTGTAGCACAGTGTGGTGCAGTGCAAGAGAGTGTGGTACGATGTCGTACAGTGTAGTACAGTGTGGTGCAGTGTAGCACAGTGTGGTGCGGTGTCATATTGTGCGGTACAGTGCGGTACAGTGCGGTAAGTGCGGTACAGTGTAATACAGTGTGGTACAGTGCGGTACAGTGCAGTACAATGTGGAGCAATGTAGTACAGTGCGGTACAGTGTGGTACAGTGCGGTACAGTGTAGCACAATGTGGTGCAGTGCGGTACAGTGTGGTACGGTGTAGTACAGTGCGGTACAGTGTCATATTGTGAGGTACAGTGCGGTACAGTGTGGTAAGTGCGGTACAGTGTAATACAGTGTGGTACAGTGTGGTGCAGTGTAGTACAGTGCGGTACAGTGTGGTACAGTGCGGTACGATGTAGTACAGTGTAGTACAGTGTGGTACAGTGTAGTACAGTGTAGCACAGTGTGGTACGATGTAGTACAGTGTAGTACAGTGTGGTACAGTGTAGTACAGTGCAGTACTGTGTACTCTGTGTAAACAGATGGACGGCACAGTGACTCATGTAGAGTCGGTTGTTACTGATGCTGCTAATCGATCAGTGATCGAAGTCATTTATTTGAAACTCTGCTGTAATTTTCTTGTCAAATGTTCGTCGTCTCTGTTTTTTAGCTGAATTCAATGTGAGACATGTTAAAGATTCATCTGTAAGAGGTAGATTATCAGCCGATTGAATGAATCATTGTGTGTGTGTGTGTGTTTCTTCAGGTGGGTTCAGAGATGCAGTCTGGATCAGATCCTCCGGGATCTGGACTGAAGCCTGTCAGAAGATCTCCACGTCTTTCTCCTCAGGTTGGTCCACACACACACACACACACACACACACACACACACACACACACACACACACAGACACACAAACACACACACACACAC
>JAPZDY010000002.1:25059667-25073895 GCA_029783645.1 Ctenochaetus hawaiiensis | reverse complement strand
CACACACACACACGCACACACACATACACACACACATACACACGCACACACACACACACACACACACATACACACACACATACACAGCATTCATCTAATGCCTCTGTTTGTCTCCTCTTTGCTCTTTTCTAGTTATCCTGATCAATACATGGAAATGCAGAAAAAAACATGAGAATACACACACACACACACACACACACACACACTCACACACACACATACACGAACACACACACACACACAGAGTGTGATGTAACAGTGTTGACAGACAGGTACAAGATAAACAGCAGAGACATCATCATGCATCACTATCAGGTTACCGTGACGACAGACGATGGTAAATCAGCACATACAACACACACACACACACACACACACACACACGCGCGTGTCCGCGGCCTCTCTCTCTGCATGTGTCGTCGGTGTGACTCGTCCTTACCTGAGCGGCGTGGATCAGAGCGGTGCTGAGCAGCAGGAGGCCGAGAGACGCCATGCTACTGACTGAACACACACACGAACACACACTGACTCATCTGATAACAGAGGGAGAGAGAGAGAGAGTGAGGGGGAGGGAGAAAGGGAGCAGGAGAATATGTGAGGGAGAGAGAGGGGGAGGAGCGACGGCAGAGAGGAGGCCAGAGTCATCGAACAGATGAGGAGAGAGAGGGAGGAAGAAAAACTGGATTGTGTGTGAGAAGAGGGAGGAGCTAAAGGAAGAGGAAAACAGTAAAGGGGAGGAGGAGAGAGAAGGAGGAGCCACAGAAGATGAGAAGGAGGGGAAGGATGGGAGGAAGAGGAGGAGAGCAGGAGGACAAGGACACAAGGAAGGAAATGGGGGAAAATACAAATAAGAGAGGGAGCAGAGGCAGGAAGGAGCAGAAAGAAGAAAACAAAGGCGTGGGAGAGAAAAATGGAAGGATAGATGAGAGATGGAGGAGAGAATGAGGAAGGGAGGAGCTATAATGGAGGAGAATTAATGCAAGAAAGGAGGAGACGAGCTGGGATGTAAGAGAGGAGCTGAGGGACAAAAATGGAGAGAATGAGGACTGAATGAGCTAAAAGAGGAGGGAGAGGAGGAGAAAGGAGTATGATGAAGAGGGGTGAAAGGAGGAAAGGAGGAGGAGAAAGAAGCCGCAATGGATGATGAGGAGAAAAAAATAGAGATAGGAGAATTTTAGAGGAGGATGTTTAAACAAAAAGGAGGTGAAAAAGAAAAAAAAGGATAAATGGGATAAAGAGAGGAGGAGGAGAAAAGATGACTGAAAAGGAGAAAGGATCATCTATTTATTCATCACTTGTTTCTTTGTACTGTTTGTTCACTGCTCACATCTTTATTCATTCACTTTATAACATTTTCATTTTGTCAGTTATTCATTCGTTCATATCTTTATGGAGTGACGTAGCAGTTCATGCGCTCATTCAGTCCTCCGTCCCTCGTTACTGAAGACTTTCAATCATTTACTTTTTCATATATTCTTCATTTATTCATCACTCAGTTCTTAATTTCTTTCATTCATTTGTTCATTTTTGTTCCTTTATGTTTGTTACTTCTTTCATCTGTTCATTCATTCATAGATGTGTTCATTATATTCATTCATTCATAAACAGAATCAGAGACGGAATGAGACGAATTTGTCATTTATTGAAACTTTACACTGAATAAACACAGCAGGAGGAGGGGGGGTATCCATAGCAACAAGTCACACACATCATCATCATCATCACTGTCAACACCATCGCCATGGTTACTGATGCTGAATAGGTTACCATCACACAGGAAGTTACATCACAGAGGCAGAGAGGAGAGTCATGAAGAAGAACAACAAGAAGAGCAACAGAGAAAGAAAGAGAGGAGGGGGAATAAGAATGAGAAGGACAGAAACAAGGAGGTGAGGAAGGGAGGAGGAAAGAATGAGAAGGAAGACAATAATGAGAAGAAAAAATAGAAGAAGAGAAGAAATAGAGGGGGAGGAGGTAAAGAGAAAGAGACAAGACTGGACGAGAAGGAATGAGGGGAAATGAAAAAAGCAGAAAGAAGTAATACAGAAGAACAAGATGAAGGAGGGATGAGTGAAAAGAACACATGAAAAGAGGAAAAGGAAGAGAAAGAAAAGAAAGAGCTAAGAAACACAAAAGAAAGTGAGATCCTGATAGAGACAAGAAACTGTAAATGAAGCAAAAAGAAGAAAAAATAAAAGAATAAAAGATGGAGAGAAATAAAAAGCGAAAACAAAAAAAAAGATGCATCAATTATAAAACAAAAAAATAGAGTGAAGAGGAGGAAAGGATGAGTGACAGAGAGGAAAAAAGAAGTCTGGACATGTAATGAAAATGATAACACACTCACACACACACACACACACTCTCTCACACACACACACACACACACCTGTACAGGTGAACAGGAAGTAGAATCACACTGATCGTCAGTTACAACACGAGCAGAAAACACGTCACCATGCGGAGGAAGATACCGACGCTACACAGCTTCACTTTCTCCCAAAAAACAACCAAAGAAGAAAAAGCATCATTTGTTTTTCTTAGTTTTCAGACCCAGAACTTTCCAGAAGACTTGGACACAAACTGCTCACGGCTGCAGCTGATTGGCTGAGAGTCGAGAAGAAGACAGAAAAATTTAACAAGCAAGCTGGCAGAAATGTCCGTCTGAAGATTCAAACTTTAATCTAAGTTTGTTTTTGTTTTTTGGTAGCTGTTAGCTTAACATTCGCTAGCTAAGTTAGCTACTGTGGGCTTTTGTGTGTTAAACAACTATGTCCTAAATTTGACTAAATCCGTTGTCGTAGCAGGACCTCACAGTGTGTGTCACAGTGGTTCCCACGGTTCCCATCATGTTTTATTTGGTTCATTAGTGTGGAACGGGCTTCATGTTAGCTTTTTCTGTTTGGTGCTGCATTCACTGAACACCAGCGCTGAGGCAGAGGCTGACCGGCTCATCAGATGTTTCTCTCATTAGTCAAGGAAATGCATTAATTTACTTGTTTTTTCTGTAAGTCATTAAAATGTTGTGAACATCTCATCTCATCCATCCACACAAAGTTTGATGCAGCCGAACTGGCTAGCTAACACGGGCTAACTGCTAAGGCTGTGGGATTTACAGCTCAATTTATTTAAAAAGGTGATGTGAATGAAAACATCCGACAGTTGAGTCGGTCGTCTGCAGCAACCACTAATATACTTTTTACCACCAGGGAGCGCCATTCTAAAGCCTCAGTAGCTCATCATCGTTGTAGCTAAAGCAGTCGTTGGAATAGGAGTTGTTGAAAGTAAGAATAGCTAATGAGTAAATTTCAGACGGATATTTTTGCGGCATGCTCTCCGCTCCACACGGACTCTGATGTGAGAGGAGCAGCAGGAACGTGACACAGCCGAGCGCATCAACCAAACACACAAACAGTGCAAACCGGAATGACGAGGAACCATTTTGGATCAAGTTTCCACACGGCATCACCATGAAGCTGAAATTTGACAGGGTTTTTATTATACGCCCCCAGAATGACATCACTTCCTGTGTTGATATTTACGTGCAGCATGACAAACAACAAACAGGTGGGAGGTGACGCTGGTGGACGCAGAGTTGTCGGTTTGGATCCTGTTGTTCTGATTCTCATTTGATCACATTAGATCTGGTTTGAATCTGGTTAGCATTTGATTTGTTCCAGTGTGAACCCAGTCTGAACAGCTTCATGATTAGCTAATGTGAACATGGTCTGTTGATCTGTAGGCGGGGCATACCGAGGGGGCGGGACATACAGCAGGGGGCGGGGCAGATCATGGGGTTCAATAGGAAACATGAATAAACAGTTCAGTCTATATTATATATATCTGTTCAAAGTGATATCTATACAACACAAACATACATTCTCTCCACAGATTATGTACTTTAATTTGAATAACTCTTATCAACATCATCACATGTTTCCGAAGGTTTCTATTCGTCAGCACGTTGCTGTTGTTGTTGCTGTTTTGGTGCTTTGTTCAAGTTTTGGATTTGTTTTTTAATAACTCTCCTTTTTATCATTTACACATCGAATTATAGTTAACATCTAATCCCTCCCCTATCTTTCACCTTCTTCCCCCCACCCCACCCGTTCACTCTGCAGGTTGACAGGAGTGTTGCATTGTGGGTAGTTTGCAGGCGACCCACTGTTGGTTCACTCCAAAGCTTTCTGTGAAGGAAATACAAACATGACACTTTGTGAATTCTCTGATAAAAACTGATGTTGAAGTTAAAAAAAACTGGATGAAAACTCTTGTTGACTTTTGTTTTCACCAGAAAAAAATGTGACTGAAACCACAGAAACTTTCACCTCTGAAAAGGAAAACTTAACTACATTGACTTCATTAACAACATGTGAAAACTTCATGTTAACGTGACAGAATCAAGTTTTTGTCGTATCGATAGAAAACACAGTCAGCAAAGTGAAGTCTGAAAAATTGATTCAGTTGTTTCAGCTGTTTCACTCATCAGCAGCTTTATTCCAGTGAAATTCAGTCTCTTCAAAGTTAGCCAAAAAAGCTAAGCTAAAAAGGTCCCATTATCATTAGCTTGTTACTTTCTGTGTTCGTGCTGAGTCAGCAGAAAAGAGAGCAGCCTCACTGCAGTGTGTGTGACGAGGGAACGTCAGAGTCACACTGATGAGTCTCAGCGATGAGTTTTAATGCAGCTCACACACACACACACACATACACTTTACTGCTGGTTTGAATCTGAATGTGAATTTGATGATGAGAAGAAAATCACAAGGCTTATTTTTTAAAATCAATCGGCCAATCAGATAGTAACACCAGCTTTCACTTCCTGTCTGTCTCACCTGCTTCCTGTTGGTTCACATCTGATTGGAAAAGGAGGTTGGCGCCCCCTGCTGGCCGTAGCCCTGACCGTACTCTGCATCCTGGAGGAAACAACATTGTATTGCAGAGTGGTGAGTGAATGTACTGCAGTCAGACAGTAACAGCACGTCAGGTCCACCTTGTTCTTCTCTATGATCCTAATCCTCATGTTATTCTCTGCCACTCTGAACATCTGCATTGAATTATCTGGTTTCAGCTTCTAAACTTTTTCAGGTTTCAGACTGTTGGTAAATTGCAGCAGGTAATTTTTGTTTTCTTGACCAAACGAGGCACCAATCAAAAGAAAAAACAAAAAAAAAAACAGCAAAGTGTTTGATAATGAACATGAGGGTCACTGATCTGAGGGGTTTGCTGTTCTGACAGCAGAAGCATGAAAACAAGCAACAGTTGGACTGTGAACGTTGTGTTTTGAGATGTTTTCTGTGCTGCCTCACCTCTGTCTTTGGTCAGAGGTGGTTTTCAGGTGTATGCTCATCTGCTAGAAGCTTAAAACTTTTTTCTAGACTCTTTTGTTCCCCCCTGCACCCCACTCCCTCTTTCACCAGTAGATGAATTCTTATAAAACATGAAGGAAGAAACTCAGTGTTGTCAGATCTCACTGACCATCACTTCTCCTGTCAGAGTGACACAAGTCAGCAGCAGCTCATATCAGCTGTAACTAGTTATTTCCACCAGAAGCATCACCTGGTTGTATCCTTGTTGGCTGTAGTCGGGTTGGTAGCCTCCCTGGTTGCTGGCATAGGGGTCTTGTTCATACGCCCCCTGCTGACCGTAGGCGTCTGGTGCAGCAGGTTTCTCCTGAGGTGGAGGAGCTCGCATGAATGGAGCAATGATGCCCGTCTCCTTAAAGACGAACCAGAGGTTTCCCACCCACAGGATCAGATTGATGAAGCCGAAAGCCTGGAGGAGAAGATGGAGGAGAAGATGAAGGTAAATGTCTCATTTTTCTATTTGAACAAACAAATATAATCACAAACACAGAGAGAGAAAGAGACAGTTTGACTTTTGCCCTGCAAGACTCAATACGCCACCACGATACTTCTGCCAAACTGTACTTTAAGGAACAGAAGTATATTTTATATGATCTCAAACTGGTCAGTGATAGATTTCAATCAGGAACTACAGTATCTGATCACAGAACTGTGAAGAAGATGCTGAATCTGATGAGACATTTGATGGTAACCTGAGGTTTTCATTGAATCTCGGTCATACACCACAAGGTGTAGACCCAAACCAGATCACAGGTCCATATGATGTACCCCACCTCAGTTCTGGGTCTTAAAGAGAAGCCATTTTCAGCCATTTCTCATGAATCTGTAGCTATTTTATGGAGGAATTGCTAACTGACTTTGACCAGACATTTGATGCCAACTTTTGGTCCTTCACAGTTTCAGTGACATCCTGATATCTATCTGAAAATTTAACTCAGGGCTCTAACTCAGGTCTCCTTAGAGATCCAACATGTCCTGAACCCAAACAGAGCTGACCCGGTCGTGGTCTTACCACGGAGGTGTTGAGTCCAGACATGACCGGGTCATGGACTTCACGGCAGCGGTTCCCCTCTTCTCCACAAGCGGGGATCATAGTGATCACTTTGTCTGGGTCGGTGGCCGTCTTCACATCGGACAGACCTTTGGCCCAGGCTGCCGAACTCACCAGCCACATGAAGGCAAACACTCCGGTCACACCCAGGTCCTAAACAGACACACTGCATGAGTGACACTTCTCACAGCTCACCTGCCAGCAAGGACGTCAGGTGGGTGAACTTACGATCAGGGGACCCTTGTTGTTCTCCTTGTACTTTTCAAAGAAGAAGATGTAGATGCTGAGAGCTGCCGTGGAGTAGAGGAAAGCAAAGACGCCGATGGTGACGAAGAACTCTGCCGAGGAGGAGTAGTTGCCAATGAGGAAGATACGGTCTGTGTTTTCGCCCTTACAGGTGGGGGCATCAAAATACTCCTGGTGGAGTCTGAAGGACGGAGAGGAGAGGTTGTTTAAAATAGTTCGGTCTTTTCCACATAAACAACTCGGCTCCAGTAATGGGGACGCTTTCTGTATTCATGTCCAACATTTTGCAAAACTGTCTCAACCACTATTCACTGGATTGTTGTTCAGTTTGGTTCAGACATTCACGGAGAATTTACAACTCTTCCCCGCTGTGTGACAGATAACATTCTGGACTTTTTAAAGACTCAATGGCAAATATGTGCACTACTGGTTTCTTAAACCTTGCACATCTTTGCTTCTACACTACTGACTGCCATTTGCACATCTTGCTCTTGTGTTTTTTGTTCTGCACACATTTGTTGTTAATTTCCCTTTTCTTTGAATTCACTTGAAGATTCCTTCTTGTGATTCTTGTATAGTTTGTATGTTTGTTTGTGGAGTGCTGCAACAGTGGAGTTTCCCAATTTGGGATCAATAAAGTACATCTATCTATCTATCTATCTATCTATCTATCTATCTATCTATCTATCTATCTATCTATCTATCGATCTATCTATCGATCTATCGATCGAATCCTGTGACTTTTCATGTAGCGCCACCAACAGGACAAAGTTTTGACTCAACTTCAAGAAAAAATGACTCTGTAACTATTGACAGACATTTTGCCAGCATTTAAACATGCTAATATTAGTCTTAGCTAGTACAAAATGTGAACATGCTAATGCTTACAACATATTACAAACTGCAGATTGTCACCAAGCTCTGTGGTTTCATCTGAGCTATGAACTTGTTTTGCCTCCTTCAGCTCCTTTTAGCTCATTCTCACCAAACAGAAGGACAAACACAGCCAGAAAAGAACTGGTGAACGTAGTGAGGAATTAGCTAAAGAGCAAATATTTCCCTCATTTTAGCATTAGCGTGGTAGCACATCTCGCTCTGATGAAAGGTGATCGTATTCCAACAGGGTCCTGACAGACCACCATGCAAACCTTTAAGCTTTACGTCCTCTGGACTTCCCAGCAGCAACAAACATATTTCACTGGTCAGTCTATCATGGCTGTCATTCACCCAAAATACAGCTGTGAAACATCTCTATTTAGTTCATTTAGAGTCATTCTTTGTATTTTACGGATGCCCATTTCAGGATGATTTTCTCTTAAATAATCCAAACTTCCAAGAACTAAAGGTTGTCCCTCCTTTGCCCCGTCCACTTTACTGTATCAGTGGAGTTATTTCAACAAGCAGCATCTTGAACTCAACCCTCGCTGAGCGGACAGAACCCCTGTGTCATAGTTTCTATTAACGTCATTTGTTTGACTGAGTTTTAACTTATTGCTCAGATTCCATGCAGTGATAACACATGTAGCTTCAGTCTAAAACTCAGTGTCAGTTATTATCAGTGCCGTCAGAATAACGGGTGTTGTACTGACCTGAATGGATACTCAAACTCCACCTCTATATTCAGGTCACTGTGGGTCCGGTTCTTACACTCCACCGCCATCCGGAACATCCCAGAATAACTGCCACAGGTGGAGAAGGCAAAGATGGCAAAAAACTGGGGGAGGAACGACAAAGAGTCATTTATAAAAGTGATTGCAATGATGCAGACATTCTTCACGTGAAACACCTCGAGTCAACAGGCATGTTAGCACAGGCTAGCATGCTAACATGCTCTCAAAGTCAGTGCTTCACAAAGTACACGTGGGAGAGTCATTGGTTCTGAAGTATTTGGTCCAAACTATTAGACTCAGTGAAATGTTGGCCTGAGGATCACCAGAGTTATTACAGTTTATCATGACTCTGAGGGTCAGTGGCCCTCAGGCAGTTACCCCCTTCATCCGGGAAAAAACCCAACTTTAAATAATGTCTGAGGACAAAAAACACAAGCCTCTTTAACCAGAGCACTCTGATGAGCAGAACCTGAAGAACATTTCCTTCCTTTCCCTCATAATTATTCCAACAAATTACGTCTCTGTTTCCAAAGTAGGAAAGTAAATTGTTGAAATAAAAAAAGGACCAACCAGATTACATATTTGTTTTAATGTGGTTCTGTTGAAGCACAGTGATATTTTCCTGCAGGATGATGACTCACCATCACATCTATCTATAGACACAGCATGAAGCTTCAAACTGCAGCAGATCAGCAAGGAATCGAACCGACGACTGTCAGTGTTACTCTCCATCTTCATCATCAGCATCATCATCACGTTCTCATCTTCATCATCAGCATCATCATCACGTTCTTCATCAGCATCCTCGTGTTCTCCGTAATCACCATCATGTCCTTTATCATCTTCATCACTGTCATCATCATTGTCTTCATCATCTTCACCATCATCATCATCAACATCAACATTTTCTTCACTCTCACTTACATCACCATCATCATCATCTTCAGCATCATGGAGCAGTTGGCTTACAGAAGCTCACGCACTCACACACAGTGAGCAGATGGTCACAGTCAGACTTTCTGTCCAATCCCTGCTTGGCATTCAGTGTGTGTGTGTGTGTGTGTGTGTGTGGTGTGTGTGTGCGTACATGCATGTGTGTGTGTGTGTTTCAGTGTGCTGATGAAGATGATTTCTACATCGTGTTAGGAACATTTGGTACCCAGGTGATTTGGGACTATGATCCTTATTATTCTGGGAACTTTTCTCTTGATGTCACATTTTTGCAAATGTTTTGAGGGACATTTTGAAAAAGGTTCAAAATTCCTTTAAAAAGCTCTTCAGAATGTTTTGAGAACATTTTTCTTAATTTCATTGAAACACTCAAACCCTCTTAAATTCTAAACATCTTCTTAATGAAACCTCGAAGTATTTTACAAAAAATCGTAGTCAGAAGGAATAGACTCTCAAACATTTAGAAAAAGAAACCAACATTAAAGTGGATGGAGAAACTTTGAAATGTAAACAAATGTGAAGGTTCATCTGGAGCTCAGACAAGAGAAGAGTAAAGGAGAAACAGCAAAACATCGTCTGCATAAGGGCTGACGTGATGTTTGGACTCTATAATGTTCTTATTCTTGAAGCACGGAGACAGAAACGCCAAACACATTTTTGTCACGTTTCAACTGTTTCCACCTGAATGCAGCAGTGTGTCGATGTCTTTGTCAAGGTGCTGTGGTCTCACAGCACTGATGTTCCTCAGGTAGATGGATGTGTGACAGATACGACACAGAAAACAAACATAACTGGATGCATTTCTGGTGCAGGTGTTGGTCTGATGAACTCACCCATTCTAAGGCTTTAATGAAGCCCAGAGGAACCTTCAGCACCCTGAACTGACCCTGGGCCACCAACTGCACAGAGACACACAGCAAGTATGAGTTAGTTTGAGTTTGAGGTTCAGAGTTTCATTTTATGCATCCATCAAAACAGTTCTGCCATCACACTAAAACTACGAGGACATGAGACAAAACACAACAATACTGAAAATATACACAAAACTGTTTAATAAAATATAAGGGGATGATATGAAGAAGTGAGTTGAACTTTTATGAAGGTTTTGAGAAGTGATTTGAAAGAAGTCACCGGCTCTGAGAGGTCTAAGAAATAAAACAAAAAGTTGTCAGAAAGTGACATAAAAAGCCATAAAAACAGGAAGGTGACAGACTGCAGGAGAGAGCAGAGACACACTGATGCAGAACGACATCATGACTGTCATCACACAACATCTGCATGCTGCTTTTGTGACGTGATCGTTTACATTCGGCTCTAACTTTACAGAGATGGACGGGTTTATCGCAGAGTGTGATTATTTCATGTTGACTGAGCTGTCAGACGCTGCATGACGAGCGTTTCTGTGCAAACTGTCAACAAACAAGAATCAAAAGTTTCTTATGTTCCCATAAAACAGGGAGATGATGAGTCACATGATCTGAGAGCACAAACATCACGCTCACAGCGAGAAGAAACGAGTGTGTCAGAGTTTTTCACTCAAATCATCACAGATCGAGTTTCACTTTAAATTTCAACCTAAAGCAAATTTTTTCAGCTTAAAGTCTCTTTTCTTTCATTTTCACATGAGGCTTCAGTGATTGTGTGGCCTACACTCATTTCTGAACCTGAACACATCGTCCTGATGAGGACTGAAGCTGCTTGTCTTCAATCAGCTGACGGAGCAGCTGATTGGACGAACAGCTGACAGACAAACTGAAGGCGAGTCAGACGGAGACGCCGAACTAAAAAACACAACATCCCATCATGCTTTGTGCCTGACACGAGAGCAGTCTGACTGCATGACTGAGAGCAGGAAATGGAAGTAATCGCATAAAACACAAGTAACCGAAACTGTACTGAAGTGCAGTACTCAAGTAAATGTACTCTAAAGAAGTATGCAGTGTCTCATAAGGAAAAAATATCCTTGTATCTTGTTTTCTTACTTCTGTGTCAGAGGAAAAATTTCTCCTTGCTTAGTTACTTTAAAGATTTCACAACAAAACCTGTAATCAGATTACAAAACAGGCTAAATGCTTGTAAATTAGAGTACCCACCATTATAAATCAGAGAGCATTATATCCAGCTGAGCCTTGAGCCACAACACTGTGCTGCTGCCTGCAGGTTCATGCAGCAATATTCATTAACACTGTGATATGTGTGACAGAGCAGCTCTTTGGATGAATCCGACTACATCCATAGTTACTTTGTGATACTCTAAGTACTTTTAGCCGGTTACATTTCTGCACTGCAGTCACATTTACTGCAGGAGCTCTGAAACACTGTGAGAAATGAAAGGAATAATAACAAACAGTCCCTGAAGGCAACACAAATCAAAAAGGAGAAAGAAAGACGTGATACAGAAATTTTGAATAATTTATCCTTTCAAATCATTTTTAATAACAAAACCTGAAACAGTTTTAAAGATGATTGAATTTTCTTTCCATAAAACGAGGTTGGATGGTGAAAAGCAGCCGTTTTACTTTTATGCTACAAAAACGTGTTCAGTGTTTAAAACTATGAGACTAATATATTTATTATTATTATTATCAGGAGTGCTGTATATTGTAGTGTTATATTAAATTTAGGCTGTTATTTTATCAAACAAGTGCTGAATGTTACAGAGACACTGAAGGGCCCTCAGGAGCCCAGAAGCTTTTGGTTTTTGTCTTTTTGGTTTTTGTGCCCCAGAATTTACAGAATATCATAAAATATGATAGAAATGAAATAAAAACAGAAAGAAAAACATCTCTGAAATGACACACTGTTGTTAAAATACATAAAAATATAATAATGTCTCAATAAAACGCACTTAAATGTTCAAAGTAACTTTACTTATTAAACTGGTTTACATCACAGCACATAAACCATCATATTTGAGTTTTTTTATTAATGTCACAGACGTAAAGAGAGAAATGAAGATGATGAAAACACAACAAACACAGAAGAAGAACAAAAACTGAAACACAGAAACAGATTCACAGTCACATCACAGCACTCCGAAGTACGCGAGTATCTGAGGAATATTCCAGTAAAACACTGGGTGTATTTTCTGGTCTCCATCTTATGGCGGCAGCTGCTGAGGAGGAGGAGGAGGAGGAGGAGGAGGAGAAGGAGGAGCAGGTGGACCCGGGTGAAACCGGGTGAAACCGGGTTATTAACCGGGTTAAATAACACGGGAGCAGGTTGGCGGTGAAACAGTGATAAAAATGTAACAGCGGAGCCGCAACAACAACATCAGCATCATCAACATCCCGAGAGGAGAGGAAACCCTCCCCCTCCTCCCCCCCCCCCTCCTCCCCCGGCTGCCATTTTACACACACACACACACACTAACAGACACACACATATGAAGAGGAGAAATATCATTTAATCACGCGAACTCGAGTGTTTTTAATATTTAATGTTTTCCCGCACAGTGTGTGTGTGTGTGTGTGTGTGTTCGCCTGCAGGCAGCGCGCAGGGCTGAAACCCCCACAGACAGGCCGCCGCCTGCGCGGAACGCAGCGTCCTCCGCTCTCATCACTGTCACATACTTCAGTAATAGAACATTTAGATCAGCATCACGTCTTCTGTGCGAGTCTCTGAGTCTCCGGTTCTGAAAAGCGGCCGTGATGCCGCCGTGATGCCGCCCGACACACGGACTCTTCCACCGGAGACAAACACAAACACGGATCTCCGGCGGCCCCCCCCCCCGCAACACGACAGCAACACACCCGCAGCCCGCACAACACGCAGACACAAACATGAAGACATGAAGCAGAAAAAGCAGATGAAACGATGAAATGCGGGTTTGTACCTGATTTACGACGTCCATCCTGCCGCCTGTCGAGAGGAGCGAGAGGAGATGCAGGAGGGAGGAGGGGGGAGGAGGTGTGGGGAGGGGGAGGGAGGCCGCTGCTGCGTCCGCGTCATTTATTTTTTATTTACTATGAATTTGTTTGGAGACGCTTCAGCGGCAGAGGAGGTGACAGGGTGAGTGATGAGCGCGTGATGCGTCGCGTTCACGCGCAGCCGTAACGATGTTCATGTGTTTGTGCGGATTCATGTTGAGATTTTATTCCATAAAAACAGAAAAATCTTTTCATCAGATTACAAAGTGAGGAGGAGGGAGGAGCAGCGCCTGCGTCATCAGGGAAGGAGGAGGAGCTGACGTGAGATGATGCAGGCGATGATGATGATGATGATGGTGCATACATCTACAGTGATGAAGAAACAGCCCGTTTCCTCTCCGTTACTCTCCTGCCCCTCAGTGGTGCATTCAAGGCCACCTCCATTTCTGTCACACTGATTTTTTTCACTTTGCTTGTTTAAGAGAAGAAGTTTGAAGCAACATTCAGGCATTAAAGATGCGTTTAGAGACATCGAAGCTCAGAGGATCAACACGTTCCATGTTCTGCTGTTAAACTGGAGAGAACACACAACAGCAAACGTTCCAGGAGCTCGACACAGAACACAAACATCTGGAGGCCTCACACACACATGCTGAACCTCTGTCATCGAGTCTTTCAGGTCAAACTGGGTCTGAAACTCTTGCAGTGACTTTGCATCATCAACAGTCTGCTGAGTGTCAGAACTTCCTGTCTGCACAGGAAGTGGAATATGTTTTGTTTTATTTTTGTTATATAATGGAAGGAGAGGCAGCTCGCAGCGTCAGCGACTACTGAGTCTTCACAATGCATAAACAATGTGTGTGTGTGTGTGTGTGTGTGTTGAGGACCCGTGTGATGTAAGTATTTCCTGTCATGTGACCCGTGTGGTTGCCGTCCTCTTCCTCAGTCCCTCCAGGAATTCGTTCAGCTTAAGGAATGTGATCGCAACAATTAACGCAAATTCAACCAATCTCGTTGAATTCTGTGCGATCTTGCAATTTTGTCCAATCACCGCAACTTTCCCGCAATTTTGGCCAGCCTCCCGTGAGTTCCACCAATCATAGCAGTCCCCAGCGCAAACGTAATGCACGTACGTCAC
>JAPZDY010000002.1:25024927-25037052 GCA_029783645.1 Ctenochaetus hawaiiensis | reverse complement strand
GACAGCTGCAGTTCAGTCAGTGAGTCAGTGTGTGTACATGTGTGTGTGTGTGTGTGTGTGTGTGTGTGTGTGTGTGTGTGTGTGTGTGTGTAAATGTGTGTGTGTGTGTGTGTGTGTGTACATGTGTGTGTGTGTGTGTGTGTGTGTACATGTGTGTGTATGTGTGTGTATATGTGTGTGTGTATGTGTGTGTGTGTGTGTGTGTGTGTGTGTAGGCAGTAAACTGGTGATTTTCTCCCTCCATGTGTTTCCATGTTTCCCTCTTTAACCCGGTTAGTCACTGACCCACTTGTGCTGTGTAATCTGCTGAAGCCCCGCCCCCAGATCAAACCACAGAGGTGTGTTGGTGACATCATCACCTTCAGAGCGGTGACAGGACCTAAATCACACTCAGCTCTGATTGGCTCTGAGTTCAAACAGGATTTAATCAGCTGATCACCTGCATTCTGACTTCCTGTGGTCGTTAGCTTAGCTGTGATGCTAACCAATCATCCAATCAAATCAACGACAAAAAAACTCACGTTGTTCCTGAAGGAGTGGGCTCTGATTGGATCCTCAGCAGCCAATGAACAGCTGCTGAGGATGATGAAGACAAGGATGAGGTTGGTGAAGATGTGGTGGTGGATCAGAGTGTGACAGGCCACACGGATGCTGCCGACAGACAGACAGACAGACAGACAGACAGACAGACAGACAGACAGACAGACAGACAGAGAGAGAAAAAGAGACGTTCAGGGATCAAATTTGTTTCTGTTATCAAAGACCACGCCCAGTCCGACCCATCAGAGGTGTTATGGTGCATTTACACAGGTTCACACACACACACACATACACACACACACACACACACACACACACACTCACACACACACACACTGAAGGTTTGAAAACGAGCCGTCACAGACATTCAGAGAGTCGACCTCTCACATGAAGAGAGTTCAAGCCCCGCCCACTGTCTCACCTCCACACAGGTGACCATCCCAGAGGGAGGTGGCTGGGATGACCTGCAAGTGCAGCTGCTGCAGCTTCATCTGAGAACAAGTTTCATGATTTCACAAAGACTCTCAGACCCCAGAGTCTCTGCTGCTAATGCTAATGCTAATGCTAATGCTAACAGTAACACATGGGTAAACTTACGGGTTCGTCTTACTGAGGCAGAAGAATGCACTGCCTTCTGGGATTGGAAGAACCTTCTCCTTAGGAGGAGCTAGGTCGGCCATCTTTAACTGAACTCCTCCATCTGACAGGAGGAGAGGAGGAGAGGAGGAGAGAAGAGGAGGAGGTTAAAGACAAGAGCAACCAGCTGCTTCATTTAATCTGCATCTGTTCAGATGATCTGTTCACATCTAATCCAAAACAACAAACTGGACGGATCTCAGAGTCACGTCTTCCTCTCATCGTTCTTTCCTCCTTCAGAAAAAAACAGGAGTCACTTCCTCACAACTGACCGTCTTCTCCCTCAGGAAGCTCCTCCTCCTCCTCCTCCTCGTACTCGGTGTCTTCATCCATGTCCACCTGCAGAGACGAACAGTGAGACTGATGGACTCATGTTTGACATTCAAGAGTAAAGTCAGACCTCCATCTGCACCTTCACTTCTCCTTCTCCTTCTCCTCCTTCTCCGGCCTCCCCCTCCCCCTCCCCCTCTGCTTCATCCGTCTTCTTCCTGCAGAAGCAACAGGAAACAAACAGGAAGTCAGAAACCACTCTGGCCTTTTCTGCTTTTTCCTCCACTCTTCTCCTCTTTGACTCCCTCCTCCATCACTCACTCGTTCTTCTTGTCGTCTCCGTCTCCTCCTGCCAGGTTGTCCACAGCGATGGCCAAGAAGACGTTCAGCAGGATGTCTGATACGCTAAGAACATGTGATTTCATCAACTTTCACACACACACACACACACACAGTTTCTGTTTTCTGAGCGAATTGATGAAACATCAGAGTCAAACTTTCAGCCGACAGCTGATTCTGATTCATGTAACTGATTACAGTCGCTCACACACTGTAAATAAAGTTACTCGAGTATTTCCTTTTTGCTCTGCTGACATGTGACGTTGATCAGATTAACCTGTTGGAGATGAAACTTGTTTTTTGTCTAATGTCACATTTCAGAACTTTAATCTTCATGTTTCGTTTAAACTCGACTGGCTTCAGTGAAATATTTCCCAGAAATGATCAGAACTCTGTTTCTTCTTCTGTCCTCATCCATTAATCCTGTGACGACCCTTCTGATTTACCTGCTGACCCTGATGTTGACCCCTGACCCCAAACCACAGGACTAAACAAGATAACTGAACGTAAAGTAGTTCAAAGTGTCTCCACCAGGAGGAGCTACAGCAGCAACGTTCTGCTCCAACACTGATGCATCACTTCTTAAAATACTGTAACTGGTGACACCTGAAGTACTCGAGTACTCTCTCTGGAACTGTGAATGTAACAGTACTTCCTGCAGCACAGTCGGGCTGCAGGTGAAGGATACAGTTACCACAGATGAAGAGGATGACGAAGTAAACGCAGACGATCATCCCTGGAAACACGGGGCCTCCGTACGCCATGATGCCGTCGTACATGACCACGTTCCAGTCCTCACCTGTCAGGATCTGCACACACAGGAAGCACGTGACATCGTGGTCAGCTGACCCATGAGTCCATTTGTTCCCATCATGCTTTCAAACGTGAAGCCGTCTGACTCACGTTCTGACCCACAAACCTCAAGTTTTAAAAAACTTTGTGATTTGCATTGAAAACAAACAGCCGGCTTCATGTCAGCGTGTGTGTGTGTGAATAATCTGAGGTGGGGGGCGGAGCTTCAGGTGTGTTACCTGGAAGCAGGTGAGCAGCGCCTGCGGGAAGGCATCAAAGGTGCTGCGTTTGGTCTGCGTCTCATCGAAGTTGAACTTCCCTCCAAACAGCTGCATGCCGAGCAGGGCGAAGATGATGAGGAAGAGGAAGAGGAGCAGCAGCAGGGAGGCGATGGACTTCATGGAGTTCAGCAGGGACGCCACCAGATTGGACAGAGCCGTCCAATGGCTGAGCAGAGAGAGAGTGACATCAGAATGGGCGCCAGTGACGAGCAGTGTGTTCACCTGCGTCAGGTGTGTGCGCTCACCGTGTGACCTTGAAGATCCTCAGCAGGCGGACGCAGCGCAGCACCGAGATGCCCAGAGGAGGCATGATGCCCAGCTCCACCAGGATGGTCTCCATGATGCCGCCGCACACCACGAAGCAGTCGAAGCGGTTAAAGAACGCCACGAAGTAGTGAGCCAGACCCAGACTGTACATCTTCAGCAGCATCTCCACGGTGAACAGAGACAGCAGCACCTTGTTGGCGATGTCTGCAGACAGAGAGCAGCTCACTCTGCCGTCCTGACCCACGACCGTCCCCCGAACGAGGGACTCAGTACTCTGTGTGTGTGTGTGTGTGTGTGTGTGTGTGTGTGTCACTACCTTGGACTTGTGTCAGCCACTCAGGTTGGTTGTAGTGCTCGAAGGCACTAAGGGAGGTGTTGAGGAAGACGAGCAGCAGAACCAGCCAATAGAACGTCACAGATTTGACGGCAGTGCGACAGTTCCTGCGACAGACTCGATTCCAGCGACGCAGCGTGCGACTGACAGAGAGGAAGAGTCGTTACAGCGGCAAGAGCGAGTCATGAAAACCATTCTGTCCTGAACGCCTGACAGTCAGTGAACTCACCAGCAGCTGATCTTCATCATCCGCAGGCTGAAATGAGACGGAAATCAGTTCAAAGACTGCACAGGAGTTAATCATCTCTGTGAGTGTGTGTGTGTGTGTGTGTGTGTTACCAGCAGGCCTGGCAGCAGTTGGTGTGTTCTTCATCGATGTTCACGGTGTTTTCAGAAGCTGTTTCGCTGGCAGGAAGACTTGCTGACACACACACAGATACAGATGTTCATCAGCATCACACTCCTCTGAGGATTCTGTGTCACTGTTTGTCCTCGTTAACACCTCTGTGATTAGAGTCCCCTGATTGTCCTAAACACTGACACACACTGACACACACATCTGTCAGCTCTCAGGCAGCCTGACCGACAGCTCTGCCTGCAGACACGACTGAGGGCTAAATCATCCAATATGACTACACTTTGTTTTTAATCGGTGACACATAAAAAACTGTTATTGTCCTTCTTTACTGACTTGTTTACGTCCCTTGAATCTCTCATCACTGTGTGTTTATGTTGTGATGCGTTCATGACAACAGTGAAACACACAGTCGAAGCTTCTGATTGGAAACAGGTCACAGGAATATGAGGACACACAGAGACCCAGATACCGAACAGGGACACGGTGAAGGATTTCTACATTTAGACTGAGAGATCAACACACACACCTGCAGCGCATGCAGTGTGTGTGTGTGTGTGTGTGTGTGTGTGTGTGAGTGTGTGTGTGAGTGTGTGTGTGTGTTAACATGTCTGATAATAAAGATGAAGGTTTTACCGTGTGTTTCATTGGAGTGACTGAACCATCCGAACTTTCCTCTCTTCTTGTCTGACAGATCACCCAGAGACGGACCTGACAGACAGACAGGCAGACAGGCAGACAGGCAGGCAGGCAGGCAGGCAGACAGACAGACAGACAGACAGACAGACAGACAGAGAGACAGACAGAGAGAGACAGATGAGTTCATGTTTACTGACTAACAGCTGTGAAAGAATTAATGTGAGTCTTCAGGAAAAGTCCGAACACAACAAAGACAAAGACCCACATGTCAAGTAAAAGTATTGCAAATGAAAACAGAAGAACTGATGCACTGTGATTTGACATCTGCTGTTGATGGAGATGTGACAAAGACAGACGGAAAGGACAGTGTTACTGATGTTACTGGATGATCTCTGGTGTGTCCGTCTGCAGTCGAGGTGGAGATTACTTTAACTACTTTCACTGCCGGGGTTTGATTTGAACAAAGATCATTTTTTAAGGATCAAATCATGAAAATCTTCATATGTGAACAAAGTAATCAAATAAATACAGTGAGGTAAATAAAATTAATTTCCCTCTGAGACATAAAACAGAAGAGGAAGAGAGAAGGATGTGAAGGTACTTAAGTTAAGTAAAAGTACTTGAGTAAATGTACCTAATTACATAAGTAATGATGTTACAGCAGCTTCTCTGATGAGTTTCCTCCTTGTTAGTTTGATCTGATTTGACATCCAACAACTCGTTGTCATGGACGATGTTTTAATGAACTTACTGAGCACACACACACGCACACTCGCACACACACACACACTCGCACACACACACTCTGCGCCTCTGTCTTACGTGGGTTTCCGTCCTCGTCCAGCTCGTCCATGTCCTCGGCCTGGGTGATCCAGTCCATGTATCCACACAGATCCTCCTCCATCTGCTGCTTCTCCCTCAGCTTCTGGAAATCTCCGCGAGCCTTCGCCTTCTCCCTCTCTTTACTGAACTCTCTGCTCACACAGACACCACAACGTCTCATCAGACCTGCACATATTCAACATTTCACTGCACATTTAAAGGAGGAAAGTGAGTTTTTTATGTTGTGAAGTGGACGAACCCGCTGAGGACTCCCAGAACCAGGTTGAGAACAAAGAATGATCCAAAAATCACCAGACTGACAAAATAAACCCAAGGCAGCTCAAACCCGATGGCATCGTTCATCTGCACAAACAAAGAGAACGTGACTTGGTTTCATCTCAGCACACAGGCAGGGTTTCTGTTGTTTCAAGGGGATCTGAGCCCTTTACCCAGTAGAGCACATCGGTCCAGCCCTCCATGGTGATGCACTGGAAAACAGTCAACATGGCGAAGAAGAAGTTGTCGAAGTTGGTGATTCCTCCGTTGGGGCCGTCCCACTTCCCCCGACACTCTGAGCCGTTAACGGTACACTGACGACCGTGGCCGGCGAAGGCGCACGGCACCGGGTCGTCCTCCAAGAAGTTATCTGCAGGACAACAGGAGAGCTGCATTTGATCTGCACACGTGTCCACGCCTTGAACTCTGTTTCCTTCTGTTTAACATGAGTTTCATGGAAGAGACATCTTTGACTTGAGAGTTTTTATTGAAATCCTGTGATAATGTTTTGAAAAATATCACTTCATATTTCTTCAGCATTAATTGATTCTGTTGTCACAGGTGGATTTCTGAAACAATGAATTTGCTCTTTAGGTTGAAAGAAGTTTTAAACTTGGATCAAAGACATGAAAACAGTCCAGCCTACCTGTGCCTGTGTGTGTGTGTGTGTTTGACTGTCACCTGTTCCTATGTAGTAACAGGTCCTGTGCATGCGTCCTATGAAGAGCTCCAGACCGATGATGGCGTAGATGATGATGACGAAGAGAACCAGCAGAGCGATGTGCAGCAGAGGAACCATCGCCTTCATGATGGAGTTCAACACAATCTGCAGACCTGTCAGACACACAAAGTTTACAAGTGTACAACATACAGAACACACACACACAAACACTCACCAGTTGAGTAAACTCACTAGGAACTCCAGAAACCAGTCTGAGGGGCCTCAAGACCCTGAAGGCTCGCAGAGCTTTGACGTCCAGACCTCCAGGTTTCCCCGGCACGTGATGAGTGGTCGCCTGCTCACCGGATTTATGAGTCATTGTCTCCAAGACGACGCTGAATAACCTGCAGAAAAACAATAGGAGAAGAAGAAGATTCAGCTAACAGAAAGGTTGAAGGTTGAAGTTTGAAGGTAAAAATTCTCTGGTCTGTAAAACAGAGTGAGTACAGTAACATATGAAGGATGACAGAATGATGATCAGCATGGCATCGTCTGCATAACAGTGGAATGAACTGATGTGTTAGAGAATCTTTTGTCCTCAAAGAAAGGATGTAGGTGTGAAGAAGAAGTGGTTCCAGTGTTGACCCATGAGGGACGCCATGACAGAGGAAATAGATTTACTGTCTTTACTTAAAAGTGGACAAGAACAACAAAAATGTTGGCAGACAGACGTGCGGCTGCTAATGATTCAGGAGCAGTTCTGACTTCAGTCTTTGTCTTGTTTTTATTGACAGTAGAAGAAAAGAAGCTCCAACAGATGTGTAGCTGAATACTTCTCCACACTGATGGCACAGCTGGATGACAGTGGATACGATGCCAGCTAACAGCTGTACAGCTTTAAATGAACAGTCTGATCTCAGCTCATCTCGACTGCGATGAGTGTCGAGATGTTTCAGTGTTTTTATTCAGAGTGACCAAATTATCCTCCACTTGCTTTGATGGTCCCTCTGCTGTCGTGAAGCTGTGAACTGTGAGCTGCAGCAACACTGCAGAGTTTTTATTCTGAATGTTTTTGCTTATTCTAGTTTGAAAACCTAATACTGAAAAAATGTCGGCTTGTTTAAGAATATAAAGTTGTCAGTAAAAAAATTAAAATGAATTAATCTTGCTGCACCTTTTATCCCATCCTAGAAAGCATCTCAAGATGAAACAAAACCCACTTTGGGAAGTTCAACAGCACAGAGACTCCCTGCCAACTCATCCCATCTAAAGCCAAAGTTTGATCAGATCTGGTTCAATGTTGACTTCATTAAAGCAGTTGAGTAAACTCAAATTTCTAAAAAGTATCATAAAGTCTTTACAACAGCTTGCTTGCAGTGAAGCTCGATCAGTCAGTGGGACCGTAGGTTTGGTGCAAGCCAAAATATCTTCTCGAGCACATGTTTGTCTTGAAGCACCACTGTGTCTGAGCACAGGCTCACAGAGCTGCTAGCATCGCTGCAGACTCTTAGCCTGGTTATTTGGAAATCGGAAGGACTGGAAATCAAGTGGACTCAGGTTATTTTTTCATTGTGCCAAGTCAAAAAGTCCTGAAAGGAAGCCTCCGTGTCCCACATACAGCAGCCTCTTGGTGCATCATCTCTGACTGTGAAGTGGAACAGCGTGTCCTCAGGCAACGTTACCATGACAACAGGCTTCATCATCATCACCCCGAGGTTGTCCTGAGTCACGTCAGCGTCCTGCAGGGAGGACATAAACCAACATGGAGGACGAAGGCTGGGACCTGCAGCAGGTCCTGATGCTGCCGGCAGATTACAGGCTGAATCACACACCGTCCTTTCTAATGTCCATCTGGTACAAAGTCCCCACGTTGTCTGTTAATTCGTTGATGGTCTCAGATTTTATAGATTAAAAAGAATCTGATAAAACTTTATTGATCCCAAAGGGATCAGCACAACATCAAGTCTTTAGAACCTGAGGAGAATCAGCTCGTCTCAGCTCAGAAGCAGGTTAAACTCCTGCAGTGACTCTTGTTCTGGTGACAGCTTAGTTTATTTTACGAGGGCGGATGTGTGTATTTAGTTACAGTGAACAGTGATCGCAGTCAGCTGTCACATACACTCAACACAAAACACTGAAATTAGATAAATTGTGCCGTCGCTGGAGGCTTTTTTCCTCCAATGACCACAAGACAGGGAGCTGCAGAGTTTACTGCAGTCAGATCCGATTTACTGCTGTGACTCTTTAAACACTGCGTCGAGTTCGCGCAGAGACTGTGAGCACAGAGAGCAGCGGAGGACGAGAGCAGAGAAGCTTCACTGTGAAGGCCAGATCACTGAGCTCCATGACAGCTTCTCACTTCATCTCATCGATTCAAAGAGACAAACTGAGCCACTTCACTTTGTCTGGTGTTTGCAGCTCTGCAGCAGCACAAAGGCGCTTCTTCATGAGTCCTTCTGACTGAGACATCAACTCACTGCAACACTCGTCTCAACCACAATGGCATCTTGTGAAAGCTGCTCACTGGTCACCAGAACTCCACTGAATACCTTTAACTTTATCAAAGCTCATCTGGTTTAAACACATGTGGAGCCGTCACGAACACTGGTCTCTTCCATCACTGTGAGCAGGTCCCCACAAACCACCTCAGGCTCAACAAAACCATCATCCAGGTCTCTCGGCATCTACGTTTCTTTCCTTACAGACACCATAATGCATGTGACGTTACAGATGGAACAGAAACAAGTTAGTCTGCTATGTTATACACTTTTCTTTTGTTGCAGAAAAGTGATCGCTGTCTTGACTTATTTGTTGTGTTTCTGAGTTGCCACATGTGCTGGATCAAACAGTCTCAAGAGCCTTTCGTGGACATTACCGACCTCTGATCGAAGGACACAACCAGGATTGAAAGGAAGAGCTGATGTGTCTAAACATGACCAACTTCTGAGAGGAAACAACATCCTAAGAGAAAACCAACACATCTGCCTTTTCTTCTGCTTCCTCACCCGACGATGACGATGACAAAGTCGAGCAGATTCCAGCCGTTACGGATGTAGGAGCTGGGGTGCATCACCAGACCGTAGGCCAGGATCTTCAGGAAGGTCTCCACAGTGAAGATGATGAGGAAGACGTACTCCACTTGTTCCTGAAACACAGACAGAACATGTTCCTGTACAACGGAATATCTGGAAACAGCCGAAGAGCAAAATAACTAAGAAACTACTGAACAGATTTCCATCAAAATTTCTATTTGTGCTCTCCAGAGGAAGAATCCTTGAGATTCTAATGACCCCATGACTTTTTCTTTGGCTTCTCCAGGAGACAAACTCCACTTTTACAGAGGAGAGTTTAAGAGCTTTCTGCCTGGGAAGAGACAGGAGACACCAGACTGACGGACAGTTTTCCCCCTTGAAACTCCTCATCCTCATCCTCATCCTCATCCAACATCCAGGACAGGGAGCTTCACACTCGCACTGCACACTTCACATGTGCTCTGGGTGTAAATGTCCGTACGTTTCAAAGCTTAGAATAAGTGTTTATGATTTAAATATTTGTATCTGTGCAGAACAAATGAAAGTTATTCAACACAGTGAAGCTGATTCTGTGTTGACCAGTGTGTGTGTGTGTGTGTGTGTGTGACCTGGTAAACGTGGATGTGGAGGGTTTGTGAGTGTTTCAGCGGATTACCAATCTGTTATCATCCTGCTCCACAAACACACACACACACAGGTTTGTTTGACTGTGTTTGTGAGGACTCTGACTGACATCATATTTATCCTGAGACACTTTCAGCCCCAACAGGAAGGAAACACAACGTTCAAACATCAAACAAGTCCTCACATCGACGGATGTACCAGAGCAACCACACACACACACACACACACACACACACACACAGCTTCACATCAGTTTACCAAACATCCTGAAAACATGCCAAAATAAAAGTACTTCCTGTTCACAGAGATCAACACATGTGGGATAAACAGCCTGAAGGAGACACACCTGAGCTTCACCTGTCTGTCTGTCCATCTACCTGTCTGTCTCTCATAATCACCGTTACAAAGTGCTTTGTTAAAAAAAAGAAAGGACAGAACCCTCTGAACAGAAACCCAAAAGATTTATTATACAGAATTTGTGAACAGGTTCATAATAAATTATGATAAAGTTACAAAAAGATGTGAGCTCATTTATGTGCTGACTAACTGGTGACTGATACCAACAATAAAATAACTAATACACAAACAGAATAACTTGTTCACAAACAGAAGTGGAGACTGTTGTATAAACAGATGACGGACAACAGCAGAGTCAGCTGGAATAACACCACTTCAGCAGGAGGTTCGAATTATTGACAAATACAATAATAAATTAAATCATACTGCAAAAAGAAGATGTGTTAACCTGAGCACACGTGACAGAGAAACACATGAAGGAACAAACACACCAACCTGAGGCAGAAACGTTTACACCACCTGAGTGTTTTCACCTCAGACACACTCCAACACCAACCTGTCTCCACTCTCACAGCCCTTATTTCTCCTGAGATGTTCTGCTTTTTCTCTGATCATCTACACCTTTTCCACACTGCGGTTGTGTTTGTGTGTTTGTGTAGTTGATCTCACCAGGTCATGGTTGGTGGAGTTGGAGTCGTCCTCAGGAAATGGTTTAGAAACCCCCAGAGCGACACAGTTAGCAAAGATGGCTAACAGAATGAAGATATCAAATGGTCTGAGAGACAGCGTAAGGAAGCTCAACAGGGACAAAACCAGAACAACTGTTAACTATATAAACTTTTGTCTGCTCAGCTACAGAGCTTGGTTTAAATGTGTACTTACTGACTCTGACTGATTGGTCAGAGGAAAGGATACTTCCATTCAACGATGGAGAGAGCGGCTCGTCTGATTGGATTGTTGAGTTTAAGACAAAATAACGCTCTTGGAGCTCGCTGGACCTGATTACTACCCTGGACCTGAGGAGGAAAGTATCTTCATCATCATCATCACCATCATCAATATCATCATCATAAACAGTAATTGTGATATTCAGCTAAAGACAATAAAATGTACTTGACATTATCAGAATCATCATCACTAGCATCAGCTGCTAACATTAGCATGTCATTTAGCTTGCTACCAAGAGTAGTGACTGATCCTTATTATAAGCCCGAGAATTAGCATGTCATTGCTAAAAAGCTCTACAACACACAGGTTTCGTTCAAGTCCACATCACCTGTAAGGAAGTTAGTTCTGATCAATGATTTATTAGTGTTTAAGCTAACATTCGCAAGTCTGCCCTGATCTGTAGTAGATGTTATCTTAGATTCATTGGGTAGATACCTTAATAACATTTTCTCTAGTAAAAGTAGCTGTCATCTGCATGCAACCTCACATGTACGTTAGCATGTTGTCTCACATGTTTGTTACCATGTCGTTTCACCTGTTTGTTAGCATATTTGTTACCATGTTGTCTCACCTGTTCGTTAGCACGCTGTCTCACATATTTGTTAGCATGTTGTCTCACCTGTTTGTTAGCAAGCTGTCTCACATGTTTGTTAGCATGTTGTCTCACCTGTTTGTTAGCATGCTTGTTACCATATTGTCTCACCTGTTCGTTAGCATGTTGTCTCACCTGTTTCTTAGCATGTTGTTTCACCTGTTAGTTAGCATGCTGTCTCACATATTTCTTAGCATGTTGTCTCACATGTTCGTTAGCATGCTGTCTCAAATGTTCGTTAGCATGCTGTTTCACCTTTTTCTTAGCATGTTGTCTCACCTGTTTGTTGGCATGCTGTCTCACCTGTTTGTTAGCATGCTGTTTCACCTGTTTGTTAGCATGTTGTGTCACATGTTTGTTAGCATGTTGTCTCACCTGTTTGTTAGCATGCTGTTTCACCTGTTTCTTAGCATGCTGTCT
>JAPZDY010000002.1:24984225-24994227 GCA_029783645.1 Ctenochaetus hawaiiensis | reverse complement strand
CCGTAATGTCCCTTTAATGTCCCCATAATGGCCCTTTATTGTCCCTTTAATGTCCCCACAATGTCCCTTTAAAGTCCCCGTAATGTCCCTTTAATGTCCCCATAATGTCCCTTTATCGTCCCCATAATGTCCCATTGATGTCCCCATAATGTTCCTCTTATTGAAACACACAGATGAGACTAAGCTCTTATTTGTAATTTGTGCTATAAACATATTTTTTACAGCGTGAGTTCCATGTGATGACAGTGTTTTTAACAGGGTGGAATATTGTTTTTCAGTGTAGACTAAAGTTAGGTTAACTTTGTACAGTGTAATTGAAGTGTGGAGTCAGTGGTCTCTTGTGATCCCACCAGTCAGCAGACTGAGCATGCTTTAATATTCAGACAATCGATTTTTCTTATGTTGGATCCTGATGAGCTGCAGAGATCAGCAGCTCTTTGTTTCTCCCTCCTGGTCTTCTGATCTGGAACATCTTCAGTACCTTCAGTGCCTCCAGACACTGAGACTGAGACACCAGCTGTGTTTGTCTCCACAAACATGGCTGACCCTAACCCCCCTCTGAGGAGAAAAGTCAGCTCAATGCACTTGGATATGAATGAAGGAATGTTGATTTGCTGTAAAACATAAATAAATTTAACGTATTTCATGCAAATGTGTTTTAAAACATTTGCAGAAATGTAAATCATCATTTTTTTGTGTCTGTGCTGCTGAAACCGGACGATTTACATCACAAACTCTTGTATCTGCGTCCAAATCAAAACCAAACTGCGTCAGCGGCTCATTCAGGTGACGACTCACTCTGCATCTTCATCACTGCACACAGTGTGTTTCCAACGTTATGTAGAGAGGAAGAGGAGCAGGCAGCCTTCATCAGCAGGCAGGATGAGCTCCACTGTTTTCACACCCTGAGAGAGGAGAGTCTGAACTGTGTTTGGGAGGAAAAGAGGATTTTCTGTGTTTAATCCTTCAAACAGCAAACCTGCCTCACTGTCCCACAGCTCTCTCTCTTTAACCCACTCCACGTCTCTCTCTGCAGAATTAATCTGATGGGATTAATGAGACTGAAATAGAAACTGAATTCACACAAAATATCTCTGTTCACACTGAACAAAGTGATGATGCTGAACGCCGTCAGTGAACCTGCGTTTATCTGACTGACCGACATTTCAGGAAAAACTCACCAAATCTACTGTTTGAAAGACGTTCGTTTGAGTTACATAAATAAGTAAATTTTATCCATTTTTTTCAATTTTCAAGGGAACTACTATGGGACGCCCCGCCCAGTCCACATCGGTCCGGAGAGTCCACCAATCACGTACCAGGAACACCGAAACCTGCTGAGGAACTTCAGGACGAGGAGCAAATCTCTGAGCAACCTGGAGAAAGCTGTGGAGGAAGGAGACAACAGCGAGGAGGACAGCGGCCTGTCAGGTGTGTGTGTGTGTGTGTGTGTGTGTGTGTGTGTGTGTGTGTGAAGAAGCACTTTTCCTTCACTGTGTGTGTGTTCATGTTTCACCAGGTGTGTTTGTGTGTTAATAAAACTCTCTCTGTCAGCTGGTTCAGCTGGAGCTCCGCCCACCATCCTGCCTCTCAGCCAATCATGGGAGTCTGCGGTTGTGAGTCGAGAGGGAACAGAGAATGGAGGAGGAGGAGGAAGAGGAGCAGGGAGAGGAAGAGGAGGAGTGGGAGTTGAGGGAGGAGGAGGTCCGCTGCCTGAAAACTGGGAGCTGGCGTTCAGCGATTCAGGAGAGCCGTATTACATCGAGTACGAAGACTGAAGGATGAAAAACATCAGTGTTTTAACTGTTTGATCCTGAATGAAAAATGTTTTAATGAGTGACTTTCTGTCAAGCAAGTTCCTCTGTTCCTACATTACCCAGAATGCATTGTGACCATCGTTATATGAAGCTAGATGCTGAAAATGATGATTTCTCTCCTTCAGTCATAACTCGAAGACGACCAGCTGGCTGGATCCTCGAACTCAGAGCAAAGAGACGACTTCCTGCACAGAACGTGAGTCTGTTTGATTTACTCATCATCATCATCATCATCATCATCATCATCAATAAACTGACTTATCCGCCAAAGCTTACAGGCTTAAGACTTTGATGAAGTTTTGTTTTCAAAGTTTATTCATTGTTTTATTATTTTTCTGTTGCTTTGTTGAAGCATCCAATCGAATCTGCAGAGTTTAAGACCAGAGGAACTTTTATTTGCTGTAGCTGAACAGCCAGCAGAGGGCAGCACAGACTCACTTTCACCTCCTGTAGCTCTACTTTATTCCACCCATCCTTTACTCTGTCAGGCACAGCAGCTTTTGAACTCAAGTTCAGCTTGAACAGACTGACAGATCATCGACTTCACATTCAGCTGATCTCAATTAATATTTTTTAAAGGTGCAAGACACCAACTTTTCACAAAAAACACATTTATAATGTTGTTCTTGTAGGAGCTTTCTGATGCCAGAGTAAATTCTCCCAGCGATGACACAGTGATGTTAACAGGCAGGGAGGCTCCAGTTAGGGACACTATCCAGTTGCATTATGGGAAATGTAGGAAACGTTATCCTCACCTGTTCCCTGTTGTGCCCACCTGTCCTCTGTTTTCCTCTCACCTGGCCTCCTCTCTGCCCTCCGTTTCAGTCCCAGAGTTCACTGAGCAGCCCAGTCAGCTGAAAGGTTACTCCATCCACACCCGGCTGTCCAAAGGTCCCCGAGGTTTTGGCTTCAACATTGTTGGAGGAAGTCGGCCAAGAGAGTTTCTACAGGTGTACAGTGTCACACCTGGAGGACCACCAGCACTGAATACAGGTGCAGATACCGTGTATGCTACTGCTGCTGTATATATGTTATTAGAAAGGAGCCGGAGTTCCTACAGGTGTGCAGAGTCACACCTGAGGACCGCCTACTTTTAGTGCAGGTATAGGGGGACTTTCTGCGGGTTTCTGTTCACATCAAAGACCATGAACTTCCTTAATCAAAGTTGCAAACATTCCTTCACCTACAGCTGGTTCTAGAGGATGCTGGATTTGAATTCCTCTTCTCCTGCGTTCGACACAGTTGATCATTTTATTCTGGTTCAGATCTGATTCATTAAACAGAACATTTCCTCTGTGGCCCCGGTAATCTGCGGTGTTCCACAGGGCTCCATCTGTGGTCCCCTGTTCATCTGTATATGATGCTGCCACTGAGACACATAGTTTAAAAACACAACATCCTGTAAGACACAAATTCATGTCCCATTAAAAACCAGGGAGGCTTTTATTATCCTGACTGTCAAAACCAAAGTGCTGGAAACAAACCTGGTGAAAAGAAACAAATCTGATATCTTTTCTTTTGGTCTGTCCTTATTTTACAAAAACATTGTGTCTTCCAGTCTAATATGAACCTGCAGACAGAAACCAGGGTGTAATATTCAACGCAGTGACTCTTTACTCAAGAAACAAGTTCAAAATGTTGTTC
The DNA here is from genome assembly GCA_029783645.1 of Ctenochaetus hawaiiensis. NCBI lineage: Eukaryota > Metazoa > Chordata > Actinopteri > Acanthuriformes > Acanthuridae > Ctenochaetus > Ctenochaetus hawaiiensis. The sequence goes on along the minus strand of JAPZDY010000002.1, from coordinate 24,990,766 downwards.
AAATCATGTCTTTACCTACTTTGCCGAAACTTTAGCCAAACCAGGTCATCAGCGCTCATTTCTATACTGTTTCCAGATCAGATTCTTTGAACTTCACTGAAAAATCAAAACTAAATTGCAGATGTTTCTGCAATTAAGCAAATAATCGTGGTTTGTTTCACCTGTGTGTGACAGGTCGGTAACGTCTGCTGTAAAAAAGGTTTGTTTCACCGTAAAACCAACGTTTCAGCTCTGAACACAGAGCGAGACGCTGCTGAAAAACATGCCGTCGCTCTGCAGGATTATGTTGCTCTTTGGTTCTCAGGTCTTTATTTTTCTCAGGAACACAATCTCATGATCTGCAACTAATCCACACACACACACACACACACACACACACACTGTAATCACTCTGACACACACAGCCTCCTTTCTCTCCCACACTGTCAGACCTGCTCACATGCGCTGAGGATAAGTGGTCAGGAATGTAACACACACACACAGTTCATGAAATCTCCTGGGAACGAGCCGAGAGTTTCAACATGCAGCATAAAACAGCAGAAAAACAGCAGGATATCACAGGGTTATCAGTGTAATGACAGTAACATACAGGCACGAACAAACTGCACATTCGCCAGTTGAAAATGTTCTAATGTTTTGAAAAAGTGTGTTTATTCGTCTGAGACGACAGACGAACGGACAGAGTTTGTGCTGACATCAGTCAGAGGCTGAACTCAACACAAACACACAGAAATATCTCACCTGATCACCTGAACACGTCAGTCTGATGTTCTTCTGTCTGTCTCCAGCCGACATCCTGGTCTACATCAATGACACCTGTGTGTTGGGTCGCTCACATAAAGAGGTGGTGGAGATGCTGAAGTCGGTGCCAATGGGTCAGAGTGTGGACGTGGTGCTGAGGAGAGGCTACCCGATGCTCTACAACCCCGATGGGTGTCCCAAACAGAGTCTGGAGACGGTGCGACAAATACTGGATTTGCTGTCTGAGCAGCTTCACGGCTTCATTTACTCATTTACATGAACACTGCCTCTGCTTGAAACAATGACCTTGTGTCAAACTTTTTCCCCTGTGATCAGCCACAGACTCCAGAGCCCCCCAAGCCCCCCATGGTGACCCGCGGCCTGACACAGCTCACCTACAGCCAAACACTGGACGCCAACGGCAGCACGCCAGGTGAGCAAGACGACCACAGCGTCACACTCACAGGTGAAACACAGAACAGACAGAAATGCTGAGGATGCAGTGGGATGTTGGCTAACTTCAAACTCAATCACACAGAAGTAGTTTGTGCTAAAATGAAACTGTCGGTTGTGTCTGCAGAGAAGTGAACACAACAGTTTTATGATCTGTTATATTCAGTCGATCCAGACTCAGATCCACACGTCATCTGTCCAGATGTTTTTTTCACTCTGATGATCATTAATCAGTGAACTGTTTGATGAACACTAACTCCTCTACTCTGAAATCAAGGACTGAGCCAAACCCCGCCCACCTACACTGCTCAGCCAATGACAAACGGTCTAACAGGCCCGCCAACGCCCACCTCCTCTGACACCCCTCTGGGTCCACCGCCCCTTCCAGAGAGGACGGCAGCCAATCACAGTGACTCCGATGGCGGCTTGTCCAGTGCTGGAACCCGCAGGTGAGAGGAGCCGCTGTTAGCATCAGCAGTGTTAGCAACAATGGCTAAAGTGTTAGACAGAGGGTTTTTGTCTTCGTCCTCACCTGGATGCAGGTGCTCAGTGTCTGACAGCGATGGTTGTCTCAGTCTGGGGGTTGGGGGAGGCGGGGGGCAACAACCTTTCAAAAATGTTCCTTGAACGTTGAAGATCAGATCAGGTCTTGCAATAACAAATCTACACCAGAGCGCCATGTATCCTAGCCTGTTTCATTCTGTGGTCGTGGTGCTTTACCAGAGAAAGATCTGAGTCTGTGTGCTGAGAGGTGAAAGACATTGTCCTCATTCTTAACTATATGCTCCACAACATGGCGTTGCACTTCTGGTGGATTGACCTCATGAGCAGCTATAGCTGGCATGGATGGTGTGGCTTGGGGTTGAGATGCAGACAAGAAAGAGGATGGCTCCCTTTTCAGGTTGGGAACAGCTGTGGTAGGAACAGCAGGGGTTGCAGCTGGAAGTTGCACTGAGGACACAGGAAATGAAAGCACAGGCCGTGATACACTCTCACCCTCTTCATGCAGCTCCGCCGTTGAGCCGAGAACTGGATACTGTGCTGTGATAGAGTGACCCGTTTGAGACATCGCACTCTTAAAGACTTCCCCAATGTCCTTCCCAGTGAGGTTTGCAAGGTTTTCTAGCTCTGAAATGTAGGATTTTGTTGCAGCGCTCTCTCCCTGTGCAGCACAAGCAGTGGACAGATCAGAGTTTGGCGTCACGACGCCTCAAAGTAAAGCTGCCTTTCTCTGTTTTTTTTGATAAAATCTCACCTCATCATTTCAGTTTTACTCCCATAACTGCAAACATGTATTGAGTACACTTTGCATTTTAAATGAACCCCGAAGTTGTTGTTCTGAAGGGAACTCCTGATGAGATTCAGACACACAAAGAAACTCACAGTAAGACTCATTTGTGAGGAGATGCGGCTAAAGCCTGATGGTCTGCAGCCGTCCATGTTAGCATCTGTGTAGTCGAGAGACTCAGGTTGTTTGGTTCCGCTCCAACCAATCAGACGTATCCATCCTGTGTGACGTTCGGTGGACGCAGAAGCTTTGCTGGGGGAGGATGTCAATATTCCAACATTCATGTTGATCACAGAAACAAACTCACTCAACAGCTGTTTTCTCCAAAAGAACAGACAGTGTGACAACCTACACCATCCGGTTTTTAGGGTACGGAGGTGTGTTAGCACAAGACTGATCATAGCTAACACAGAGAGACACCTAGTGGTGTTATTTGGCATTGCAGTAATACATCATTTACTAAACTCTGACTGTTACAGTAAGCTGTGGAGGTTTTCATGGTACTGATAGTAGTATCAGTGTAAGTATCAGAAGTAGTTTCTGTTGAGTACTAAGAGTGAACCAAACATTTCACTTCTGAAGTTTGTTTTGAACATTAAACATCTGTTTTCTGTTCCTCCTCCTCCTAACAGGTCCTCTCTGATTCGCTACAACAGCAGCACTCTGCCCGCCCTCTCCACCTCCTCACTCCTCCACCGTCAGAGCTCCAAGTCTTCAGAGAGTGACCTGTCTACATCAACGCTCCCCAACTCCTCCTCCACGCTCCCCATCACCTCCTCATCCTCCCACAATCTGTCCAAACTGCCCCTCTCTCAGCCAGAGACGGGCCTCCTCCAAAACACCACCAGCCCCTCCTCTGCTAACAAGCCCACCTCCTCCTCCATACCTCCCGGTGCCCCTGTGCAGCGCCCCCTGATGCCCCAGACCTCCCTTGCCCTGACCCCACCCAGAGACGTCCCACCCTGCGGCTTCAATGGCTGTCCAGCCAATCACCAATCACCCTCGCCAGCCTCCAGAGGAAACTCAGGGCTAGTGCTCCCCCTGGGGGCGGGGTCGCCAGGGTCAGCTTCTGGTGGGGAGCTCGTACCGGTGGCCCTCGGGCGCAGCGAGAGTGGGGGGCTGGGGTTTAGTTTAACAGCAGGAGGGCAAGGAGGCCAGCTGGCAGTGGTGAGGCGGGTGTGGGACCGAAGGCACTGCCCGTCGCTGCAGGCAGGGGACGCTATAGTGAAGATCAACGGAGCAGACGTCCAGAGCCTCAGCTTCTCCCAGGTAAAACATGAATACTCATCCAACATCTGGCCAGACAAGGTCCAGCTGGTCTCTGCAGAGCTTCAGTGCTGCAGATCGAAACAACAGATGGTACAGATGTGTAGGACGGAGCTCAGACTCTGCTGTAGGACATTCGGTCTTTAAGAGCGACAGACTTAGTTGTTTACAGTCAGACTGTTTCAGAGAGTAAAAGATTGACAGGAACTCTCTCCACCATCACAGAGGTGGTTGAAGACCCTGTTAGACAATCAGACCTGCACTTCATATCCGATTGTTGGGTCTTCACAGATTGATTTTCAGAGTGTGATCGAGACCTGCTCTGTTTAGGACTATATAAATACATTTTGACTTGACCTAATAACAACCAGCGCCTTTCTGTTCTCAGGTCCAGAGAGTCCTGCAGGACCACACCAAACAGGGGGAGGTGGTGCTCCTGGTCTACAGAGGAGGTACTACTCAACATCGACCCTCTGACCCTTCGTCTAGCAGCTGCATTACCTTACATGAGTCATGTGACAGCTGACACTAACAAAAACAAAAACACTGATCATCTTTTTGACTCCCCCAGGTTCCATCTCTTCACCAGTCGTCACCCCCAACCTCTACAAGCCCCTCCCCTCCCCACACGGCCAGGTCACCCCTTCTTCATCCCACCCCTCGTCTTCAGCCGACTTGCCTTCCCCATCCACGGGTGCCTTGGTGGGGGGCGTCCCCCCACTCAACCAGGCCGGTTTGGCCCTGGAGAGTCCCCAGGAAGGACACCTTCCAGCCCCAGGAGCCCACCAAGGTAACTGCCCTGCCCACTGCTGTGTGCCCTCCAGCAAGGCAAAGGACTCACACCAGCGCCTCCTTGTGATCCAGCTTCTTTAAAATCGACTCCTTGTTTTTCAGGGGCCCCTCCTGCACAGACGCCCAACGGGCCCCCGCCCTCGACCCTCATCCAGAGCACCAGCTTCCTGGACTCAGTCCCTGTGACGCTGACCTTAGAGCCACGGGACTGGCTGGGAGTGGAGGAGAGTGCCGGTGGGCCTCCTCCCATCAGAGGGGGAGGAGGAGGAGGAGCATTGGGAGCAGTGGCCAAAGATGGAAGAGGAGGAGCAAAGACAGTGGAGGTGGAGCTGAGGAGGCGACCAGGAGAAGGCTTCGGGTTCGTCATTGCCTCTCAAGAGGTGACTAATGGAGGTGAGTCCCAGGTGATGAGTTTGAGCCGCCGGCTGGCGTCCTCACGAGAACGCGGACGTGGTTGTTTAATGAATAAATTCAGGCAGATGTTGGTTGGTTCAAGTTTCATCAGATGTCCAGTTCAGCATCGCACAGCCATGACCTTCTGGTCCTCTGTTGAAGAGGCCGGCTTCCGAAGGTGGTGTGTAAATGGGACAGGTGCTGGTTATGTGTTCAGAGGCCTGTTCAAGATTCACTGAATGCAAAGTCCCACTTCTTCATAGATGATTTTTATTGCGTCCAACTCCTGTTCGTTGGCGGTTCAGCAGAGTCCATTGCTGGAGTCGTAGATCTTCTCCTTTATCACCATCTCTCTGACCGTCTCCGACTCCTGCAGGGCGTCTCTTGTGCTGCCTTATTGTAGGGGGGCACCTTGATGTAATGTGTTCTTAGACTGTTTTCTTATTATGCTGAAGGAAATGTGATTGTGAGGCAACATCTGAAGTTACAGGAAGCAACTTGTTGGGAGAATTTGAGGCCCTAAAAGCAGCTGGAGTCAGTTGTGTCTGTAAACACTGTTTTTAAGTTAAAATAAGCAGCCAGTGAATGAAAATGGAAAATGTCATGGCAGTTTCCTCTGATCGACACACTTCTTTGTCTTTTTATTGTGAACGGACTCTCTCACCTCGGCACTTCTATCAGGTGTGTCGACCCAATTCAGAAGCAAAGTACAAAGTCCAAAACAAAAGCAGTTACATAAGCAGCAGAATGTGGGTTTTTAGGTTGTGTCACTGGGTGAAGTTCCTGTTTTATTGTGGCTTTATTGTGTCACGAGCTCAGAAAAACAGGAAAACAGTTTTCAGCTTTGTGACATTTTGCTGCTCAAACAAGAAGCTTTTTACATCCTTTATTCATCTGAAGAAGGAGGAGAATTTTCTCAGCACATGAAGGAAAAGCTTCATCCTTCAGTTTGTCACAAACATTCAGCACCAACACAGCTGGAGATTCAGAGACCATCAGGCTGTGTGAAGCCTCCAGGGGGCGCTGACAGCTCTGTGTTAGTGTCGGTCTGCGGTTCACTGCAGTAACTGTGACTCCACACACAGCTGAAGAAACACCTGAGCCTTCAACCAGAGGGAACAGGGAGGTTTACAACACGGTGAAAGAGCACGCGAACGCATCACAGCCTCTGAACAGAAAGCCTCTTCAGTTAACATTCCTGCCCCCCCTGTGTGTGTGTGTGTGTGTGTGTGTTCTTAGTTCCCTCCCACCTCTATCTGCTCGCTGTTGGCCACACCCCCCTCGCTCCAGCCCGCTCCCTCTCTCTCTCTCTCTTAGTCTGACTCGACCGCTTTCAGAGGCAGAACCTGCTTTACACAGACAGAGAGACACACAGACAGACAGGTGGACAGACAGGTGGACAGGCAGGACGTGCACTTGTAGTTTCTGGTGTTTCTGGTCTGGACTGATCACCATGTTGGAGCGACTGCAGTCAGCCCTGAAAACTGTGAAGGACTCCAAACGTAAGTCTCCTGTGTGTGTGTGTGTGTGCGTGTGTGTGCGTGTGTGTGTGTGTGTGTGTGTGTGTGTGTGTGTGTGTGTGTGTGTGTGTGTGTGTGTGTGTGTGTG
>JAPZDY010000002.1:24945260-24962939 GCA_029783645.1 Ctenochaetus hawaiiensis | reverse complement strand
CATCTCCTCCTCACGTGCTGGTCTTTGTGGTCAAATAGCGCAGGTGGAAACACTGACTTCCTTTTTAATGATGATTCAGTGTTCCAGATCATCTGAGTCCTCTGAAGCTTTGGTAAGTGGGCGATCATTTAATATGGCTTCCGCTTCGCACAAAACAGTGACCAGGACTTCATTGGACCTCCTTCTGCAGCCTCAGGTAAGTCACCGAGCCTTATCCCGACTCACTGGTGTCAGCAAGGTGGTGCAAACGTGCTGCTCACTTGAAATCCTGACAGCTCCTTCAGATCTTTTAACCATTTGATCCATTGTCGGTTTAGGATTTCAGGATCTTCCTCATCCCAGTCATTGTTCCTACGGCACAAGTCCTGTAAAATTTGCTTTGCTGGAAGAGTAACTGCTGCAAGATACCGCAGAGGATCACACACTGAGCTCACAACTGACAAAATCCCCCGTCGAGTACGTGCACCATCTTTACATCCATGCAAAGTTAAAAGTGTCACTTTCCGTACACCAACGAAGTCCCAAGAGCCTCCACAGGGAGTTTGTCCCTGTCTAGGTTAAGTTCACTCACACTTTTAGAGTGCTCCTTTTCAGGGACTACTCTCAAACCCTCCTGACTGTTGCTCAGCCGTTGTGAGAGATGAATCCCTCCTTTCTGACAAAGGTCACTGAGGTCGCCACCATAAGAGCTGAAGGAAGTCCTTGTCTGCCTCTGCCACTCTGACTCGATAAAACATGGATTTCACATCAGACATGGAGGCAGTGGGCTCTTGTCTGAATCTTAGAAGCACTCCTACCAAGGAACCTGTCAGGTTTGGGCCCTGCTGATCGTTCAGAGATGTACCTTTAAATCCGGCCCTGCAGTCGAAAACAACTCGCACTGTTCCTTTGTGTGGATGGTAGACGCCATGATGACGTTTGTAGAACACACCGTCTTCACCAGCACGCGGTTCATTTTGGGGAACCCCTCCAGCAAACCCACAGTTGATGACTTCATCAAGAAACTGTGTGCACTCCTGATGGAACCTCTCATTTCCTTCCAGTTTCCTCTTTAATATTTGAGACGCTGTAGAGCAGCACAGCGGCTGTCAGGCCGGCACACCTCGCTGGTTCTGAAGGGCAGCTTTAAACTGTCGTGTCCATCTTTCAACCCCACAGATTTCTACATGATGTCAGTGAATCTTGCCTCCTCTCGTGACGTTTCCTCTTTGTCCTCAGCAACCTTTTCATCGAAGTCGTGCTGTTTCTCCACTGTTTCAACAGACACGCTGTTCACAGACGAACATCACTGATGACCCACCCCAACAGGGTTTCAATGGCAAAGGGTCCTTCTCCTTCACTGTTAACAGTTTGGCTCCGGCAGCTTTGACGCCTTGCTGCCAGCTAACAGCTCCACGTCAGCGTGGATTTCTGGGACGCTGATGCGATCAAGGTAAGACCATTCTCTGAGAAACTCACGTTTGATGATGTTTTTTTCACTCACTGGCATGGATTTCTGTGTAAACATCTGGCAGACTGTAAAACTTTCTCCATTAAGGTCGGAAACTTCCAGGCCACTCACGGTGTATGTTAACACCGATGCTTTAAGGAACATGGTTTGGATGTTCTTCCACTCAGGTTCAGCTGAGCTTGGCCCTCTGAGCAGAAGGTTGATGGAGACCCATTATCCAAAAATGCATAGGTATGGAAGACCTTGTTTCCTTTTCCTGCCTTCACCTGCACTGGTGTTACTGGCAGCATCCCGTTACCGGCCCCGGTTTGGCTTCCAAGGTTTCCACCGATCCCAGTGTGTTTACAGCTACACGTGCCATCCGTGTCCACTGACTTCTCCACTGTTTGAACATGGATGTGTGAAGCTGTTGGATGGCTCCTTTTGCATTTTTTACAGGTTATGAACTTGTTACAATATTTGCTCAAATGCCCGGTACTGAGTCACCGGAAGCAGGCTCCCTTTTCCTTTAAGATGCTCACCTTTTACCGATGTTTGATTTCAGTAAACCTGAGACGGAGAGTGACACTGTGAACAAAATAAACACTTGATGTTGCTGCGTTCGGTTTCCTTTGTTGCTTTATGATGTTTGTTTGTTGCAAAGTTCTCCTTCCTCAGTTTGGTTTTGACGGCAAACACGTCCCTTCTGCCGTGCCGTCCCTCTCTCTGATGTTTGAATATCTCCAAATACAGGATCAGATACGAGTTTGACTTGATGTTCCACAAAACGTTTAACATCACTGAGTCTCGGTTTGTGATCTTGATTCTCACATGATGTCACAACTCTGAATCGTTCTCTTAGTTTAAATGGAAGCTCTGAAACAATGAGTTTGAGGTTAGCAGACATGTCCAGCTCTCTCATGTCCTGCAGATCAGCCGTGGCATTGCTGCATCCACGCAGGAACGAAGCACAATCCTGGAGCGAGGAAGCATGTTCAGCTCTAACAACAGGTTGTGTTCCTTTTCTACTCAGGCTGCTGTGACTTTTGTTTCGTTGCCAAAATGCTCTTGTAGGAGAGTTTCAAAGCCTCTCTGCAGCTTTGAACAAGGCCTCTTGGACGCCCTCTGGTGTACCTTTCCAGATAATACATGCAATCTCCTTCAGACGCACTCTCTTCCTCCTCAGTGTTCAAACGCATGAAAACACAGAATTTAAAGGAATTTTAAAGGACCACCTTCAAACACCGTCCCGCAGCTGTAAAGATGCTTTTGATTTTTTTTATTTATGTGTGAGGTGAGATATATGGAAGTAACCGCCAGCTCAGCTGCAGCTGCTCACTTCACAACACGGAGCCTGTTGCCATGGAGACTGGATGCTAAAAAGAGGCAGCGGCGTCCAGAAGCTGAGAGATGACTCTTGAAATAGACTCCCACTCACAGAAACGCCTCCTGTGTTCAGTGCTGAGAGAAATACGACTGATGCTGATTCACTGCCTTCACGAGACCAACCTCGACCGGCACCAGCTTCGCTCAGCGGCTCCTCAGAAGTTGCAGATCTCCCTCCTCCTCTCTGTCTGATGACCGCGGAGGTCACCATGAAGGTCATCAGAAAGACTGAAAAAATGTGCAAAAAACTCAACACAGTTTAAAGTTTTCAGTCTTTATAAGAAAGTTTGACAGAATGTGAATATTTTTAAATTTTTCTCATCTCGGTTAAGTTAAAATAAAAAAAAAAGCCACGAAATTTTGACCCGTTTAACCTTTTTAAAGCATCGACCTTTGTGGAAATAGAAAAAGGGTTAAAGTTTGGTAAGAGTGGAGCATCACGTGACCTGACTGAACCCCTAAATCATGAACATCTCGGAAAACTATCAACCTTAAAGCAACAGATGTGGAGACGGTTGGATATCAGATTTGTTCTTAAAGGAACATCACACACGAGCTGAAGACTCAACCAACCAAACTCCGTTCAGTTTTCTGCGTATTTAAAGGGTCGAACAGGTCGTAAAGGTCCCGGTGTCATCAGACTCACACAGCGCTGGTCTGGAGGCCTTGCTCGGCGGCTCCTCGGCAGAGCTCGATGGTTTAATGACGAGGAGACCAAACAAGCAGAGCGTCTGACGTCACAGCCCTGCTGCTGCAGTAGCGCAACAGTGTTGCGTCAAGTTGCACGCAGCTATTCTGAATAATTAGAATTAGATAAAAGGCGCAGAGCTTCCTTCAAAATAAAAGCTCAACACCCCCAACACCGGCCGTACAGAGAAAATACAAACAGTTTGACAATAGAAACCTTTGTTTATTTTGATCATCCTAAACTCATTTTACACTCTCAGGGCAGTGATTTATTTCTAGAAAGGATGTCTTTAAGGGTGGGATGACGCAGCTCCCCGTGAGGTGATGACCATGATAATCATATTGAAGTTTGAATGGGTTTTTCCGGGTGAAGGACATCTGTTTGGATGTACTGTGGGTTGGGGAACCTTCTTTGGGGCTGGGCAACATAACAGTTCATGTAATACAAGCATTAAAATAGAAAGGGTGATGTTCTCCATCTGAATTGAGTAGAGGAAGTAGTGTTTACTGCATACATCTGGAGGCTCTTTAAGGCAAAATATTAAGTGTTGATTCTGTGATAGACATAAAAGAATTTGCTCGATTAAAAGACAAAACGCTGATTGAGTGAAACATCCAGAGGAAATCACTGACATCCTGCTCAGTGGCAGCTGCAGACCTTGATAAACAGAAAAGCTCCAGTACCAGATCTTCTCAGGCTTCTGGAAATGTTGAGCTTCGGTGCCATCTGTTTGGCTCCATCAGAGGACGGAATCAAAAATGGCCCTTGAAACCTGTTGTTCGCGATTTATTGTGAAATCCATCACCGGAAGCGTGTTTGTTTGAACGGCCGCTTGCCGACTGAGCTCAAAAGTAGAGAGGAGGCGTCCGTCCACACAGAAGAAACTGGGAAAACACAAACAAGTGATGGTTTCAGCTTTTTCAGACGAAGGGTTCAGTCCGCACACCGCGCAGAAACAACCAGGCGGGTCTAACAAACTACCGTGGACGGTTTCCGGTGGGCTGAGCGGATCCGGTCCGCAGCCAGCAGCGCTGTTTGGGGCTGAGTCTGACGCACCAGCGGGAGAGGAAGGCGGGGGGCTGTGACAGCAGCGGGCTAGGCTAGGCTAGGCTAGGCTAGGCTAGGCTAGCTGATTAGCACGCTAGGCTAACAGCTTCAGAAAACAATGGAGTGGAAGAAACTTTGCGGAGTCTAAATCACGGCGTTGAGCCCGGAATCCTCCGAGAAGAGAAAGTCTGACGTGATTTTAGCACCTGGAGTCTGGCGGTGTTAGCTTTGCCTGTTAGCCACAGTTAGCTCTCCTCGGAGTCTGGCAGGGTTAGCTTTGCCTGTTAGCCACAGTTAGCTCTCCTCGGAGTCTGGCAGGGTTAGCTTTGCCTGTTAGCCACAGTTAGCTCTCCTCGGCGCTGACAGCAGGATGGAGCGGAAATAGAAGACTAACTTTCTCCATCGACATCAGCAGAAACACACCTTCACATTTTCAGGTTAGCTCGAAACTCTGACGGTAATTAACGGCAGCTCTTAATCAGCACCCGCTCACGTGCGTCTTCAGGCTGCAGATGCGCCAGTTAATGTGTTCTGAAACATGAAATGACTTGTTCTTTTTGTCAGCGTTTCTTCTGTTGAGTCAACTCAATCTGCGAGCCGTCGGTGAGTGTTTGTGTTAGCATGGAGGACCGGGAGCCCGGCAGCAGCGGCAGCTCGGACCGGTTACATAACGCAGGCAGGTCGCGGGAGAAGCTGAACGTCGCCTCCTCAGCCCGGCTCTGACAGCCGTAACCTGCTCCAAGAACCCCCGACAGACAGACAGGCAGGCAGACAGACAGGCAGGCAGACAGACAGCACACAAACACAACAACCACAACAACACAGCAGCATGGAGGAGGTGTGAGTCTGCTGGGACCAGAGGGAGCACATCTGAAGATGGACTCCAACCCGCTGATAAACGGTAAGAGGAGCTGCTGATGGAGCTGCTGATGGAGCTGTGCTGTGTTTACATGCTGTGTGTGTGTGTGTGTGTGTGTGTGTGTGTGTGTGTGTGTGTGTGTGTGTGTGTGTGTGTGTGTGTTGCAGCTCTGCGCTTGTGTCTGTGCGGTTTGAAGGGAAACAGCAGCGTTGCAACAGGTGTGAGAATCTGTTGCGGCCTGCAGCAGCCTGCAGTCCTGAGTGTGTGTGTGTGTGTGTGTGTGCTGGGATGGTAAGCAGGTATTATCATGACGCTGAATGCTGGGTTTGATCTGATTTGTTTTGCTGCTGCCGCTGACAGCAGCGTGTAGAAACCTGCACCAGGTAACCACAGAACATGTCTGCAGCCTTTCAGGTTGTTCCTCCTCACTGAACCAGCTGAACCACAGCTGAAGATCACAGAGACACTGAGGCAGTGACTTACTGTAAATGGTCTTTTAAATGTTCTGTCAAGAGTCAGTGTGAACTTACAGTGTTAACTTCTCTCCGGCACAGAAGATAACACATCAGCAGAGTCTGCCTCTGTAAATCTGAGCGGAAACGAAAGCTGTGCAAACACTTTTTTCATCCATTTTAGATGAAGACAGACAGCTAACTGTCAGGTCGCAGCTAGCTCATCTGAAACTGATCAGCAATCAATAAGAAAACTGATAGAGTCGAACTGACATCAGGTGGGTTCAGGTGCTGTTCACATTTAAACTGATACAGAAGCAGGATACTTCGGGGTGAAACCAGCCTCAGGGAGGAAGGAAGTCGGCAAACGTGGCTGAATGTGATGTGAATCAAACTTTAACACATTAAACTCGTCTGTGAACGTTCCTGCCTGAGGCTGTCTGACAGGGAAAGAAATAAATCCCATGATGCCGCACTGCTTCATTTTCATTGTTTGTTTCTTTTTTACATTGTTCATTTTCCAAAACAAGAGCTGCAGCTCACAGTTAACGTCATCATAAGTTCACCTGCCAGCCTTTCCTGTGTGTTCGATAGATTTTTGTAGATTTTAAGCCGCAGTCTGAGGCCGGATCTGAGGCTGGATCTGAGGCCGGATCAGGGCCGGATCTGAGGCCGGATCAGGGCCGGATCTGAGGCCGGATCTGGGATGGATCTGAGGCTGGATCTGAAACCGGATCTGAGGCCGGATCTGGGATGGATCTGAGGCCGGATCTGAGGCGGGATCAGGGCCGTCAGCGTCATGTGATGTGGCGTTAGTCTCGTCTTTTCCTGGGTTTGAAGGCTGCGTGACGTTTGAATGATGGAGTTTCTGAACTCAGCAGGCTTTTCATGCTGTTTTGATGATTACCGAAACTCACGTGGTGATTATCTCCAGGTGATTGATGATCATTCATCCACAATCATCAATTATGTTACAAATCTGTGAAAGCAGCGACGCTGACACACATGTTTGGTCAGAGATGTGGGGGTGTTGGATTTTGTCAAGTTAATGCCAGTGCTGAAAATGTCAACAGCCAGCCTCTTTACAGACGTGATGCTGACTGTTACCATGGAGACGGGTTGATGCTTGTGATGTAATATTCACACGTTGCCATGGGAACACCGGCTCACTCTGATGTGAGTGTTGGATGGTGTTTGTGAGGATGAAACGTTTCTGATCGGATGTGAGTCGACGATCTGAGTCAGGAAACGGGATGAGCAGCACCTCTCAGGGAGTGAAAAGGCCCTCTGCTGTTGAGACTTGTGTCAACCGACTCAAACGGAGGTCAGGAAGTAGAGAAACCACAGCGGAACAGGAAGTGGTCAGGAAACCACGCTCTTCTTCTCTGGTGGAGAAAGTGGTTGTCTTCTTCATCCTCTCTCTCTCTTTCTTTCTCCCTCGTTGTTTTCTCCGTGTCAGCCCGAGGTCACTTTGATGGCCTCGCCATCTTTCACTTTGACGGCGTTTCGCTCCGACAGTTCCGTGTTGTTGCCTTCAGGGACGACTTGGTCACAGCAGTACTTAATAAACAGACCAAACTGACAGATTATGCACTTTTAAGGGCACCGTGGTGTCACTTTACGTTTCAATGAAGCAGAGGAAAGAGTTTTGTTCCACTGAAACCTGCCAGTACATGTTTGCTGGTTTAAATCATCTATCAATTACCTTTTTAAAAACCAGGTGACCTTTAACACATCAGCAGAAATGTGATCCACCACAGAAGAAGAAAAGATGCCGCCTTTGAAGCTGGTGCAGCTGTTGTTCCTGTGAAATCAACCAGGAGCAAATGTCTAAATGCCAAACTGCTTCCTAAGTTACTGTGAAACTGCTCCATCGAATGCAGTGTTCGTTTCACAGGCTACTTTTTTGAATGGAGTTTGGTGCAGCGCTCATTTTTCCAAAATAAAACACAGAGGCTGCAAACTTTTCAGGGAACAGTGAGGATAAAACAGCATTTACTGGTTTTAACTGGATTTTTCTCTGTTAAAGTTCGGCTAAAAACACTAAAACACCAACAACACACTGTCAGTGTTTTAATCAGTCAAAATGACGCACAGCCCTCAGATTTTAGTGTCACTTGACCCCTCATGTCTGCTCCATAACCTGTTGCAGATGTTGCAGATGTTCCTGAAGGTTCTCCTGAAGATGTGAGTGTAACTCAGAGTTTGAAGGATGTCGATGTTTCAGTTACACAGAGCAGCGAAATCATGTGTTGTTCTTAAAATCAGTCGACTCCAGCTCTTTGAAATGAATTTACCATTTCAACTTGTCCCTGCATTTTAATGACCGTCAGTTTTGGGAACCAGCAACAGATTTTTCAGTGGTGTGTTTCCAGTTTTTCTGCTGGTTTTTGGTAGATCTCCAGTTGTGTGTCGCTGTGGTTGTTCTGGTCACACTGGGACGAGTTAAAGCAGCCGGAGCTGAAACACAAAGTGACTCTGCTCGTTTGTTGTCGAGAAACCTGGAGGACCGAGATAATCTGCTGCATCCATTCACTGTCAGCTCTCTCTCTCACACACACACACACTCACACACTCACACACTCACACACACACTCACACACACACAGACACACACACACACACACACACACACACACACACACACAGTGTCCTTGTGTTTTGTGTGTTTTGGAGCTCAGTAATCAAGAGGATTATGTCATAAATTTCACTTACAGCACCAGTTTTGTTGGTAACTGATGCTGTGAACACTTGAACCTGCTGCAGCATTAAAATCATCTGTGTTCACATTAAGAACTTAGATTTCAGGTTCAAATCTTAGTTCTTTCAAAAGGAACGAGTCAGTTCAGGATTAAATCAAACATCTGAACTGACTCCAGATGTCCTGTGACAACCTGTGACGTTCAGTCAGACACTCAGTGTTTGATCAAACCTCTGATCGATCAGCTGCTCTGCAGGGAACTGCTAATGCTAATGCTAATGCTAATGCTAGGCGAAGGGGCAGGTCAGAAAGGGAGCATTCAGAGGTTTTAATGAGAGGTGGATTTACTGATGAGTCTGTCTGTTGTGTCTGCAGTCTCATGGATGAGACATCCGTCGCCATGGTTACCGCACACAACAAAGATGCAAAAAAAGGCTGAAGTTTGACTGAAAGTAGATTCAGATCACTGAGGAGACATGGAGTCTGTGTGACCAACAGTCCATATCTCAGCTCTCTCCTGGCTGAAGCTGCAGGCTGTTGGCCTTGTGCCCCGCCCCCCCGCCCCCCCTCCATGTCTGTGTGTGGTTGGGTTGAAGTGCCTTTGAGCAGAGCAGCAGCAGAGTGAAGGACAGACTGTCATCAGCACTGACTGAAACCCTAGAAATGTCTTTCTGCGCCGAGGCTTCTCTCTCCCTCATGGTTACCACTGCAGAAAGGTCTCTCACCATGGCGATGGTTTCCAAGGTGTTCGATAGGTTAGTTGTGTAACAGGTCAGCCAATGGTAATGAGGCTCATTTGCATGGCCGACAGGCGTCTCTCTCGCTGTAAGCAGTTTAATGTCGACCTTCCCAGGAGAGCCGCTCTAAGGTTCGTGTTCTTTCAGAGAGAGCTCCGCCAGAGTAATCCACTCCACTGTCTGTGTGTGTGTGTGTGTGTGTCTGTCTGTCTGTCTGTCTGTCTGTCTGTCTGTGTGTGAGTGTTCACCAGCAGTGCATGCTGTCACATTTTGACCAAGTTTGCCTGCTAAAATAAAAATCTAGTTGTGGTTCACCTTATTGATAATTCCTCATTGAAGCGTTGTGTGTGTGTGTGTCTGTGTGTGTGTGTGTGTGTGTGTGTGTGTGTGTGTGTCAGCTGCTGTTTCATCCTGTTACTCAATGACAGAAGGACGCATGAAGAGTCTTTAACTCAAGATTTGACTCACTGACTTTCAGCTTTTTGGAAATAAAGTTTTTCAGATTTGGGGATTTTTTTTATTTTACTTTCAGAAACATTTCGAACAAACATGAATGTAACTGTACTTTTTGTCTGTCTGTCTGTCTGTCTCTCTGCCTGCCTGCCTGTCTGTCTGTCTCTCTGCCTGCCTGTCTGTCTGCCTGTCTGTCTCTCTCTGCCTGCCTGCCTGCCTGCCTCTCTGCCTTCCTGTCTGCCTGTGCCCCCCCTCAGCCATGGATCCCTCCATCACGCTGTGGCAGTTTCTGCTCCACCTGCTGGAGGACCAGCGGCAGCGTCACCTGATCTCCTGGACAGGTGAGGACGGGGAGTTCAAGCTGCTGGACGCTGAGGAGGTGGCGCGGCTGTGGGGGCTCCGCAAGAACAAACACAACATGAACTACGACAAGCTGAGCCGAGCGCTGCGATACTACTACGACAAGGTACGTCTGAGAGAAGCATGACTGCAGGAGAGCACAGGAACAGGAAGTGGAACAGAAGGAACGCTAACGTTCATGCCTCAGAATGAAGCTTCACACAGTGAAGTTCTAAAGAACAGCTGCTGCTTTTCCCTCCATCTTTTTCCTTTTTCCTTTTGCAGAACATCATAAAAAAGGTGAGCGGTCAGAAGTTTGTCTACAAGTTCGTGAGTCAGCCCGACCCCTCCCTGCCCGAGGGGGTGCGCAGCGGAGACGAGGCCCAGAGGAGGGACAGCGTCGACCCCAGCAGCCAATCAAAAGGCCTGGGGGGCGTGGCCTCAGCCTGCCCGTCAAAGGGCTTACCACAGGTGCGCTCTCACATTGTGTTCGACGTTAAATCTCTGCAGGTGACGGAACCGCCGACACTAATGAATGAATCTGCTGACCGATCGATGGATTGATTTGTGTATTGATCCGCAGCGCTCGTCGCCCAGCAGCTCCCAGAAGAGCTCCCGCAACGACTACATGAAGTCCGGCCTCTACTCCACCTTCACCATCCAATCACTGCAGGCCTCGCCCAACCCACGGCCAATCAAAACAGAGCTGCTGCTCGACCGCACGCCCAGAGAGGTGAGACAGAGAGAGGGGGGGAGAGAGAGAGAGACAGAGAGAGAGACAGAGACAGAGACAGAGAGAGACAAACATTCAGATCAGCGATGAAATGTTCGATCTGTGCGAGCATGAGTTTGAATCCTCTCTTCTTCTCTCTTCTTCTCTTCTTCTTCTCTCTTCTTCTTCCCTCTTCTTCTCTGTTCTCCTCTCTTCTTCTCCTCTCGTTCTCCTCCTCCTCAGGTCTGTGTGTTACCAGAGTCTAAGTCCTCCCCGTCAGTAGGAGGCGCTGTGGACTCTGCTCTCCAGGTGATCGTCACTCAGCCGTCTCCCTGTCCGACTCCGGCTCTCAGCCCTCAGATAGCAGCCAACAGCACCAGCCAATCACAGGTCAGTATGAGGTCCTGCTCAGGTAAAGGTGTTTGCCCCCCCCCATGTCACTCTAAAGGTCTTGTCCCTCTTTCTTTCCCAGAATCCTCCTGCTCCTCCTCTGAGCGAGCCTCCTCACATTTTTCTCACCAGCGTGGGGGAGCCGTCCTCCCTCACCCCCCTCATCCCCCTGGCCCCCGTCGGAGGGTCGGTCAGTCCCATCCCCCCCCCACACGTATCGATGGGCCCCCAGGGGCCACAGCAGGACGACTGTGGGGGAGTCCCCAACCCGACCGGCTTCCCC
Organism: Ctenochaetus hawaiiensis; assembly: GCA_029783645.1. Taxonomy (NCBI): domain Eukaryota; kingdom Metazoa; phylum Chordata; class Actinopteri; order Acanthuriformes; family Acanthuridae; genus Ctenochaetus; species Ctenochaetus hawaiiensis. The sequence goes on along the minus strand of JAPZDY010000002.1, from coordinate 24,951,463 downwards.
CCTCACCCCCCTCACCCCCACGCCGCTCCTCACCAGTCTCACCCCTCGCCTGTCTTCGTCATCATCAACCCCCCCGCCCCCCAGCAGCAGCAGCAGCAGGCGGCCATGACGGCGGCTCCTCCCGCCGTGGCTCCTCCTCCTGCCGTTCCTCAGCCCTCCCGTCCCCCTCCTCCCCCCATCGTCATCAAGGAGGAGAGCCTGCCGTCGGAGGAGGAGCTGCTGCAGATGGTGTCTCTGGAGGAGAAGCAGGTGGAGGAGGTGAGAGGAGGAGCTCTTTCAGTCACTGTGTTATTGATCTGATCAATACGAGGTGTTTCCTCTGATCTTGTTCCTGTCTGAACACCACGTGACATCATCACTCGCTGGCTGCTGATTGGTCGGCTGCAGTGAGTCCTGCTTTCTGCTGAGTCGTGGTTCAGACTGATGAGTCGTGATGTTTCTCCCTTCAGGTTCCTCAGCTGATCTGTGGCTCGGGGGAACCAGAGTCCCCCCTCACCATCGTGGAGAGCCCGCCCCCTCCCTGCATGGAGCCCGGGGTCGGAGGTCAGCAGCCTGCGGCGCAGGTGGGGGCGCAGGTGGGGGCGGAGGAGGGCAAGGACACACAAACAGGTAACAGGAAACGACTCGATGTGCCGGCTGGATTCATCCGTGATGTTCTGGTTTGTGTTGCTGCGTTGTCACTCGGATGTTGCTGTCGCCGTGGCGACCGGATGATCCGCTTCTCACGTTCTCACGTTAGCATCACACGCTAAAATAACAACTGTAGTTACTGATTGTTACACAACATCATCTGAAGGTTCAGACTCAGAAGGCTGAAGTTCGGTCTCTTCGCTCCACAGGACGACGTTCTGGTTTCACGTTTACGTTCCAAACCTCATTCAGAAAAACAGTGTTTAGTGATGAGAGAACTGAAGAGGAACGAAGGAGAAGTTTCCAAGTTAGAAGTGAAGATCCTGTTGAGGTCTGCGTGGTTGTGACTCTGAAGATGGAGAACAACATTAACACTGAAACATGATGCTTTAAAGGCGCCTGAAACACTGAGCCGACTGACGTTAGCTTGCCGAGAGGCTAACGCTCGTGTTAGCCTGTTAGCTTCTCACACCGTGAACACAGGTACAGGTGTGACAGCACGAGCGTCCATCGGAGAGCAGAGTGTCCTGTTCAGGTTAAGATGCTGAAGGTAAAATGGGACACAAACTTCTTCTGAAGGGTTGGGATGTGATTTTTACTGTCGTTAAGTGAGACAGATTTCTGTGACGTCACCTGTGACGTGAAGGACGCGGCCCGATGGTTTTGTTTTTCACTGCAGAGTCGACTCGGGTGAGAACATGAGATCTGTCTGTTAGGAGCTCAGGTTCTGAGTCTTCAGGCTCAGGCGGCTGTCGGCCTCTGAGCTCAGGTGAGTTTTTTCAGCACTGTCTCTCCTCTGTGTCTCCGTCAGACGCCTCCGTCCCTCCTGTCGTTTCCTCCTCGGCCGTGACGCCTCCGGTGACCTCGGCGTCAGACTCCGTTCCTCCCAAACCAAAGAAGCCGCGAGGCCTGGAGCTGCCCTCCTCCCCCTCCCTCCCCCCCGGCCTCTCCCTGGATAAGGTCTGCAGCCTGACTGCTGGTCATGTGACCGATCATAAACCAGTGATTTGGGAACAAGGTGGCGAACATGACGTAAGCTGTGACATCATTTCCTGTGTTTCCTCTGCAGGTGAATGCAGCTGTTAACAGTCTGTTGGCTCCTGGATCGGCGACCAACACGCTCACCCCGACCGTCATCACCTCCCACGCTTTGGTGAGCGCTCACCTGTCTGTCTGCCTGTCTGTCTGTCTGTGTGTGTGATGACTTTACACTGCGCTGTGTTTTTGTCAGCACTGATGACTTCCTGTCTGTCTGTCTGTCTGTCCGTCCAGACTCCGGTCCTGTTGACTCCCAGTCCTCTTCCCTCCACCATCCACTTCTGGAGCACCCTGAGTCCCATCGCGCCTCGCTCTCCAGCCAAACTCTCCTTCCAGGTAATACACCGAGCCCGTCGGCCCTGACAGAACCATCAACACTTTGTTCACATTTGCTTCTTTTATATGTAGAAAAAACTCAGTGAGAACTTAAAGAAACAGCTGTGATTGGTCGACATGGCAGCATCATTCCAGTCTGTGACGCTCGTCTGCAGGCGTCCTGGTTTCTTCTCACCGACTGCAGGCGAATTCATGTTTGCAGACGTCAAACTGAGTCTTCTCATCGACCTGCTGAAATCTGAAAACGTCTCAATGCAAATTCTCATCCACAAGCACAAAAGATGAATCTTCCTGTGGTTCAGCGGTCGCTCACGCCGTCTCCTCAAACATCTCCGTCGTGTTTGAGGGACATTTTAGCAAAAGTAGCTTCAACATTCAAACATTTATCAGTTTCAACTGGAACGTGAACCGCTCAGCTTCAGGAAATACACCAAGACGCTCAGCACCGAGCCAAAGAAGCAACGTGTTTGTTCCGCAGAAATGTCAGGTGTGTCTAAACATAGACACACACAGAGCTGGGGTCTCTGCAGGATCCTGGCTCAGTTTTTTCTCCATCTGTTTTCCGACGACAGAAAATTATTAAAGGTTCAATTCACTCAAATCATAAACAACTCGTTTGCTCTGCACACAGTTTCTGTTTGTGTGCTGCAGTGAAAAGAATCGAGTTTGTGCAGCTAACAGTCGTGAGACGTGATGTTTGAAACCTCCGTCAGTCCGGATCGTTCGCACGACTCACTGACGATGAACTCTGCTGAGTTTTCTGTGTCACAGCAGCAATAATGAGGCATTCAGGAGCTGGTGTTAGTGTGGGACAGCACAGCGCCTGAATGTTGTCATTTCATTATTTTCATTTCATGAAAACCTCCAGAATAATCACAGTGGATTCTTTGTTCAAACTCTTGTTGCACTGAATCATTTTCCTCCTCTGAGAAGAAACAAACAGCTGCAGGGAGTTTTTCCTCAGTTTGGTGTGTGTGTGTGTGTGTGTGTGTGTGTGTGTGTGTGTGATTGGTTGTTGTGACACTCTGTCGCCTCCTTGTGGTACAGCTGATGAATTCAGGAGTGCAGCTCAGCTTCATTCAGAAAAAGTGAGACTGTGCTGGTGTTGGAGGTGGAGTCAGAGTTAGTCGGAGGCGAGGTCAGAGTCAGTCGGAGGCGGAGTCAGAGTCAGTCAGAGGCGGAGTCAGAGTCAGTCAGAGGCGGAGTCAGAGTAACACCAGGCGGCGACGTCTCACCTCCAGCTTCACACTCACTCATTTTAAAACGATGTCAACATCATCTTGGTCTCTGGTTCAAACTGCAGACGGACGAGCAGATGAGTTTCTCAGACTGAACACAAATATCACAAACTGTGTTTGTTTCTGCTTTTATTCTTTTTATTTTAATTTCACTGTAATGGACTGAAAGAAACAGATAAATACATAAATTGAAACTAGCAGATGAGCCTTCAGCATCATTTCAGTTCAGATTTTTCATCAAACAAACAGCAGCAGGACGGATGAAACTCAGAGCAGATTACAGCCATGTATGCTGAGAGGACTCTGTGTGTGTGTGTGTGTGTGTGTGTGTGTGCGTGTGCGTGTGCGTGTGTGTGTGTGTGCGTGTGTGTGTGTGCGTGTGCGTGTGTGTGTGTGTGCGTGTGTGTGTGTGCGTGTGTGTGTGTGTGTGTGGATTAGTGCTGCTTTACTGTTTATCTGCTGTTTGTCTTTACATAAAACCAGTGAAGAAGAGCAGGATGGAGATCAGTCACACTGAGTTCAGTCTGTTAAAACCATCAGGAGGTTTTCTGTCGTGGTGAAGGGAAAGTGCAGACGGACGTCAGCTTGTTTTTCACTTTATGAAGGAAAAATGTTGTAAAACAGTGAAAGATAAGAAAAAACTTCAAGTCCACTGAATGAACCTTTTCTTCAGAGTTCATCTGCATCCAACTGAACTTTGAACATTATTTGTTTCTTCTGATAAAACTTTCATTCACTGACATTCGTTTAGTTTCATGAACTCCTGTTTGTTTCAAAACAGTCACATTTATTTAATAAAAATCTGATCGTGCCGTTAAAAAACTCCTCCTTCACATCAGGCGTCTCTGAAGGAAACTTCTGAAGGAAACTTCTGAAGGAAACTTCTGAAGGAAACTTCTGCAGGTTTTACTGGAAGTTTGAATCATTTTCATGAAACGAATCCAAACCGAAGACGGTAAATGAACTCAGATCAGCTGTGTTTTAAAATCTTTAAGTGAAAATGTGTCAGCTTCAGCAACAAAATGTGCTGAAAGTATTGAGAGTAAAAGTACTTTTCCTGAAGGAGTAACTGCATTCAAAGTATTGATTCATTATTGGAAATGTCCTGATTGATTCTGGTTTCATTTATGAGCATCTGTATTTTAGAAACTGACCTCATGATCAACTTTTCAAACCAAAGAGTAACTTGACTGTCAAATGTAATGGAGTAAATCAGATGAGCGTTTCTGTGTCACATGATGACATCAGCTCTGTCTCTGTCCCTCCTCAGTTCCCGTCCAACGGCAGTAATCAGATCCACATCCCGGCTCTGAGCGTCGACGGCCTCTCCACCCCCGTGGTCCTGTCGCCCGGCCCCCAGAAGCCCTGAGCCGCCCCCCCCGCCTCTGGGCTCACAGCTCGCCACGTCTCTCGGACGGTCGGACAACAACTGGACTGATTCTGAAAGTGTCCTGACTGGGGACCACGTAGTTTTAGACTGGGAGAACTGGGAGATCTGATGGTTTCAGACGTTTCACTGGTGGAATTATTCACAGAGTCGAACCAGGATCCCTTTAAGCCCCGCCCCCTCTCACTCGGAGCTGCTGTAGCTCCTCGGACACGATGATGAGGACGGCAGAGGGAAGACAGGACGCCTCTGTGGACCTGAAGGCACCTCATGGACGAGGTGGAGCAGTTTCTTTCCTTCTTCTGATGGATTCCACTGTTTGGTTTGCAAACTGTGAGACAAACAGGTTGAGTTTCCATGAAGCAGCAAACTGGAACCAGATCATGTGGGAGTTTCTACTGGAGAAGAAAGGACACCAGGAGCGCTGACTCCAGGATCCATCGCTCCGATGTGGATTCAGGCCAGTTCATCTCTGATCCAAAAGGAAAGACATTTTTTTAAGAAACCAAAGAGGTTTTGATCAGAGTTTGACCCGACGCTCTGATGTTCCTGAGGTGTTCTGAGGAGAAGTTGATTAATCTCAAGTCTTTGTTACAGGATCTATTTTCAGGGCTTCTGCTCTTTATCGTCTGTTTTTTAAAAAGTGCTTATTTATTCCTGCTTCCTGTTCGCAGTCCGTCGCTCTGCACATTCTCTGATATTACTCGACTGTTTTCATGGCCGTCGTGGCTCCTGACTGCTTCTTCTCATCACTTTATCCCAGACGAAGACGTCTCTGGAACCCGCTGGAAACTTCTTCAGTGGTTTTTACTTCGCTCTTATTGGCCGCCACCTTTGTCCACTTATTTCTGGCCTCTTATTGGACTGAACTCCTCTGCATCCTTTTGAACTGAACAAGCAGAGGAGGGTGATGATGGTGGTGGATCTGAGCTGCAGCCTCTCAGATTTTCAGCCCTTGTCGGGAGTTTTTACAGCCAAGTTCTTTCTCTATAGAGTCTCTTTGTGTATCAGATTGTATATTTTCTAAAAAAGTCTTTGAATTTAAAGTTTTGCATCCAAACTGAGCTGCAGTGACTTTGCAGGAGCGGAGGAGTGAAGTCCGTTTGGATTTACTGAGGACGCGTCTCTTTGCTTTGGCTTGAAAAGGTTTGATGGATGAAAAACTGTTCAACACTTCGGTTTCACTGCAGACGATTTTACGTCGAGCAGCTTCGATCGATTTGTTTCTCTGCATGATCCGGTTCACGCCGTCGTAAACGTGATGTTGCAACAAGTTTCCATGGGAACAATCATGAAGAAAAACCTGTTTCAGCGTTTGAACTGAAGCTGAGACTCTTTGTCCTTTTCCAGATGTGGAATCATCTGCTGGGACGTTTACGTTCACGTTCCTCACGTTTCTTTTTCGTTCTCAGAGAGCTGCAGACTCTCCGCTCGTCACATGACCACTGAGGGGCGCCAGCTCACCGCAGAGGTGAAGTTAAGCCACGTAACGCTTTTCCAGTCCCTCCAGGAATTCACAATGTTGCGATCGCAACAATTAACGCAAATTCAACCAATCTCCGTGAATTCTGCGC
>JAPZDY010000002.1:24572396-24583922 GCA_029783645.1 Ctenochaetus hawaiiensis | reverse complement strand
TGAGCTGTTAGCCAATCTGAGCTCAACTGTTTTAGCTGCTGAACTGATCCATGAGTTAACTTGTTTTTCATTTGTTTCAATCTGTTGCCAATGAGTCGCACTAAAGCTAACCTGTTTTTGTTGCTACTTGTAAGCAAACCTGAACTGTTTAAACAATCGAACTAGCCATTGAGCTAACCTGAATCAAACTGTTGAGCACTGAACAGTTTAAACTGGATCAACTTGAATTTAATTGTTATGTTAGAAACATGAAGAAAGCTGTTTTTTCAGCATGTAGTTTATACCCACAAAACAAAGCTGATGTCACAAGTGTTGCAGTTTTTTTTACTTTAAAAGCTAAAAAAAAAAAAAAAGAGCATAAGCGACAGAGAAGTCTGGAGAGAGAAATAAACGTGACCTGTCAGGATCAGGATTTATGTCGGATTGATGTTCAGGTGGATTCAGTTTGTGATTCAGCACAGATTCATCTTGGTGGTTTGGCAAAGCTTTGACATCCTTCGATTCTTCTCAAAGTTTTTTTTTTTTGCCAACAATTACAGACGACTTCAGCTCCACGAAGCCTCTCTCTTATCTCCATCGATCTGCTCCCAGCTGCCAATATCGCTTCCCGCTGCCGCCGCTGGAGGAAAAACTGACCTGAGAGCAGCCGTCACAGCGACTGACTCTGAGGTCAAACTGATCCCGGCAAATGACTGTCGAGACCAAACTGACAGAAACTCAGAGATTTAAACTAGAACTGAGGTGATGGTTTGATTCACAGGCGTCAGACTGATCAGTCTTTATTATTCAGTCTGTGTTTTTGACCTTTGGTTCATTTTCTTTTGTTCATCTTTCAGTCAATTCTTATTTTACTTTAAGGAAGTCACTTGTTTTCATTCATTTTTATTAAAACCAGAACATTTTTAAACTGGCACTTCAAATGTTAAAAAATTAATTGATGTGACAGAAAATGTACCTTAAAAATTACTTGTTCACTAGTTCTCAAATTTCTGTCTTGAGGTGTAACGTGGCACCTTTCACATTACAGACTTGTTGCCTTGTTCAGAGATTACAATGAGAATATTCTGGCAACAGGACGTTTTTCCTCATTTGTGAGTAAAAATGGAAGTAAACAAAATGTGAAGTGAGTCAATGGAGGATTTGGATCAGACTTTAATTAAATGCATGTATTAAAATGTGATGTATAATATTTATAAATGCATGTGAGCGTTTGTGGACTGAAACAAGCAGCAGAGATTCATTGTGAAACACGTGTTTGAAGGCCACGCGGCCACATCTTTGAAATAGCTTCAGCATTTAAAAAAAAGTAAATTACCTCTCAGATATGAGCAATAACACAGGCGGCGGGTCGTGGCTTTATTCTCTGAAGGACTCAGACATAATCCACTGCAGCAGGTACAAAGCAGAGAGCTGCAGCTCATCACCTGCTCGTCTGATTCACCGTGCAGCCGCAAATCATCTGCATACTTAAATAAAAAGACCTTAATTCCACAGTGACACGGACAGGAAAGTGGAATTTAATCACCAGAAAAGTAAAAAAAAAAACGTCATGGCATTTTAATAAATTAGGATGAAAACTTATTAAATGTACAATTTAAGATTTCACAGCTTTTTCTGGAGTTTTTCAACAGCAATTTATGAGCCAAGTTTCTTCAGAAATGAATGTAAATGAGTCAGTAAATAAGGCCTGAAGCAGTCGGACAGATGTGTCTCCGTGATGGAGGAGCTCTGCACAGCTGGGCTCACACACGTTCGCTCATCTTTTACACCAGCTGAAAGAAAAATTATTTTTATCAGCCTTTTAAATTCAACACAAAGATGTTCAGTCACTGAAACTAAATGTTGTGGACGGACGGACGCAGAAAGGCAACGTTGAGTCATCACAACCTGCGGCAGGTGACCGTGATGTTTCCCCGAATAAAGAACCAGCGACTGATTTATGGGTTTAAACATGGCTGTCGTTACCATGACGATGATGGTGTGAAGCTTCATCAGCTGCAGAAAAAACAAACTCGCCAGTAAACAAAATAACTAATAATCCTGAATGCATCATCACAGTGAGACAGTGTGTGTGTGTGTGTGTGTGTGTGTGTGTGTGTGTGTTCGGACACAGGAACATGTGGATCGGTGCAGCTGTGCAGAGTTTCCTGCTCTCAGTGTGTCTGAGCAGAATCACACAAACCATCCTGGCCTCCTGCCACCTCCTCATCTCCTCCTCCTCCTCCTCCTCGTCTCACTTCCTGTGATTTATGACTCTGTACAATGAAAGGTGAAGGCTGCATGAGCCAGCAACCTGTGTGTGTGTGTGTGTGTGTGTGTGTGTGTGTGCCTCACAGCCAGCACACACTGTGCAGCATCTTGTATATTTACAGCCTCACAGAGTTCAGCATTTAGAGCTTCACATCCAAAAGATTAAATAAAAAACATAAAAAAATAAATAAATAAATTTTAAGTTATTTTGCTTGTTTGAGTTTTTTTTCAACTTGAGTGTTTAAAAAAAAGTCAAGTGGCCCAAAAAAGTTTTTCTGTCGTCTGATTGGATAAAAGTAAAAAACTCATATTCTTTGTGTTTCGTTTGCATTTGAATTTGACAAATTGGGACATTAAAAGTAAAACTAAACAGCAAGAAAAGGATTGTCAGCATGTCACCGTCGCTGTTTTCAGCCTCTGATCATCACTGAACTCTGACTTATACTGAACATGTAAGTTACTACAGTAATCTACAGTAATCTACAGTAATCTGCAGTAATCCACAGTAATCCACAGTAATCAGCACTGTGTGAAGTAGTCACCATGTGAAGTTGGAGGCTAACTTTTGCAGAACTTGTTGGATAAATTCAGGAGTTTAAATCTGTTTTCTGTCAGATTCTGATCAAGTTCTTGGATCAGTTCAGTTTTTTCTTGAGGTTCATCTTGCAGCTTCAGAGTGCAGACAAAAGTCCTTCAGTGGACGTCTGAATTTGAATGCGATGAAGATATTCTCTCTCAAAGGTCTCAAAGGTCCTCAGGTTTGAACCTGTTTGCAGGTTTGAACCTGTGGTCATGCTGCGGTGGTTTGCATGTGTGATGGAGATGCTGTGTGTGTGTGTGTGTGTGTGTGTGAGACGCGTCGCTCAGCGTGTTTGACTGACGGCGTGTCGGTTCTCGTCCTGCAGGTACGGCGACATGGTTCCTAACACCATCGCCGGGAAGATCTTCGGCTCCATCTGCTCTCTCAGCGGCGTGCTGGTGATCGCCCTGCCGGTGCCCGTCATCGTGTCTAACTTCAGCCGGATCTACCACCAGAACCAGAGAGCGGACAAGATGAGAGCGCAGCAGGTCGGGTTCTCATCCAATCACAAGTCTTAAAGGTTCAGTCCGTAAACTTCAGCAGCCGACAGCCTCTACGTACAAACCGTCTGTGTTTGTGACTTTAACTCATCACAGCGTTTCTACCGTCGGATCTGCTGAGTTCAGACCTGCAGCTGGAAGCTAAAACTGCAGTTCATCTGACAGCAGATCAGTTTGTCTATATCAGCAAAACATGCAGCAACACCTGAGAACCTCTGAGTGTTTTCACCTGGTTCAGGTTTTTGAGATGATCTCAACATTAGAGGCTTGAGTCTAGTAGAAAAACATGAGGTTCCCCGGAGAAAGAACCGAGTTTTCAGAACCTGATGAGCTCTGACAGGCCTCACTTCCACCGTAAAACTCGTTTATCCACGATGTGTGGACGCATATTCATTTACACAGACACAATGTGAGGACTTCATTATGTAAACAAAACCAAAGTTTTCATTTCATTTCAGATAAATTAGTTTTAGATTGAAAACTTAATACGAGAAGTTAATGAGCTTCAATTTACACAAGTAAGTTTATGAGTTTAGAGAAAACGAATGCAAGACAATGTAATGTCCTCTAAAGGGATGGAAACCCTGTAAGTGTGTGTGTGTGAGTGTGTGTGTGTGATGTGCTGACTGTGCTCTCCTCTGTGTGTTTCTGTCCCACAGAAAGTGCGTTTGGCTCGGATCCGCATGGCGAAGAAGGGAACAGCCAACGCCTTCCTCCAGTACAAAGAAGACCGATCGCTCGAGGTGAGACTCACACACACACACACACACACACACACACACACACACACACACACACACAGGCTGAGGGTGGATCACAGTCCAGTTAAATGTGAGAAAGAAAGAAAAAAGAACAAAGTGAAAAGAAAAATGAAGACGGATTCAGATGAAAGAAAGATGCATTTGAACAGAAACTGAGCCACAAATACCAGAGAAGGTGAACTGTTGCTGCCTAAATCTGTGATTTAAATCAGTCAGGAAACTTTGGTTTTCACTTTTGTGCAGTTTTTAAATGAAAAGTGTTTTGTTTTAAAGTGAAAACCAAACCTGAAGAATCCACTCAGACATGAAGACGCAGCAGACTGTTTTCTGTCGTTCAGAGCTCGATTTGTTCTCCTGCTGGCAGCTGTCGCTTCATCAGCTTCCCAGAATGCAAAGTGCTGCTGGCTGCAGGAGCCTCTCCGCTCAGACCTGCACACTTCACCTTGTAGGGTTTGGATCGCATCGCGGTCAGAACGAACAACCATGAACGAAACGCTCCGGGATCGAACACGAACGTTTTCAGATTCAAACAACCAAATCTGTCGTTTGCCATCAACCGTCAACCCTCAACCGTCAACCTGTGTCTGTTTTTATGAACGTTTTTTTACTGTTTTTAAATAATCAGCTTTCACACATTCATTCATTTCACCTGCCGGCTGCCGATTCGAAACATAAAACCACAAACTCACATCACTTCAACGACCGCCGAACATAATAACACAACAAAACATGTGACCCGACATGAACACGTTCAATCAGACGAGCAAACGGACAGAAAAACAGACAAATAAATCAACAGTTTACAGGTCAGTTCAGTCAGACAGTCAGTCGTCCATAAGGCCGACAGGCGTTCATGTTCAGGCAGGGAGACGCAGGAAACACAGGGGGCGCTGCTCTCATATCTAGGATATTCCTTTTTTAGCCCCACAATGGGGAAATTTGCATTGTTGCAGCAGCAAGTGGACAGCAACAGACAGAATGTAAGAAGCAGCAACAAGAATAAAGAACAATAAATAACAAGTACAAAATAAGAACGAAAAACTGCACATTACTTTTATACATCTAGCAAGAAATCAGGGAACTGGTCAAAGTTTCTCAGAGTGACGCGTCGACGTCCCGCCTTCAGGACGAGAAGGAAAAGCATTTTATTAAAGTTTGTAACCAGAAGAAGAGACTCATGGCTGTGAAGCTGCAGCAGGTGGAGGCAGGTGAGATGAAACCAGGAGAAGGACGACGGACGCAGTGAGACGGACGGACGGATGGACGGACGAGGAGCTGCTGGCTCAGCAGTTTGAAGCCGAACACAAGCCGTTCCATCACAGATGCTTTTCTCAGCTGTAACCAGGCAACACGGCGACGGAGAAGAAAGAGACGGTTTGACTTTGGTTCACATATTCATGTTTCCTTCAGGGTGAACTTTAGGGATCCTCATCTCCTGTAGCGCCATCATCAGGCCAAATATGTCCACTACTTCGATTAAAGCTGATGCTGATAATTTTATCCAGTTTACGCTGGTTGTGACAATGGTTGAAATGGTTGAAATGGTCTTTACATCCCAGCAGTCTGTTTATTTATCGGTGTGTGCATAGAAACAGGTTGATGGAAAAACACAAAATAAAAAATAAGAACAAAAGAGCCCTGAAGAAAAGCTACATTCAGACTTTGGCAGCTTTCCAGAATTACCAGGATGACCAAACACTCACACATGATTCTGACATGTTTAACTATTTCTGTCTTCATACACAAACACACAAACACACACGAAAAAACCCTCCACAAACCCACTTGTGTTCACTGACGCAAACGTCGGTCAGCGTTTGAACCTGCAGCTGAACTGTATTTTCATCCTTCAGCTTCATCACGACTCACAGCGTCACGAGGATGAAACACTGCAGGTTTCACTGTTTTATCAGGAAAATGGCTTTAAACTTCAGAAACACACACACATGAACACACACACACAAATACAGATATTGTTGTGTCTTAATCCCTCTCCAAGAGGAGAGCTGACTGTTGGATTTAAAGGGAGAATAATGAGGGTGAAGAGGAGGAGGAGGATGAATAAAGCACAGAGAGGCTGAGGAGGAGGATCAGACTCAAAGATGGAAGAGGAGACTGAAGCAGCAAACAGGACAGAACGATGGAGAAAAAGGAGGAGAGGGAGGAGGCAGGAGGAAAAGATTAGCTGGTTAATGAAGAAAAAGTGTGAAATGGAAAGAATCAGATTAAAACGAGAGACTTAAGGATGATTTCAACCTTCAGTTAAATCCTCTGAAAGATTCAAGGGAAGTAAAAGTTGTGGTGACGTTTTCAGGAAACTCACTCAGGCTTTCTGTTTCCTGTTTATGTTTCATATTGTTTCTGAGAAACCTGGAAAATCTGCCTGAGCTGAGACAGAAACGAGGACAGTGTGGCGGGCGAACACCTGATCCAGGTGTCACATGGTGGGAAGTGAAAGCACTCAATCAGAAAACAGATGATCAATAACCTGGATGCTGCTGTGTTCGTGTTTGCAGGACCGAGACAGCGACAGCACGGCTCTGTGTGTGAAGAACAGATCAGCATTCGAGCATCAACACAACCACCTGCTGCACTGTCTGGAAAAGACCACGGTGAGGCGCCAGAGAGCAGAAGCTGCTCATGGTCTGCACACACACACACACACACACACACACACATCTGTCATATCTCTCAGGAGGATTTTTCTTCCTCAGGTTTTGAAATCAGTGTGTAGATGAAGATTTCTTGTCCATGTTGTTGAGAAAGTTCAGATTTAAAGTGAATTGTTTAAATCTTTTGATGTTCAGATTAACATGAGGAACCACGGAAGGTTCGTGTTGTTGCTCACCTCAGGTTCTCTCTCTTCTCAGAACCACGAGTTCACGAGCGAGATCACCTACAGCGAGCTGTGCATGACCGAGTCGGTGGGCTACAGGACCAGCCGCAGCACCTCCCTGTCCAGCCAGCAGGGGGCGCAGAACAACTCCACCGGCTGCTGCCCCCGCAGGGCCAGGAGGAGAGCCGCCATGCGCCTGGCCAACTCCACGGTGTCGGTCAGCCGGGGCAGCGTCCAGGAGCTGGACACCCTGCACATCAAAACCACCTCCATCCCGCCGCAAACGTAATACCTTCTGATGCAGAAAAAGATCAAACAGCTGCAGGAACATCATGCACAACATGCGACCTGCGTTTGTCTCTGTCATGTTTCTGATCGTCTTTTGTCTTGTTGAAAATTAAAACGACGGTCTGTGTGTTTCTGTCTCCTCTCAGTCGATCCAGTCTCAACGCCCAGACAGGTGACCTGAAGCTGAACTGTGGGGAACAAGATTTCACCGCCGCCATCATCAGCATCCCGACGCCGCCTGCCAACACGCCCGACGAGAGCCTCCCCCCATCGCCCGCCCCCGTACCTGGCATCCTGCGCAACACCCGGGCCACCGCCTACACCCACGAAACCGTCAAAATCTCCTCTTTATAACCTCCAGCCAAGGCTGCCACCCCCCACCTCGACCCCCACCCCCACCGCGCCAACCCACCAGCCACCCTCCTCCTGATCCCGAGCCCGATCCTGAACCTGAACCTGAACCTGAACCCAGGGCACCGCAAGCTGAGACTTCAGGGACAAATATTTTTAAGCGTCTCTGGTTTCTTTCACTTCCTCTCAGTATTTGAGGATCGCGTGGAATGAACCAAGATTCTGGAGCTCAGACATGAAGCGAAAGTCACAGGCAAGGAATCTGAAAATGAACGATGACCTCCTGAAGACTTTTATGAGTCTGAAGAATCCCCCCCACCCCCCATGCATTTCAGACCCCAACATGAACTTCTCTCCCTCACAGTTTGGACCTTTTGGATCTGGTTGCACAAACCTCAGGAGGGTTCGTCCTGGACAGGAGACACGAAGACGACTGACTCTCAGCACCTCAGATCCCTCAGACAGACCTGTTTCATCAAAGCTACTTTACTTTCCTGCTAAACGAACTGACGTGGAGGAGGAGAACCAAACGGCTGCTGAGGACAACAAGTTTATTTTTCAGTTTAAAGTGGTCTCACTTCAGAGAGAAGCTGGTTTGTTGGTCTTTTGGGTGAATTGGACAAACTTTCAAGCGTCGGAGGATCATTAAGACTTTGAACTCATCTGAGACCGAAGAGGATGCGACAGAGCTGACCAGCAGCCTCAGAGGTCGTGGCTGATGTTTTTTGATCACTTGGATGTTGTTTGAGGCCCATAAAACTAAAAACACTGACGGATTGGTACTTTTGTTCTGCTCAAACTGGGACGGTTCCTTTTGTTTGGAGCTTGAGCTTCATTTCAGAGGAAAAGCTGCTCAGTCTCGAGTCATGTTGGACCTCTTTTGCTTGAAATGTGAAAGCTGAAGGTTTGAACTCCACAAAGGATGAAAGGTGATTCGGAGGTGATACGGAGTTCGGCGTGTTCGGTGTGTTTGGATGATCTCGCACATTTGAAGGACAGTGAGGACATCATGAACTTTTGTCAGAGTCCAGCTGCAGAAAGTGAAAGAACATGAAAATTTTGAAGCGATGATCAAGAAAATGCTGAAACACATGAATCTTACATGAACTGAACTGAACCTGGTCTATGCTGAGCCTGAGTGCTTTTCAAACCGAGCTGATCCGAACTCACGGGAGCTGAACTGAACCGAGCGGTCTGAATGGTGCCGGACTCACCCGGTGTTTACATGGGACTGTGGGGAGGAAGTGTTAAAGCGAATCTGGATTAATCAGGTCTGATTCAGATGGTCTGACGCTCAGATGTGTCTAACGAGAAACGAAAGCCTTTTACTTTTCAAAATATGCAACATTACAACAAGCAGGAAAATAGCATCAACAACTGAACAGAATAATAATATCAACAATAACAATGTGTGTGTTATAAAACTAAAGTAATTATTGCAGGGAACATAATGTAAAGCAACTAAGAAATCCGTTTGTTACGTGACCTTTTCAGTGAGCGAGAACACGAGTATTCTGCAATAGATTTCAGTGGAAGAGGAAAACACGACGCCAGAAGGTGCTTAGCGCTAAAATCACGGTAGTTCCGATGATGTGCACTCTGGCAAGAAAAAAGGTGTTTTTTAATCCCTCGTTCAAGCCGATAAAGTCGACAAACGCGTTGATCCTTCTAGACTACAGCAGATTCGTAAACTTTACAGGAATCAAATGAGCATCTTTCAGGTGACAGGCAGATTTCAGACGGCGAACCCTCGAATCAAAGGGACGATCCACCGAAACCCTGTGAACTCTTCATAGCTTCACCTCTGCCAACCACAGCAGGTCACCACAGCGAGCTGCATGAAGACGCTCAGGTGATTAACTCTGCCGGTCCACCGAGCCATTAATCTATAAAAGACAAATATTTAACTTGAGGTTTTAGTGAAATCGCCACCGTTGACGGATCTCACCATAATTCAGCCAAACACAGCTGCAGTCTGAGTTCAGGTTTTTGTTTGACTGATCTGCTGATGATGGCGGAGGTTTTGGTGAGACATCGTCCCGTCTGTTTTATCTGGATTATTTCTTTAATTTGTTCTTTTTTTTGGAGAATAACCTTAATTTATTGGCATTTTGCAGATGTGATCTCCTGGTAAAAGGGTTAAAAAGTGACATTATTTCAGTCTTCAAAGTTACTGAACATGCGGTGGCTTTTCTACTTTAACACATTTCAGTTAAAACACGAACATTAATGTTATTAAACCAGAAAGACTGATGGCAGAGAACAGACATAAAACAGTGAGAGGTCATCAGGCTCAAGGCTCTGTTTTCCTCTGCAGACATTTCTGATGGACTCGTTTCTGTCTGATTATCCGATCGCTAATTAACACGATTGATCATTGTTTTGTGTTTCAAGCACAGGGGAACCTGTGAAAAGACATCAGCTCGGTGTTTCATCACAGGTGCTGATTAAAGCTCCTCCTTCTTAAAGAGTGCACTTTCATCGGCCACGTGACTTCAGCCGGGAGCTTTTTGGCGAAGTGTTTCCTGGACCAATCAGAAGCGAGTGTGAGTGCGTGACACACGGACAGGAGACAAGGCGTACATACTGTAACATATTTTGTATCATAAACTTTCACCTGCATCTTCCAATCAAATCCTCGAACCGAGACCAAAAAAAAAAAAAGAAAAAAGAAAAAAGAGAGCTGGAGGTCGTCGGGGATCTGACGGCGTCCTTCGTGCATGAGCCTCGTACAGTAGAAGTAGCACTACTGATCATAGGAATTTATCAACCATATCAGAGAAAAAAAGCTAGAAAAAAACACAACACAATAAGGAAAAAAAAACTCATCATCTGTTATTTTGCATGACGACTCCTTTTTTCTTTCTGTCATTGGTTTGTTTCCTCATCCTCCTGAAACCTTTGAGACGAGTGTTTGCACCACAGAGACGTTAGAAACCCGAGAAACGAAACCCATTATATGAATAAATTATTGAGTTTGAAAAGAAAAACCATTCAGGCATGTTCCTCGCCAGAATGCAAAGATGTGTGTGTGCCTGTGTGTGAGTATGTGTGTGTGTGTGTGAGTGTGTGTGTTCGTATGAAGAGCAGTCACAAATATGCATGGATACCGTTATAGGTATTTTATCTGTTTTCTCCTGCAGGCTGAGAGACGAGGAGGTCCGTCTGTTCACTGGAAGCATCTTTTTCTCTTGTTTTAACTCTTTGTCTGTTTTGTTTTTGCTCTCTTCATGTTTTCACTTCGTTCTGTGGTTTTAACTGCGAGTCGCCTCCCTGCACAAACAGAAAAGTGTCAGAACTTTAATTATTTATAACCAAAAAACAGTTTAAGCTCTTAAACCAGCGACGGTTAAACGATTCATTTGTACCAGTGATGGGTTTCCTTAAATTGCATCACTGGTACAAATTTGTCAGACAAGTAACTTAAAGGCACATTTCTGATCTTTTTTCAGGTTTCAGCCACTTCTTCATTTGTAAAAATGTGGTCAAATGTGGTTAAAAGCTCTTAAAAAAGAAAGTAAGGTGAACCTGAGTTTGAATTATTACACAAATACTAATATAGTTATATAATATAGTAGTTTAATAATTATGATTTTAGTTTTGTTAAGTTTTTAATTCTCTAACACAAGCATTCCCTGATTTTAATGATCGATTATGACCTAAACGTGTGTGATAAAATCCCTCTAGTTACTGATTTAAATTTTAAAAGAACAGAAATGTTTTTTTGTCAGATTAATAAATGTATGTCCTCTTTGACCTTCCGTACATGTTTTAACAGCATATTTTTATTTTTCTTCCATCAGTCAGCAGAGTTTGTTGTTTTTGAATCAAGTTTCATTTTTAAATTGTTCAGAAATGACACTGAAAGGTTTGAAGTTGGTTATTTATGTAATTTATTGAAATTCTGCTGACGAGCAAACTGAAGTTAAACTGTGACATAAAAGTTGGTTTGTGTTCAGT
>JAPZDY010000002.1:24553967-24564151 GCA_029783645.1 Ctenochaetus hawaiiensis | reverse complement strand
TGGCTGATCTTCATCTGCCTCAGAGGATGACTTTGAATGGTTTCCATGAACTTCTGTCTCTTCCTGTTCAGTTTCACTGAGAGGTTCCAGTGTGGTTCTCAGATATAGTACAAACGGTCATATTGGTGGCGGAGATGAAGGTGGAGCTTCAGCGTCCACAGAGCTTCTGTTATTCTTTCTATTAACATTATTAAAGACAAAATGTTTCAATAAAGTCTTATGACATCTTGCATCATGTATATATATAAATATGTTGTATATATAATCAAATAAAAAGATCATACTGAAAATAATTTTGCTGTGTTTATGTTTTTAATATCTTACACGTGTGATTCATTAAAGTGACATAAAAATTTAATGATTTGATTAAATTTAATGATTCATCATTTTCTCTAATTATTTAATTTCAAGTTGTTTTATCGTTTCAATTCATTTTCAGGTAATTCATTCATTAAACTCTGTACATTTGTTCTGTTATTGTTCTTCAGGAACGGAAAGTAACTAAATAGATCTGTTGTAGCCTAATTAACAGTATTTAAGTAATCAGTTTCTACTTTACTTTAGTTTCTCTGTACCTTTAAGGCCGTTTTCTCCTGGTTCGCAGCACAGAAGTAAAAACTTTGTCAGTAAACAAACAACAACGGCTCTCGGTGGCGCAATGAATCATGGGAGATCAGGTGTAACCAACCCACAGCACCTTCTCCGACCTGTTCTGTCGCCAGTTTCCTTGTTCTTGTCGCCGAATCTCCGTCTCTCGTTCAGAACCGACCTCCCGTTTGCTGCCGTTTAAACCGACGAACCCGGTAACGACACCGAACCTCAGAGTCTCAAACCAACGTTAAACTCCAAAAACTGTTTTTTTTGCTGTTTTTCTGCCGGTACCTGGCGGACAGACACCTGTCGCCGCTCACCTGTCGTCGCCATGTCAGCGGGACAGTAATGACAGCAGAGCGCGAGACTCCCCGGGAGGAAACACGAGAGAAACTGTGAGAAAGAACAAAGAGACGCGCGAGGACGTGAAGCAGAATGGATGAATTGGATTCAGGACAGAAGTTCAGCCCGAAACAGGTGAGTCCAACACCTGTAGCGTTAAACCGGCGTGAGGTCACGGCCTGGACAGGTTTGACGGTTTCACCTGAGACTGAAAACAGAAACTCTGATGGTTTCAGTTCAAAGGAAGCGAGGCGGTCAGTGTGCACGAGACTGAGAACGGACCGGAGTGTTTCCGGCTGACACCGGTTCTGCACCGGTTCTGAACCGGTTTACTCAGCACGCTGTACTGGTTTGAATGGTTTTGCATGATCAGAACCGGTTCTGTTGGTCTCTGACGCATTACAGTAAAACTCAACGCGCCTCAGGGGAAAAAAAATGATTCAATCATCCATTTCAGGAAACTAAAGGAAATTAAAGTTACACAGTTTTCTTTATCAATAATTTTGTCAATATATCAATATTTCTTAACAAACTGAATGTCGTTTTTTTAATTGATTAGTCGTTTGGCAAAAAAATATTGCAACAGTTAAAGTAAAACTTGAGTGAAGATTAATTTATACGACAAAATCAGACAAAAAAATACAATATTTTCAGCTTTTTATCATAAACTGAATTTGGTATTTAAGTTGCACAAAACAAAAGATTTTTAACAAAAAATTATTTTAAATTACTTGAAGGTGACGGTCATCATGTCTTAGGGCACCAAATTAGTCTCAGCTTCAGTGTTGAAAGTTAAAATCAGCATGTTGCTTGTGATTTCAGATAAAATGAGAGTAAATCAGTTCTGCCGGACACCTCGTGTGTGTTTGTGAAGCAAACTGAAACACAAGAACATGACCCATCATGAGACATTAAGACATAAAACAGAGAAAAATAAAAATAATTCTTAAAGTTCTCAGACAGCAGAAACAAACAGGGTGTTAAATGAGGATTTTCCAGTTTTGGACTTAAAAGAAACAAAACAAACTGAAATTTCTCATCAACAACACAAATGACAAAAACACACACACACACAGTGCTTTAACATCACCAGCTTACAACATCTGGATTAAACTTAATGTTTTTATGTTTAATAGAATATAATGAAGATGTGTAAGTTTTTGCCAAACTTCTGCAGAAGTTCTTTTAGTTTTTTTTATAAATCTGTAGTTGTAACTCTGTGACACTGCAGGTTGTTTCTGACTCTGTTTCATCAAAAGTTTACTGATGATGATGATGATGATCTCAGCTTCATCCTCTGTTTGGATATGTGGAGGATGTGTTTAGCTTAGCTTAGCACAAAGACTGGAAACAGAGGGAAACTGCTAGCCTCGCTGCGTCTGAAGAGAACCTGTCCAACATCTCTGTGCCCATCTGCTTCCAAGGCTGTAGGCTTTTATTTGACATGAATTTCACTGTGAAAATGGTGTAAAAAGGAGATTTGTGCAGGTGGAGTTGCAGCAGCTTCGGTTCAGAGGCTGGTGTTTCATGTTTGGTGTAACTGGGTGTGTGTTTAAACTACGTGCAGGACTCGACATGCCACACATCAGTATCAGACACATTCCTGCCCAGCAACGCCCTGTTTCACCTCTCGACTCGGTTGAACAGGTTCATTCAGAGCAGCTGAGCGTCGGCGCGTCAGTCGGTCTGACGGCACGTTCAAAGGTCCAGATGTTTCCTTCTGTTTTGGCTCCACCAATCAGCTTCCATCCTGTTCAGTGATTCAGAGATGTTGAACCAGAGCTCAGTCACAGTTTCCTTTGAGCCGGTTTGAAGAGAACAGAGTAGGAACGGCTTAAAGGCTCAGTTCACTCAAACTACAGATCATCTCTGTTTATCAGATCACGCTGCCTCACGTGAGCTCAGTCTAAGGCTTCATTCACACCAGGTTGAAGACGCTGATCTCTGAAGTTTACTGAGACTTAAAAAAGTACAAGTTTTAATCTGAGTTTAGCAGCTGTGGTGCTGTGGTTCTGTGGTGCTGTGGTTCTGTGGTTCTGTGGTGCTGTGGTGCTGTGGTGCTGTGGTTCTGTGGTGCTGTGGTTCTGTGGTTCTGTGGTTCTGTGGTTCTGTGGTGCTGTGGTGCTGTGGTTCTGTGGTTCTGTGGTGCTGTGGTTCTGTGGTGCTGTGGTGCTGTGGTTCTGTGGTGCTGTGGTTCTGTGGTTCTGCGGCAGAAATAATCCCAAGTGAAGCTGCTGAGTGAAGGTTTGGTCAGCGTTCAAGCTAAGAGGCTTTTTAGAGGTTCTGGATGTTTATTCTGAGGAGACAAATGAACGGGCATCTTCTCCTCCCCTGTCCTCCCCCGTCCTCCCCCCTCTGTCCCTCTGTCCCTCTGTCTGCAGGATGAAGACTGGGACGTGAACGATCAGTTCCTGCAGGCCACAGATGCCAAACAGCTGGAGAAGAAGCCCGGCTTCAGGAGGAAGCTGTGGATCGGCGTCGGCCTGCTGCTCGCGGCTGCAGCTCTGGCTCTGCTGACCGGACTGCTGGTGTGGCACTACCACCGTGAGTTCAGTTCACCAAACTTTATTTAAACACCCAGAACCAGGAGGAAACAGGCAGTCGGCTGGCTGTTATCAGCTGAAAGTGGAGGCAAACATGAGGCTGATAAACTTCAGCTTTAATGGTCTGATTCATCAAGTTTATCAGTTTCTTTCAGCTACAAGTCATTCAATCACTGAGAGACTGAGATCAGATCATTCTCAGTGTTTGGTGAAAATCAATTAATTTCAATATTAACCAATTAATCACACATTTGCAACTTGTGTGAAAATAATTATTTGAGGTCTGTGAACTTCGTTTGTCAGGCAGAGAACTTCCGTTTATCCAGATTCAGAACAGAGAAGCTGTAAGTTCTGAACATGTGAGAAGCTGAAAAACAAAATATTTCGTGCTTTTGCCTGAAAAAGACTCAAATGATGAACTGAAAATCAAAACAGTGGCAGATTATTGATCAGCTGATCAGTGTTTCACCTCTGACAGTCAGATGTCTGATCTCCGACTCATCAGGCAGCAACAATGTTTGTCTCCATCTTCATGTCTTCAGTGCGCAGTGACGTCAGGGTGAAGAAGCTGTACATCGGCTCGATGGGGATCAGTAACCAGCCTTTCCGCATGTCGTATGAAGATCCAAACAGTACTGAGTTTAAGAACTTGGCCTTGCTGGTCAGCAGGCAGGTGAGATTCACACACCCAAAGCATCATGGGAGTTCTCCAGTGAATAATGAGGACTTCTGCTCTGTGTTTCCTCTGTTCTGTTTTCCGTTCGTTCAGCTGATCGTAACTGAACGTTTCAACATGTTTCTGTTTCAGCTCAAACTGATTTACTCCACAAACTCTGTGCTGGCCAGGTCCTTCAAAGGCAGCACGGTCCAGGCCTTCAGGTACGCTCAAACACACCGCACACCGCAAACACGTCAGTGCTGAAGAAACTTCTTGCACTTGACTCTGAGCTCACGAAGAAGAGGGTCATGTTTTCATTCAGAGAGAGAATGAAATCCACTCTTTTAAGCCATGAAATGAAGTAAACAGTCACTTTATTATCAGTTCCTGAACTTGGACACAAACTGTTATACAGGTGTCACACAGGTGTCACACAGGTGTCACACAGGTGTTGAGTTCTTTCTCTGGCAGTCATTAACAGCATGTGGGATGACACATAAACTGAATGTGACTCTTGCATGTGGTTCATTAGAAAGACAGAGCGTCTGCAGTCGTGTTGCAAGCTGATCTCTGCACGTTTCAAATCAGTGAAGAATCTGTTTTATAGATGAGTAAAACAGAAGTAACAACAGTTTAGTTCCTCTGCATTTTGGCCTCGAGTTCCTGAGTTTCTCTCAGATTTCTCGTCCTGGTTCTGATCGCTGGTCATTTGATGCTCAGACTCAAGAAACTTTCAGAAACCCGAAGCTGTAGATCTTCTCCTCTGTGTTTCTGCAGTGAGGGAGATGGCAGCGACGGTGGCGGCGACAGTGTTGTGGCGTATTACCAGTCAGAGTTCGACGTCCACGTCTCCCAGCAGGCATCACTGGACGAGGCCATCGAGTCTCTGGAGCCGCCGGCAGGAAGTCAGCAGGGCCGATTGGGACGACTGCTGCTGAGACCCACCGGCGCTCTGAGCGTCAACAACGTCGTCTCACAAGGTTCAACTGAAAAACTGACCACTGCTGCTAAAAACTGAAGGAACTCCAACGACTGTGTGAAGGGTTAAGTTCAGTGGAACATGAAGACAGAGAAGTTTATGGAAATGTGTTAACAAAAAAGATGAATAACATTCACTTTGTTGACAGATTAGCTGTTAAAACACCAAATAATTTATAATTAGTTTTAAAGGCTTCAGTGAGGAAGGACCAGCAGATGGCAGTGTTACTGAAGACACACTGACCAGTGAAGAACAGGGGTTTAGATTTCTCACACTGCACAAGGTGAATGTCTGCTGACAGTCATGAAGAAGGAAAAACGAGGCAGAGAAGATAAATCAAACTGTTTCATGTCATAAAACACATATGAGGTAAAAATCAGCTTTGAGTGTGTTTGTGGATGTTTGTGGTCAGAAACGGTGCAGAACTTCACGAGAACGCAAACGAAACGACATCCTGATTTTAATTGTCAGGGTTTTTACATTTGACTGCTGGTTTGCAAAACGTGTGAAGTGCAAATATCCGAATTCTGTAAAATAGAGGGAGGAGAGGAGGAGCTGCAGTTTGTCGGGTTTAAATAAAGTTTTTTATCTGTTCACAGCTGTTGACCCTCGCATGACCAGGAGCTCGTTATCTGGTGAGACACACATTGTTTTCCTGTTGGTGGAAACTCTTCTCAGTATTCTTCCATTTTAACTCCTTTCAAACTACAGTTTGTCAGTGTCAATATTTCGGATTTTCATGTGAAAGTAAAACACTTAGAACACGATGCGGAACGATGCTTCTGTCAGTTTCATGTGTTAAAAGTGAAAGTTAGTAGTTTAGTAGCACATGTGAACTGGCTGAAGTCTGTGGCTGAGTTTTTATTTTAGAACATTTTTCTTGTTGTATTTTCAGTAAAAAAGCCGTTTAACATCCACGTCAAAGAAGCGGGGGTCGTCCAGTCTCCAGGGTTTCCAGACTCTTCGTACCCACCAAACGTCTACCTGCAGTGGAGGCTGAGAGCCGATCCGGGCCACCGAGTGCGACTGGACTTCCACACCCTGATCCTGGAGGATGACTGTCTGCAAGACTTCATCAAAATCTACGACTCGCTGGCTTCGATCGAGCACCGAGTGCTGACAGAGTGAGAACGTTTTCCTGTGTTCCGGTTATCACAAACAAAGGAGATGCTCGCACAAGTTCTTCCTTTTGTTCTTCACAAGTGTATTAAAACAGGAAGTGCAGGTCATCATTCACATTCACAAGCCCTCACAACATCACCCAGCTCGAAGCCAAACTGAGGCTGAAGTATTGAAACTGATACAGAAGTTAATATTCAACAGTTTAAAGTGAAGCCTGGTGTGATTTTTAAGTGTGCTTCATCACACCTGTAACCCCACAGCGACGTCTCGGTGCCCTGAGACACTCAGGAGGAACCATGAGGAGAAATGTTCAACAGTAACATCATTTCATCAGATTTTTGCAGGAACACACATTTTGAAAGGTGTTTCATGATGATTCGAACTCTTGTGGCTCGGATGTGTTGTGTTCAGCTGCTCTGCCGTCACATCACATCCATCTGTACCAGGCCGATGCTCTTTACTGAAACTAAATGAACTAAAACTCAGACATGTTTCTCAGAGGTGTGCAGGTTCGGGTGAAGTGAGCACAGACGCTGACAGCTTCTTGTTTCTGTGTCGCTCTGCAGACAGTGTGGTTTCCCTCATGACTCTCTGTCCTTCCTGTCCTCTGGAAACGTCATGTTGTTGACTCTGGTCACCAGCGAGGACAAGAACTTCCCCGGCTTCAGA
The DNA here is from genome assembly GCA_029783645.1 of Ctenochaetus hawaiiensis. NCBI lineage: Eukaryota > Metazoa > Chordata > Actinopteri > Acanthuriformes > Acanthuridae > Ctenochaetus > Ctenochaetus hawaiiensis. The sequence goes on along the minus strand of JAPZDY010000002.1, from coordinate 24,557,247 downwards.
GCGAACTACTCCCAGATCCCTGTGACTCAACAAAGTACGACAGCAAACACATTCCCAGCAGAAACCAGAGCAGTTTGTGTGTTTAGACCTCTGTGACCTCTCACACTGATGTTAACTTGTTTCTGCTCAGATTTCTCTTAAATGTCTAACATGTCAGTTTGAACGTCTCGTTGTTCAGAGTGTGGAGGTCCGCTGACTGGAGACAAAGGCTCCTTCTCCTCACCCTTCTTCCCCTCCAACTACCCTCCAAAAACAAAGTGCGTCTGGAACATCGAGGTGCGTCCACCTTTCTATGCAAAGACAAAACACTCATGGTTTGATTTCTCTAAGATCGTCCCCAGGAGCTCCTGATGGTGGCGCTGGTTGTCAAAATTGATCCTGAGGAGAAACATGAATGTCCAAACCAAATGTCTTGACCATCAGTCAAGGTTGATCAGTTATGTCTAACATATCGAGACTAAAAGATGACTAACGTTACACACATATAGCGCCCCCTGTTGGCATCCACCTGCTGTGTTTAATTAAGCTTTTATTCTTTATTATGCTAAATATTCTCGTCTTATCCTTATTTTCAGGCCCCAGAAGAAAAGTTTCTGAAGGTTCAGTTCAACAAGTTTCACTTGGGAAATCACAGTCGCAAGTGTGACAAAGATTATGTGGACATCAACGGTCAAAGGTCAGTGGTTTGTTTCCTCCTCGTGTCTCTGCAGCATCAGCATCATGTCACCCACAGACCAACTCTGTCAGCCTGGACACGAACACAGAGTCTCTGACTGTGGTGACTAGTTTGACATTTGAGTGACTAACTGACTTGTAATGAAATTTAGTCACAGCACTGGTTCAAAGACTCGGAGATGACCATTTTAATCTGGACTTAATCCGGACTTCACTGCAGTCATGAGGCACGACAGGATGTCATCAAGCTTGTGCTTTACTTTCCAAGTCCCAAATTTTGACTATAAATTCCCAAGTTAAGTCACATCTCTGGACCAAGACGTCAAGACGAGTGAGGTCCAAGTCCCATCACATGTCAGTCTGACCACCAAACAAGACCAACAAGTGTTGGGTCAAAGGTCACATGTCAAGACCAGCAAGTCTCAAAACAAGTTGAAGTCAGAGCCAACAGGTGCCAAATTAACACCAACAAGCAAGTCAAATCCAAATCTCAGACTATTGAACTAATTAATGCATGAAGATTTGACTCAAGCTCAAAACTTTGAGTTTAGATTACTTGAGACTTGAGGTGCAACTCTGGTTTCTGATGATGATGCTCAAAAACTGAAGGTTGTTGTCTGTACCAGTCGGTAGAGTTGCTCTGGTCATCAGCTGAGCCTCTGTACGAGTCTGTGCAAACACCTCGACGTTCTCAGACAAACTTCCAGGTTCTGTGGCTGCCATGATGAACCTTCTGTGTTGCTCTGTGTTGTAGACTGTGTGGCAGTAAGCCAGAAAGCACTGTGGTCACCAGCCGAAGCAACAAGATGACCATCACATTTAACTCGGACTCGTCCTACATTAACCAGGGTTTCACCGCCGAGTACGAAGCCTTTGTCCCGACCAACCGTAAGACTGATTTACTCAAAATTTACCAAACGGCCATCCCCTGATTTTTAGGTCTCAACCCATAAATTGAAAATTGGGCCATTGTGGACATTTTCCCAGCAACACTTTGGTTTTTAGATTGAATCCTTCTTGGCACTCATGACACTGTTCTCTGTTATTGATCAGCTTGTCCTGGAAGGTTCCAGTGCACCAACAACCTGTGCATCAACAAAACTCTGCAGTGTGACGGCTGGAACGACTGTGGAGACGACAGCGATGAGGACAACTGCAGTGAGTCCAGAGCCCAGGCTGTTAAAATGTTTTCAGTCTTAAGTCCAGGTTCCCTCGTCAACCTTTTTCCAGAATTTTTTATCAAAATCTCACCTCTTGTTGAATTAAAATCACTGAAGATCTAAATAAGAATTAATCCGCCACTGAAAATAGTCCCCAGCATATGCACTTTTACCTCCTGTTGGAGCAGCATATGGTTTAAAAACAGAAGCTGTTTTAGGAAATTGCATCTTCAGTCAGAATTAATGAGTTCGGAGCTCAGAGCCGCAGACAGGAAGTAAGAAGGTTTTGGGAAACAAACATGTTGTTATTTTTCTTGGTTTCTCTACTCAGCATGCGAGGCGTCGCAGATGAAGTGTGACAATGGCCGCTGTAAACCGCAGTTCTGGAAATGTGATGGATTTGATGACTGTGGAGACAGCACCGATGAGAAAAACTGCAGTGAGTTAAACTGAACTGCAGATGAATCCAGCTCTCTTAAAACCAGAGAAACACTGTGTGAGATGTTCCTTTTTCTTTGTAGTAAAATGCAAACCAGGAGAGTTTAGCTGCAGAAACAAGCGCTGCATCCCAGAGAAGCTGATGTGTGATGGAAAAGACGACTGCACCGATGGATCAGATGAGTCTAAATGTGAAAAATGTAAGAAAACAAGCTGCAGAAAAAAACTGGAAAAAATAATCTGTTTAAAGTTAAATGTCACTGACACTGGTATTGAAAGTTACAAATATTTCATTGATATTTGATTATTGCACAAGAGAAAGCTCTGTTTGATCACTGTGAAGTCTCTTGACCTCTCGGAAAGGTTTTTAGACACTATAGGGACAGTATGGAAAAATTGTGCAAGTCTAGTAATATATCTCCCATATTCTCTTTAACATTTGCATTATAACCAGTTTTTCTTTGTTATTTAAATTCTCAAAGACTTGAATTTGGTTAAAGAGGAGTTCCAGTTGCTGCCTCTGCAAATTATTAAAAAAAGAAAAGTAAAAAATTCTGTACAGCAGAGATCCTGGCTTAGGTTTCCAGTGTGGGTCAAACTTCAAAAACATTGGATCCTACATTTCCCATAATGCAACCGATCATCTCTGCCTGATCAACATTATAAAAAATTAGTTGCTAAGATGATGTTGCTAATTTTGACTTGTGTGCAAGTCACTGTGTTCCAGCGTCAGTGTGTTTCAGTGTCAGTGTTCCAGTGTCAGTGTGTTGCAGTGTCAGTGTTCCAGTATTCCAGTTTCAGTGTGTTCCAGTTTCAGTGTGTTCCAGCGTCAGTGTGTTCCAGTGTCAGTGTTCCAGTGTCAGTGTTTCAGTGTCAGTGTCCTAGTGTCAGTGTTCCAGTGTTAGTGTTCCAGTTTCAGTGTGTTCCAGCATCAGTGTGTTCCAGCGTTAGTGTTCCAGCCTCAGTGTGTTCCAGCGTCAGTGTGTTCCAGCGTCAGTGTGTTCCAG
>JAPZDY010000002.1:24527142-24538017 GCA_029783645.1 Ctenochaetus hawaiiensis | reverse complement strand
CCCCCCCAGGAAGAAGAAAACATTTTGCGCCCCCCACCCTCCGCCACAACTGTAAATAGTACCATTTGTCACGTGTGTCGTAAACCGACCTCTGCCAAGTCTATTCAAAGTTCTTGCTTTCTGCGTTCTTTGCTTCACGCTCCTCAACTGATTCAAAACACAATCGATTAGACGATCGATTAGACAATCAAAAGTCTTTGGAGCTCATCTGTTTTCCATCATTTAGCATTTTTCATCTTTAAAAGCAAGAATGAATAAATTTTAACCTCATGACTTTTGAAAACAGAGATCACCCAAGACACAGCAGCGTGAAAGCGCCACTGCCACCTGCTGTAGCCGAAGTGCAATTACACTTTTTTCTGGTACGGCAATGAAAAAGCAAACGGTAGTTTCGCCGTGCGTGTTCCCCGGGGTCACACACGCCCCCCCGGCATTTCACCGCACGCTCCCCCACTATTTGAGAAGCACTATTCTAATTTAACAGAAAAATATTCTCAAACGTGCAAACTGCTCTAAATTTTCAAAACAGTCAAGAAGATCTTACAATATCTTCACTTTCAAAAATAACACTGCTGCCTCGTTAACGTCTCGTTAGAACTTTCTTTGTTATTTTGCTTTGAAAATGTTCCAAATTAAGGTTTAAACAAAAAAATTAAGTCATAAATTGTCTCTGTTTAAAAAAATTTGTGCTCTTTTTGTAGGCGAGGCTCCAACCTCTCTCTACTATTGGACGTGAGCAGCCTGGGGGTGGAGCCTGTTTGCTCTGTCTCCACCCCGAAGGAGGTGTGGCTCCAGCTGCTTCACACCTCCTCCCGACCGCTCACACACTCACTGCTGCAGCAGGCCGCCGTGGACACACACACACTGAATGTGGAGTACCAGGTAACACAGTGTGATGAACACATTTATGGAAACACACACATGTGAACTACACATGTGAGATGATGTGTGTGTCCATGTTTCCTCCACAGAAGATCCCTCCGAACTTCGTGAACCCCGCCGAGCTCGACGTCCCCGGTCACATGATCAAAGACAGATACAAAACCATCCTCCCCAGTCAGTAACTCAGCCACACTCAGCAGAAACACAACAGAAACTGTCTGCATGCTCGTTTCTCATGGTGGTTTGTTGTTTACCGTCAGACCCCGAGAGCCGCGTGATCCTGAGGAGCCTGGAGGAAGAGGCGGGGCCAGACCGCTACATCAACGCCAACTACATCAGGGTCAGAACCTCACTTCATTTCATATGAAGCTCGTTCACTGTGCAGCATGAAGCCTGCTGAGGTGCTTCAGGTGATGGAGTACCTGCCTCTGAAGGCCATGTTGGAGTGTGTGTGTGTGTGTGTGTGTGTGTGTGTGTGTGTGTGTGTGTGCGCGCGCGAATGTCCTCTCAAAGTTACACACACACAAAGGGAACAGTGTTGCATTCTGGGTCATTTCTGTGGCTCAGAACATAACATTGAGAAACGATCAGACAGAAAATTTGAATGCTTTGATTTGCTGCTTCATTCAGGCCAACTTCGCTTCTTTGCAGATGACACATGTTTTTACAGATGTGTTTTGATTTGTACAGTATGTGTGCACGGGTTGTTTCATGTGATGGAGATGTTTTGCTGACCAGCCTGGATTTTTTCTCCACTTGGTGTTAAAACAGCAGATTTTTAAATGAAGTTCTGCATTGAGTTTCTGTTTGTGGTTGCAAACCTTTCACACATTTTATTAAATAGGATTAAAGTTTATACCTCTGAATGAGGAAGATATTTATTTCTGCTGTTGTGGGTCTTTAGGAGGTTTGTTTTCTTTTAGTTTGAACTGTTTGTTTTATTACTCGATTGTTAAATTTAATAAGTTCAGTGACACTGAAGGAAACGTTTCGCTCAGTGTTTTATTGAAAAGCAAACAAGCTGATAGTGTCACTGTCACTCAGCGTGGGAGTGTGTTTGTGCGTGTGTGTGTGTGTGTGTGTGTGTAACAACTAAACAAACAGAAACTCAGATATGAGCTGTCGGTTTGTCGGCGTGGGAGTCTGACAACCAGGAAAACCACAGGAAGTGAGGGAGGAAGTGACACGTCCTTGACTCCCCCCTCCTCCCCCCTCCTCCCTCAGCCCACGCATACCTCATATTCTGCAGCATCAGCTCTGTGTGTGTGTGTGTGTGTGTGTGAAGCAGACACCTGCAGCCCCTCCAGATGTTTAAAACACTCAGCAGCTGCACACACACATTCGATCATGTGCACACACACACACACACACAGAACAACACACACGAACAGATGCATGTTGATGGTTCACATTTGTCGCCTTCGGACGCTCGGTGGTTGTTATTGATGATTAGTCATCGTTCACTTCCTGTCTGTGGAACCAACATGGCTGCTGGTTGGTTTCAGTGAGCTCACAGGTTCCTTCAGAGGTTATTTTCTGCTTTTTGTGTCTTTGATCTGCTGAACCTGACAAACAGTTTGACGTCTTATAAAGTTGTTTTTTAACTTATAGAAAATCAAATTTAACTCTTGTTGATCAATAAAGCTTAAATATTCAATCACATATGAAGTAAAATAAATGCAGCAAGTTTTTTATTTAAAGAATAATCAAGTTTTCTCTCCCAGAAACTAAATTCTTGTCTGAAAACCAGTTCTGGTGTCACGAGTGATGTGTGAACACCTGATGCAGGTTTTGGATCAGTACTGTTTGATCGTGTTTGCAGAGACGTGAATGAGCAGGTTCCTCATGTCTCATGGAGGTTTTCACATCCTGGATCAGATCCAAAGCCGGACGCTGAGGAGAAACACTGCTGCTCAGAGGTTTTACTCTGAAAACAAGCAGATGAAGGAGCGACAAGGGTTTCCAGCCTGAGGAAACATCTGCAGAGCGTCTCAGCTCCACCGGTCCGACTCAGCCTCTGATAACTGACATTTTGTTTTCGGCTCATGGAAACTCGCCGTGGTTCAGTTATCCATCTGGTCAAATCTGATCAGAGCCAACTTTAATCTTGTTCTCTGGTCTTTGTTGTGTCGTTATCGTCCTCTCAGTCACCTGTGAAGCTCGGTGAACTGCAGTCACCTGTCAGAAACATTTCTACAGACGTCCGTCTTCCTCTCTGGTCTGCAGGGTTACAAAGGAGCTCCCAGGGCCTACATCGCCACCCAGGGGCCGATGGTGCACACTGTGGGAGACTTCTGGGACATGGTGTGGCAGGAGAGGAGCAGCATCATCGTCATGGTCACCAGACTCAAGGAGAACAACGAGGTGATGACTCCTCCTCTCTCCTTCCTCCTGTCTTATTCCTCCGAACTCCAGAACTGTTCAAAACGTGTCATTGTTGTTTGTTCCAGAAATGTGAGCTGTACTGGCCTCAGCCGAGGGAGGGGGGCAGGAGGAGGAGGAGGGTGAAGGAGGAGGAGGAGGAGGAGAATGATGGAGAACAGAGGGAGGAGAAGGAGGAGGAGGAGGAGGAAGGAGAAACAGGCCGGTTCGGCAGATTCCTCCTCAGAGTGAGAGACTGCCGAGAGAAAGACGGCTTCACTGTGACTGACATGGAGATTCAGGTACAGCAAACACTCGTTTACTCGAGTACAGTACTCGAGTAAACACTCGTTTACTCGAGTACAGTACTCGAGTACGGTTTAAACAGAATTGTGCTTTACTTTTTATCATCAGAGTAGTTTTTATTTCTGCTGAGCTAAAACTCAGATGAAAAAATGTTGTTTTACTTATTTTTACTTAAAAACTTGAGCAACTTTCAGAATTTTACCACAAAATGAACCTGAGGTGCGACAGTTTATTGATACACGAATCGATCGTGTCACTTCCTCTTGTGATACGTTATCAATACTTCAGCACCAGATGTTGATATTTTCACTGAAACGTGGAGGAGAGTTAAACACGTTCCTGCCAGTTTGACTCAGCAGAAACTCGACTTCGTGACAAGTTTCCTCTTTTTTCTGAGTTCTGGAAGTGATGAGACACGAGGACATGGTGTGTGTGTGTGTGTGTGTGTGTGTGTGTGTGTGTGTGTGTGTGTGTGTGTGTGTGTGTGTGTGTGTGTGCAGCTGTGTGGCGAGCGTCGTCCCATCAGACACTACTGGTTCACCTCTTGGCCTGACCACCACATCCCACAATGCACCGCTCCTCTGCTGAGACTGGTGGAGGAAGTGGAGACGTACAGCAAGTCCCTCCTACCGCCCGGCTCTCAGCCAATCACAGCCCCTGTCCTGGAGCCTGGACCAATCATCGTCCACTGCAGGTTGGTTCCTCATGAGCAGCTCCTCGGCAGCAGAGGAGGATTGTGGGAGTTGTGTGAGAAAATCCAGAGTCACTCTGAACTGACTCAGCTGCTCGAGTCGCTTCCTCCTCCTCAAAGTTTTCAGATTTACCCAAACGCTTTAAAATGTGCTGTAAGATCACCGACAGTTGATCTGTGGTGACACGAAACCCTCAGCTGCGATCGTTTATTGCTCCAGAAAGTGAGAAGAGTTTCTGGTTTCTGGTTTTTATGACCTTTGTCTCCAAGATCAGACAAAAAAGACCAAAGAAAAAGGTGTTGAGATTGTTGGAGAAAGTCTCGTGTTTGTGAGCAGATAAACTACTCGCTGCCTTTTAAAGACGGGTTGAACGTTCAGATGTTTTGAGAAAAGGGTGGAAACCCTGTGAGTCTCTTTTAAAATGTTAAAGCTGAGTTTAAATCACATTCTTTTTCGGATCAAACATCCTGTTACATGAGGGAAGAGTTTTAGCACTTCAGAACATTTAAACAACAGATTTTTCCTGGAATCAGTGCAGAGAAAACAGGAAAACAGGCCACATTTTCTCACATGAACCTTCCAGTTCAGCCTCGTCCTCGACCCTGAAGAGTCCCGTTTCTGTGGCCTGAAAGAAAAGGTCGAGAGAAAGTGATAAAACACAACAAATCACAGCCAGATCTGGTGTGAACCTTTAACGTGGTTTGAACACACACACACACACACACACACTGGCTCTGTGTGGTACGTTCACATCAGCAGACATCAGTAGATTACCGTCCTGGGCACCGAACAGTAAAACCAGAATCAACGCAGAGCAGCGGATGTGTTGAAAGCTACTTCCTGTTTAAGGCGGCGGACACACCTGTGCAGCCAACCACGGCTGAGGGCGGAGGAGGGCGTCCGCAGGCGGCGGTTTGGATCCGACCGACCGGCAGATCAGAGCAGAAAAACACCGAAAGTGTTTCCTGATGCAGAAGAAGGAAGATCGGCTGCTTTTCTCCACAGTTTGACTCAATTTCACAAGAAACCAAAACAGAGTGAACACATGAAAAGAAACTTTGATATTTTTATGATTTTATTGGCATGTTGACAGTTTGAACAGTTCATACATTAAATACTTCAGTAAAGGAAGCAGTGAATTCATACAGAAAATACAAAGTAAAAAATCTCCATTTAAAATTCTACAAAAGTAAAAATTCAGAGTAACTTCAGCTCAAATGCTTCAAATGTCAAAAGTAAAAGTTGATTAATGGGAGAGAAAAATTTAAAAAAGCTCTGAATAGTTTCTGTTTTTCTCTCAGATCTGAGTTTTTCTTGTGAAATGTTGAAAAAGTTTGACTTCGTTAAACAAAAAGGTGATGAAACCAAACAGGAAACAAACATGAACACGAGCTCAGACGCACATCAGTTTATTAGAGGTCAGAGGCCAAAACAAGTCTGGAGCCGCTGATCTGGTACGAAGAAGTGATGGAAACAGATGTGAAAACATCTGTCTCACATCTGATCTGAAGAAGATCCGGTCAGAGAGGAATGAGAGGCTCTTTACTCTGCTGAGACTCGTTTCTGTGAATGAAAATGTGTTCTGAGCTGCGGTTGCGTGATTTCCCATGATGCAGCTCTGCTGACTCTCCATCGCTGGTCTCTGCTCTCAGTGCAGGAATCGGGAGGACGGGCTGCTTCATCGTCAGCAGCATCGGCTGCCAGCAGCTCCGAGACGCCGGTCAGGTGGACATCCTGGAGACGGTGTGTCAGCTGAGGCTCGACAGGTGAGTCACAACAACCCTCCCTCCCTGCTTTTTGGTCCCTGAGTGTAACATGACTAACTCGCGATGTCGCCCCCTTGTGTGCAGGGGTGGTATGATCCAAACCACAGAGCAGTACCAGTTCCTGTACTCCACACTGGCCCAGTTCAGCTCCCAGCTGCAACACCACCAGGTATGAACACTGAACCAAGATAAATGTGTCACACTTCTGTGAGAAGCAGGAACGAGACGGATGTTTCTCTCTGCAGTTAGTTTGATATCACTCACTTCAGATGGAGATGAAGATGTTTGTGGTCTGAACTCTGAAAAGTGTTTGAAAATGAGTTTACAGTTTATTCAGACACGTGAGCCACGAGAGCTGAGGAGCTGCATTCTGTCTGACGACCAGCAGGGGGCGACCATCAGACATTATAAGTTCATGTTCTCCGTCACCAGTCTTCTTCAGCATGAGGTTCATTTTATAAGATGTGAGATTTAAGATGCTCACGTTGTTAAACGTTGGATCTTCAGCTGAAGCTGAATTTTAATTTGCTAATGAAGGCAGGAAATGTCAGAAACACTTAGAGAGAAAACTGAAATGTGACCACAGACAGATGTTTGCATCGTGTCTCCAACCACGACCTCCGTCTGCTCCGACCCTCACAGAGTCACTTCAGTCGCCTGAACTTCACCGAACCATAAAGATCAGACGGTTTTGATGTGAGGACTCGATTTGTTTTCGGTTTCTCTGAGTAACAGCCGGTTGAACTCTGTGTTTCCTCTCCAGCAGGAGCAGAACCAGCAGGACCCAGAAGTTTGCATCCAGCTACAGAACCTCCAGCTGGACAAGAACTGAAAACATACAGAACCTCAAGAACCAGCAGAGTCCACGAGGCTGGAAGGATGCAAGACATCCAGGAGACCAACTGAATGCACAACAAACATATCTGAAACAACCAGAAAGATGGAAACAAAAGAACTCAAAGTCAACAAACAGCCGAACCTGCAGACCTGATCCACCATCAGATGGAGAATTCAGGAAACCAGCAGCAGCAGAAGAACCAGGTTCAAACTTTTAGACACAAAGAGACGGCACGTTGTCGCGCTGAGGACCCGATGCAGCAGAGACTCGGAGAACCCAGAACTTCACGTTCATCCTGGACTGAAAATCTCAGCTGAACCGAGACTGTTGAACCAAGAGACGCAGATGTTCTTCACACAGCTGAGATCGAAGAGAAAACCGGAGAAATAAAGAAAAATCAGCCTCTGACTTGGTTAAATGTTTTTTCAAACAGAAATGAAAAACTTTTCAGATGATTTCAGGCTGACGTGAAAGTGAAGTGATGTCTGAACTTCCAGGAACCTTCAAGCAGCTCCTCCTCTGCTCAGCTGTGCCTCCTTCATGCTTCAGCACAGACGGTTAACTTAAAAACAGGCCTTAAACAGATTATTATTCCCATGTTCATCCATCATTTTACAAACACAGTGAGTCCAGAGTCGAGTGTCTGTGGTTACTGTTGTAGTTTAAAATCGCCAGCAGAGATTAAAACTGAATTACTTTCAAAAAGTTCATGTTATTTTTCTGGGTTTTAATTTTGTTACATCACAAATGTTTGAGTGTTTTTGAATCATGTCCTGAAAATGTTGAAAAAAAATAAACTTGATCTCCATTTTTTTCAGACGGGTTGATGAAAGAATGAGAGGTTTATTGAGTTTCTGAGAAGTGATGTTGTGACTGGGTTTCTATGACCTCCAAATGAAATACAGGTGAGACGGAGAAGACAGAGCCTGAGGTCACATCCTCCTCCTGCTGTGGAGAAGGTTCCTGACCCTCCTGCTCAGGAGAAGGTTCCTGACCCTCCTGCTGAGGAGCTGAAGCCTCCAAGAGCAAAGAAACCTGAACCAGGTGAAGCACTGAAACCGGATTCTGGCTCCTGAACCAAACAGCCTTCAGATTCAGGAAGCAGCTGCACCTAAAAACATCCAGCTTTCATGTGTTTCAGAATGTGACTGAACAGCTGCAGAGTAATCACATTACCACAGACTGAAGGTCTTTGTACCCGTGTACAAAAACTTAAATCAAGCAGGGCCTGAAGTTATTGATAATTAAGCTTTAGTTGGACAAAAACCGTCATCATGGAAACTCTGAGAGGTAAGTGCAGATACATGATTGATCTCCAAAAACGATCTAAAGTTTTCTCAAGTCTCAGGTTTGATTAGTTTGTTGAGAAGTAAAAAGGATGAAACTGTCAGTGTAAATAAACCTGCCTCATGTTGCTTCAAATCTGGCGGTTTTGCAAATTTAAAATTTAAAAAGTGTAATGACTAATGATTAACTACAAAAAAAAATAAATCAAAGAACAGTATTTATCTTTTAGGATGTTATTAAAATAAAATTAAATCACCACAGCTTCCGAGGCTAGTTTTCTAAAACAATACCTTGTGTGAACGTTAGGGGGCGGTGTTTCGATTATACAATAGGGTCCGTCTCGTGTGTTTCCTCTTGTCTCTGCTCTCCTTTGCCCCCGCTATCAGCCCCACCCAAACAGGAAGCAGAGCCGACAACCTGCGCACAGATTCAACCGAGTCACACAATCAAACAACTAAAACAAGAAAAACCTGAAACAAAAAACACCGCCTGCGATTTATTTCACAGCGGATTCGTTCATAAATATATAAAAAAAAATAAAAGATACCAACAGATAAAATATAATTATTAATGAAAACGAATGGCAGGACGTTTATTTTGAAAGGCTGAACCGGATGTGGTGTGATAAGTCATCTCGGTCTTGACGGTGCTGATATGAAAAAAGGCGTAGCTAGTAAACACCGCAGACAGCCGAAAACACACCGCGGACATTAGCGTCAAAAACACCGACTCATCCAAAGACCCTCCGGTTCGCAGAGCTCCCGTCGGTGTCCGCCGGTTTCCCGTTAGCGTCCGTGGTTGTCACTGCGACTGTCAGCGTCCAGAAAAAAGACTGTCGGGGCGTTAGCCAGCTAGCTAGCTAGCATAGCCACTTAGCCGTAGCAGCGAGCGACAACCTCAGCTAGCATTAGCATCAGACGACAAAGATGATAGCGCTCATCAACAAACTGCTGGACTGGTTCAAGGCGCTCTTCTGGAAGGAGGAGATGGAGCTGACCCTGGTGGGGCTGCAGTACTCCGGGAAGACCACCTTCGTCAACGTGATAGCGGTAAGGCTCGGGCTAGCGGGATGCTAGCGCCAGCTGTCAGTTAGCATCTGGCTGCATCCATTGTTACCCTGCAGCGGTGAGGTCAGCTAGCTCGATGCGCTTTTTGTGCGGTTTTTCAGTCTCATTTAAAAAAAGCTGAGTGTCACAAACACGACGTGGGGTTTCCAGGAGATTCTTCTAAAACTGCAGTTCACGCTAAAAGCAAATCTGTCAGGTTTCTGCACTAAATGTGTGATTTTAACAGGCACAGCTGCTTTCACACCTGCACCGGTGGATGTTCTTTATCTGAGGGGGGTGATGAGCCCCGGAGCCCGGCTCAGGTGCTGTCAGCAGGGCCGGAGGACGGATGTGTCGGTCTTGTGTTGGCGGATCGATCACCGTCCCCCCTGTCAGAGTGACCTTCTGCTTCCGGTCACACATCAGCTGAGCCTCTCTGCTTCCCAATCAAATTTCTCTTATATTTAAGTGTTAGAATTAAGTATTTATTCTCTTTAGAATCTGAAGTCCAGATGTTGGACCACAGTCATCAGTTTGAAGCTGTCATCAGAATTTGAGACTTTAAATATCTGATTGATTTTCTGTCTGTATTATTGAATAAGTCGACGTGGACCAATGCAAGTTTCAGATTCTGACCCCTCAGCTCAGAGCACGAAGCACTTCTCCTTTTCTCTAATTCAAAATGTCTTCCTCTGTGTTCTGGACTTGTTGGACTAATTTACAGTGAGGTCACATGAGGTCACATGAGGTCAGAGACTGTGGTGCTGAAGACAGACCGAGCCGCCACGACGACCGCAGGAGTGTAACTGATGGATGATTAATAAAGACATTGATGAATCAGTGTCATAAATAATGAAACTGATTCAGAATCTGATCTGGTCGGGTTCATCAAAGTGCTGTGTGCAGTCACAGAGAAGCTCATTATTACTGCCTAACGTAAACGTTTGCTGAATGATATTCAGGATTTGTTCTATCGGTGAACTGATCACAGCATGATGTTTCACAGTTGAAATGTAAATTTGTCAGCTTTCAGTCCAGACTTGTGTTTTTGGGAGCGTTAATGGCTTTAGAAGGTTTGAGAGCAGAGAGGTTAGAGGGACGCTGCAGCTCGTGAACCTCGTCTTAACCCGGAGGTCACCTGTGCACCTTTGACCTTTGACATTTCTGCATTGACGCTTCCTGTCGCTCTTCTTACCTCAGATGTGTGAGCTCAGTGTGTGTGTCAGCGTCTCGTCCACAGAAACCTCATGAACGTGATGATCTCTGTGTTTCAGTCCGGACAGTTCAGTGAAGACATGATTCCCACAGTCGGGTTCAACATGAGGAAGATCACCAAGGGCAACGTCACCATCAAGGTTGGTGGTTTCATTCAGCCATGCGTGTGTTTGGTCGTTCTTTCTAACGTCCTTCACCATTTTAACGTCACATGTCGGTAAATATCAACCAGATATTGATAATAAGGAAGTAATTTGTGTTTAGATTACAGCTTCGAGTATGAAGAGCCATTTTTTTACTTTTTCCTTGCACATAAATATACACACACAAAAAAAAAAAAACCAGTCCCTCCAGGAATTCATGATGTTGTGATCGCAACAATTAACGCAAATTCAATCAATCTCTGTGAATTCTGCGCGACCTTGCAATTTTGTCCAATCACCGCCACTTTTCCACAATTTTGGCCAGCCTCCCGTGAGTTC
>JAPZDY010000002.1:24449301-24461765 GCA_029783645.1 Ctenochaetus hawaiiensis | reverse complement strand
ACTACGGGAGCTGGCAAGGCACAGACCGTGCGTGCGTTAATCGCGCGTTAAAAAAATTAGTGCCGTTAAAAGGAGTCCGAGTTATTAGTATTAACGCGTTAACTTCGACAGCCCTAATAGCAAGCCAACAACACTGTAGGTCTCCTGGTGTAGTCCAGCCTGTCAAAGTACAGCACTGTTTCCAGTGCAGCGTGTCAGTGCAGTGTGTTTCTGTGAAGGATGTCGCAGTAAAACAAGAAGTACAACTGAGTATCACAGCACGTCACTGAAGTTCGTTGTACGTCTCAGTGCAGAAGGCTGCAGAGTTTTACTGAAACATTTTGGCGGCTGCAGCCAAATTTTTGCTGCCGCTGCTTCATAAGAGTCAGAGTTTTATTTTTTAATCAATTCCTGTTTGTTGTAAATGTGCAAATACACATTATGACCAATGAACTGTCCACACACACACACACACACACACACACACACACACACACACACACACACACACACACACACCTTGTACAAAGTGAAATTACTGTGTGTGTGTGTGTTTCTGCACTTGTGTGTCTGAGTGCATCTATAAATAGTGTTTATTGTTCTCAGCTCGACCTGCCGTCTGTCACTCTGTGTGTTCTGCACACACTGACACACACACACACACACACACACACACACACACACACTCACACACACACTGTGTGTCCGACTGACAGATTCGCCATGTTTCCATTAATACAGCTGATCTCATGATCTGTGGTACCTATGGGCCGTGTGTGTTTTAACTCTGTGTGTGTGTGTGTGTGTGTGTGTGTGTGTGTGTTTTAACTCCGTGTGTGTGTGTGTGTGTGTGTGGAGCCTCCAGCAGGATTTCGGAGCTTTGCCGTGGAGCCTCGCTGGAATGCAGCTCCAGCTGTTCACGTCACAGGCTGCAGCAGCTGCTCATTCAGCTTCAGTTAGGTGCTTCTGTGACAGAGTGACCCAATAAGAGCTAAATATCTTCAGATGACACCTTCTCCCTCGAGTCAGTCACACTGAGAGCTGTCAGTGTGTTTTAAAAGCTGCAGCTCTGACAACATCATCACCTTACAGTTATTAAAGTAACTGTTTTCTTCTCAAACATCCAGCAGACACTGATCAACATCTCACCATAGTATCTGTGTCCTCTGTGCTCTGGTTGGTCTCCACAAACTCCACAGAAACATCTGGCTCTTTAGCTGTTAAATCAGTGCAGCAGCTGAAACACTGAAGCAAACTGCTCAGCAGAGACGATGATGATGCTGATGGTTCTCTGTTTGGATCAAACCTGCTGCTGACTGCTCACCGTCTGCAGATATTCAACTCTGAAGTCAATTTATCAATAAACTGGCAATATTGATTTTAATTCAGATGAATAAAGTCAGAATCACAGCAACTACTTCCATATTTTAATGCAATTAATTTTTAAGTTTGGCAAACTTTATCTACTGTTTGCAAACTGTTTGTCCGAACAACAAGGAGACGAGTTCAGGTGATAAATGTTATTAATTATGTTTCTATGGAAACTGGAAAACTGAACATCAGAGGGATTCACATCAAATAAAAACGGATGGATGAAGCATCATGCTGTGTGTGTGTGTTTGTGTGTGTGTGTGTGTGTGTGTGTGTGTGTCTGTGTGCGTCACTCTGAGTGACAGCAGAGGGATTGTGGGGGCCAGTTTGAGGTCCCCGGTGTCTCTGCTGCTTAACTTAAAAAGGTTTCTGGCATCAGCTTATTGTTCTGAGACACACTGGACTGACTGTGTGTGTGTGTGAGTGTGTGTGAGTGTGTGTGTGTGTTTGGGTGAGCTGTGGTTGGTATGACAGGTGTGTGTGAGTGTGCGGTCTGGTTCATATGTGGGGGGTTTATACAGTAATATACGGGCATTAACACTTTGCACAACTGGTGTGTGTGTGTGTGTAAAAAGGTACAGCACATTGCATTGATTATCTTCCTCATTCTACATGATCGAAACGATCTATGAGTCAGTCACACGATGCTTCCTGCTCTGAACGTCACCGTGTGTTAAAACTCCTGCAAACAGCTGCTGTTTTTTTTTTTACCTGCAGGATTTTAATCACAGACCAAAACACTGAGCTGCAGTTCAAAACAGAGCGAGACAGGACTGAGACACACAGACAGTTTTCTAGATTTACAGCTCATGTCACAGAGTAATCTGAGTATATGCATGACTTCCAACACACACTCACTGCGATAAAAGAGCAGAAAGTGTTTCCTGCCGTTCTGACGAGGCTCTGAACGGTTTAACGGCCTCATTAGTCCTGTCGACAGCTCTCAGTCTCTTTCTTGGCTGCTGAACAAATGTTAGCTCATGTTTCAGACTGACGGGAGAAGCTGCTGCTCGCTCCTTAACGTCCAAAGATCCAGGATCACATGACCCAGATATCTGATGGACTTTAATGAATAGCTGAGGGATTAAAGCTGTGACTCAAATTCAGCCACTTTGTGATTCACAAGGCTGGAAAACGATGAGCATTGTTAGCTAACGTCAGACTGTTTATCGCTCAACAGACTCATCACTCTGTGGGTCTTTCTGACCACTAAAAAACACACAACTCTCACTAAAACTACACACACACTGACGTTTTCCCTCAGTGTTCAGTGGTGTCATCATTCACAGATCTTCTTGTCTTTAAAACGTCTGTTCTGTGATCCATGTTCGTATAAAAGACTTTTCATGAGCTCTGAAAAACAGAACAGTTTATCAGCTTTGGGACATTTTGCAGCTCAAACAAGATGTTTTTACATCCTTAATTTATCTGAAGAAGGAGGAGAGTTTTCTCAAAACATGAAGGAAAAATTCATCTTTCACTTTATCACAAACATCCGACATCAACACAGCCGGACATACGTGGTTTCACCTGGACAGGTAAGACAAATCTTCACTTGTAAAGTAAGTAAAGTAACTAATTACTTAAGCCGTCAGACAAATGGAGCAAAACGCTGAAAACCAAAAAGTCAAAGCCTCATTTAAAACGTTTCCTCTTAATTTCTAAGCTGCGCAGCTTCTTCTTTGGTGTTTCTGCACATCTGCAGATCAACATCTGGATACTGATATCATTATTAAGAGTAGTATTTTAATTATACATTAACATTACAGCTGTGGATTCATTGGCTTCTGAGATGAGGTGAAGCAGAAGTCTAAAGATGCTCAAAATGGGAGGAAAAGTACATTTTATTCAAACTTAAGAGGAGTAATTGAGTAAATGTACTTAGTTACATGAGTCAGTAGTGAGTGTGTGTGCAGTTTTGAGTGTGTTTATGTGTGAACTGCTATGAAGGTATTATTATGAGTGTGTGAGTCAGAACTCGGGTTTCACAGAGAGTCACAGTGGATTAGAGAGAATCAGCCCACAGCAGCAGAGAGAAAGATGGAGGGATGAGAGGAGAGAGAGGGATGAAAGAAAAAGTGAAAGGCAGAGAAGATGGGAAGTTCAGGAAAAGAGGGAGTAAAACAGTGAGAAAGCAATGTGAAGATAAAACTGTCAGTCAGCAGATATCTCGTTTCTTTCCAAGAAAAAGTCCAAACTTTCTGACAAACCGATGATCCGTCATCCGATCATCTATTTTTTCTCCTGCCAGAGATCGAGACAGCTGATATATGGAGGGATGAAGGGATGAAGGGGAGAGAGACAGCTGGCAGCGATGTGAGGGCTGATGGATAGAAGGATGGAGGGCTTATGGAGAAATATGCAGCGGTATCAGCAGTAAGTCTGTGCGTAAACCTTTATTTATAAAACCCCCATGCAGGGTCACAGAGAGCTCAGCCAGCAGGCCCCAAACAAGGAGACAAACATCTCAAACCAGAGCTTTTAAACAGAACTCAAATCACAGATAACCTCATTTTTTATCAACCAACTCAACGTTTCACATTTAGGAACATGAAGGTCTGCAGCCTGCAAACAGCTCTGTGAGGCTGAGCTCAGACATACTGAACATGTTTCCATCTTTATGACGAGCAACTTAAAGCAAATGCTCATAATGTGGAAGACAAAGACAGAAAAAAAAATTAAGTTTTGAGAGAAGCTACTGAGCGTTTCTGAGCAAAGCATAGTTCAGTCAGGAGGTGGCAGTACAGGCTACGTTACACAGGGCTGTATTAAACAGCAGAAGAAGAAGAGATCGCAGACAGGAAACTAACCTGCTGTCTGCTAAACATGAACGAAGAAGAAACCAGCAGACAGCAGGGATGATTTAGTCTGTAAGGTTCTCAACAATCTTGAAACTGCATCAGGATTTGCAGCCACAACTGAAAGGTTGTGAGTCTTTTCTGAGTCCTGCTGCTGAGTCTAGATGCAGAGTCATACACAGGTGCAACACACCTGAGGAAGGAGACAGCTCTGAAACCTGCAGCCAACCTTTGAAAGCAGACAGGAACTGATGAGAGAAGAGGTATGATACGATACGATACGATACGATACGATACAATACAATATGATACGATACCATACAATACCATACGATACCATACGATACGATACAATACGATACGATGCGATATGATACCATACGATATGATACGATAAGATACGATACAATACGATACGATACGATACGATACGATACGATACGATACAATACAATATGATACGATACGATACCATACGATATGATACGATAAGATACGATACAATACGATATGATACGATAAGATACGATACAATACGATACGATACGATACGATACAATACAATATGATACGATACGATACAATACGATATGATACGATAACATATGATACAATACGATACGATACTATACGATACGATACGATGCGATACGATATGATACGATATGATACGATAAGATACGATACAATACGATAAGATACGATACGATACGATATACTTTATTGTCCCTGTAGGGAAATTTGTTTTGGACTCGTATGCTGCACACAACATGCCTCCACAGTGTGATAAGACAAACAACATAAGGAATTGCACATAGTCAACATTGCACATAACAAGATATTGCACATACAAATACATAACACATATTGCACATTGCACATATTGCACAATGCACATATTGCACATACCCTGTGGTAAAAAACCCATCGAAATATTGCACAATCCCTGCAGCCTCAAACAGCACTATTAAAAAGTTTAATGGAGGTAGGAACAAATGAATTTTTAAATGAATTTGATGTGAGTTTTCATGAGAGACACTGAGTTTACGAGTCAGCGGAGGACTTGACATTCTGTGTGTGTGTGTGTGTGTGATTGGGAGGCACAGTCAACTCTCCTCAAGTGTTGAAGAGGAAAAAACAGCATCATATTGAAGCTGAAAGACTCCAGTTTTTGTCAACAAACACTGAAACACAGTGAAACATCACAGCACACAGCTGAAACACACTGCAGAAAATGAGACAGGTGTGTTTCACTGCCTCATTTCCAACTGTCACTCACTGATGGGGGATTACAGAGAGAGGGAGGGAAGGGGATGATGGGAGATTAAGATGGAGCCCATGGTTGGATTAAAGGACAATATGGGTCTTTACAGCTTATTACTGTTTCTGGAAGTTTTGTCCACCTCTTCCTTCAGGTAAAATAATATCCTGACATCACTGAAACAAGTCTGATAAATGAAGAAATGTGATCAATAAGATGATCAGAGAGGCTGGAAACAAACCTCTTCATGAAGGAAAACACACACAGGAACTGTCTGCTGTAAACACACATCACAGTTCACAGACACGATTCAACCAAAACCTGGAGTTTACAGACGGCGTCTCTCTTCATTTAATAATGTGAGCACATCTGTATGAACCAGCTGGAAACCACACAAACATCTGCTGCTTCCAGGTCTAAGAGCTAGCATATCATTAGCTAACTACAGCGCTGTGTGAGGACAGAACAGACCGCTCAAATACGGCAAAAATCATAGTAATGACAAAGAAACTGTCTTTTTAAAAGTAGATTTCCTTAAACTTTAATCATAATCCAGCTGAAAAAAAGAAATTTTAATTTAGACATATAATTACTGTAACACATGATGTGGATCATGATATATAAAATGTCTCATCCTTTCTGTGACGAACACACAGCTGCAGCTTTGACCTCGTGTAATGGCAGAGAGCTGAACTGATCTCAGGCAGACTGACTGTGAGTTCAGGTATTTTTTGGGGAGGGGGGGCGTCGCTGGAAAGGAAAGAGGAGAGCTGGATTTAAAACACAAGATACAACAACAGCAGCAGTGAGATGCAGAACGCAGCTCAATAAAAGCTTTTCCTGAATTAACTTGATTTTAAAGGCAAATTCTTGGATGAAAATAAAATATGAATAATGAAACTAGGACACAATGTGAGAAAAAGCTCAGTCAAGGAGGCAACTTCATCAGATATTTAGCAAAAAAATTTATCTCTGTCCTGTTTTTATCCTCTTTATTAAATAAAAGTCAGTGGTCTGACACGCGAGCTAGGACAGCTAATAAAAGTGTTGCTTCACTTCATCAATACAAAGTTTTAAAAAGTGATGGAAAGATGGACAAACTGCTCAGAGAAGAAGGATAAAGCTGAGTTTTTAAGTTCATGCATGAAGTGATGGAGGGATGAATATGAATGAATCCATGTCAGACTGCAGATGGACAGAAAAAGAATGAAAGAAGGGAGAGGCAGGAGGTCGGTCAGTGGGTTTCCATAGATAGACCTCAGTGAGAGAGGAGGAGGAGGAGGAGGAAGAGGAGGGAGCACACATGGGCTTCACTTCTGATTCTTTCATAATTCCATCCTGACCAAAGCAGGTCATTCATGACCAGTCCAATGAGACCAGTTTGACCAATCAGCTGCAGTGGAGGAGGTCACATGCCGTGGTGACCTTCACTGGGAGGTTATATAGAGATGTGATGCTCTGCTGGCAAACTTATTGTGTTCTTCTGCACCTCAAATCCAGCTGAAGAGCTTCAGACGAGCTTCAGACGAGCTTCAGACTGACGCTGCACAGTGAGTATCCACGTGTTTGTCTCTGAGTCTGAAGTTGTGCTTAAAGTTCAGGAAATTTAAATGAGAGATTTTTTTCTACATAAATGCAGAGTTTCATCATATTTATTCTCCTCAGAGAGGAAAAACAGGCAGCATCACGTCATCAAAAACTGGTCCAAAGTCCAAAACTGCTTCAAATACCTGAATTAATCAAACTGGTTTTATATTTCTTAAAGTTCATCTTTCATTTAATGAATAAGCAACAAAGCAAAGGGGCCACTCTGCTGAGGCCCCTGAGCCGAAGGAGCCCAAAGTGCCCACATCCACTGCACATCGGCTGGTTTCTGCATTAACTGCAAACTGAATCATCCAAACTTGGATCACAGAGTGAATCTTGATGTAGATCTGCAGCTGAAGTGGACAGCTGCACCTCAAACTACTAAAAAACAATTTCAAACTGACACTCAGACTTTTATCTCCGCTGGACACGGAGACACTCAGGTGAGAGCAGCTGTAACAAACAAATAGGGTTTTAATTTCTCTTTTTTTCTTTCTTAACACAACTCTCTCTGGCACTTTTCATGTGAGCTGAGTTCACCTCCTCCTGGAGTCAAACTGTGTGGTTTTTCTCATATTTTAACAAACACAGTGTTTCACTCACAAAGAGGAACATCTACTGTCTGCTTACAGAAGGTCCAGGTTTGATTTGCAGGCTCTTTGTTTGTGGGTGTGACAGCATGGAGAGAAAATAACACAGCAAGAGGTCAGAACATGTCTGCTGGATCCTGTTGAGTCGATGTGGCAGCTGTTAGCTCTGTCTGAAAGCCTCAGTAATGCACCGAGTCGAGCCAAACACACCGTAAAAACAGCAGCCATGCCGTTCTGTTGACATCACGGTTCAGATCAGATCTGGGGTCAGATCGGCTTCACTCGCAGCGCGATACGTTACATCAGTGAACCAAACTGTTGCACTGACATGTCCTTCATCCTCCTCGTCCTCATCACCACCACACTGCGGTTTAACTCAAACACACACACACACACACACACACACACACACACACACACACTCTCCTGCTGCCACCAAATGAGGATGAATCTGCTGCTGAAGTTGTAACCTCAGCAGGAAGATGATGGGTTCATCAGTCACCTCAGATCCAGAACTTTGAAAGAAAGCTGAGCTGCAGGTTGTGATTCAGGTCTGGAGCCAGGAACTTGGCTCTTCTTCTGTGGTTCAAATAAAAAACTATCAAGATTTACAGTGTTTTTAAAAAGAGAAGAAAAAGAAGCCCAGCTGTGTTTCTGTATCTCCTCCAAACAGCTGAGTTCACATCTTTTCACAGAATGTTTTATGCTTTCAGTGAAGAAATGCTGAATGCCAGAGAACGCACCTTTAACCTGTGTGTGTGTGTGTGTGTGTGTGTGTGTGTGTGCGCTCTCATGTTCAGATGTCTCGGTTCCTGGACATGAAGGAGTTCGGAGAAGCTGCTCGTTACCTTCGTCTCACCAACCTGGAGCACCTGGCTGCCAAGGCTCAGGCCTTCGACGGTAAACACACCTGTGTTCAGCCTCTGTGGGTCTACACACTGTTTGTGTGCTGAGAACTAACTAACGAATGGTGCGATCCGATTGGCTCAGGTACGAAGCGAGTTTGGATGCCTGATGACGCTGAAGCCTACATAGAGGTGGAGGTTCGAGAGCTGAATGGAGACAAGACCACAGTGGAGACCAAGGACGGACGGGTTCGTTCAACACACAGCTAATGTTCATGCTAATGTTCATGCTAATGTCTTTAAAATGTCGTCAATTCAGATATCAGCTGTTTGAGATGTTCGCACAGTCATCACATGGACTTGTTTTCCAGGAAGTGTTCACGGATGTCAAAGTAGAAGTTGTGTTAGATGTTAAAGCTTAAATGTCTTTCAAAGAAAGTTACACTCTGGCAAAAATCCACAACGATACGACAACAAACGTTGGGCTGTTGGTCAGCTCTCTTTAAAAAACGTGTCTGTTTTTTGTACATAAGCACCAGCTAGCTAAATGCTAGTCAGCAAGCCAGCTGACAGCGACATCTTATGAGGTGAGGAACGATGTTTTGATTAGCAGGCAATTAAAAAAAGGACACAGAAAAATAAGAATGTGATTATTCTAAATCGTTTGTTATGATTGATACTACTTTAAATTTTTATATTTTAATTTTTCTATTAGATATTAAATTAGCTAAAGATGGATCTCTGCTGCCCTCTTCTGGTCAAACTTTGAAACTGAAACGGTTTCTTTCAGGATTTTTTCACAGCTTGAACTCTCAATATGTTATATGTGTTTATGTTTCAGTTCCTGATCGTGAAGGAAAACGACCTCCAGCCGATGAACCCTCCAAAGTTCGACATGATCGAGGACATGGCCATGCTGACTCACCTGAACGAAGCCTCGGTCCTCTTCAACCTGAGGAGGAGATACAGCATGTGGATGATCTATGTTAGCGTTTCTTCTGACACGCACAAAACATCACACAGTCACACACACTTTCATCAATCTTTTCTAACTCTGTGTGTGTGTGTGTGTGTGTGTGTGTCAGACCTACTCCGGTCTGTTCTGTGTGACAGTCAACCCGTACAAATGGCTGCCAGTCTACTCTCCTGATGTGGTAGCAGCCTATAAAGGGCGGCGCTGTGCAGACACGCCGCCCCACATCTACGCCATCGCCGACAATGCCTACACGGACATGCTGCAGAGTGAGTCACCTGTGACCTTTGACCTCCTGCCCCTCTGGTCTTCATCCTGAGGCTCTGAGATGGTTAAATAAACAGCAATCATAATGTCTTTAGAGCGACGTTTCTCAAGTTCTGCTGTTCCTTCACCTGGTTTAATTTTCCTCCACAGATCGTGAGAACCAGTCGATGCTGATCACGTGAGTCATCGTCACAGCTGCTGCACCATAACTGCAAATTTAAGCTATAACACTATTTAGAAAGGGAAATATGAGTGTGGTCAACTAGAATTACCAAAACTAAGCTCCGAAACTAAACTTCAAATAAGCTGCAGCTTCAACATCTGCAGCAGGAAAATGCAACAAACACGAGAATCCAGAACCATGAGACAGCAACAAGTTACTGCTACAGGACCACCGTACTCGATTACTTTAACTACATTTTAGTGCAACATAAGGAGTTTAACTCTTCTACTTCAAGTGCATTTTACTGATTAAATTTAAACTTTTAACAAGAGTAAGCTTTTAAATGAAGGACTTTACTTGTATGGAGTGTTTTTACAGTCTGGTATCAGTACTTTTAATGCAGTAAAGGATCCAAATCCTTCTTCTGCCACTGGCTACTTAACAGCTCCGAACAAAGAGCGTCTTTCAAAAAGTGTGTTACTCTTAAGTTGTACTTTTACTGTCATCTTCTGACTCTTACCTCATTGAAAACTCCTCTGTCTGTTGTGTCGTCCTGTCAGCGGGGAATCAGGTGCAGGGAAAACCGTCAACACTAAACGGGTGATTCAGTACTTTGCCATCGTTGCAGCTCTGGGGGAGAACGTGAAAAAAGGAGTGAGTCTCCTCAGCATTCGTCTTTATTACCATCTTTTTGCTGTCAATGACTGCAGTTTGTAAATGAGCATCTATGGGAATACTGGGATTGTCGTGTACGTGTGTGTGTTCATCAGTCTCCTGAGTCTGTAACCTGTCTGTCTGTCTGTCTGTCTGCCTGTCTGTGATCAGGGTTCTTTGGAGGATCAGATCATTGAAGCTAATCCCGCCATGGAGGCTTTTGGCAACGCCAAAACAATTCGCAACGACAACTCGTCCCGCTTCGTGAGTTCACTAAAGTCACGATGGATACGAGCTGAGCAGGAAGTGTTGTGTTGATCATCGTTACAGAGACGCAAATCTGTTTGTGTTTGTTTGTTTCAGGGAAAGTTCATCAGAATTCATTTTGGGCCGACGGGGAAGCTGGCGTCTGCTGACATCGACATCTGTGAGTCACGACGTCAGATTTACGACATTTTAAGCTACACTGGACACTATATATGCATATTTATCTTCACAGATTGTTTTATTTTCCATTTTATTAATCTGTCAACTCTTTGGCCTTCAGTAGTAGAATAATATTACAGTACTCCGTGTGTGCTACAGTATTTAAGTGTGTATTTCATCAGATCTTCTAGAAAAGTCCAGAGTTGTGTTCCAGCAGCCAGGAGAGAGAAGCTACCACATCTACTACCAGATCCTGTCCAATCACAAGCCAGAGCTACAGGGTAACCCCACCCACCACCGTAATCTGACCAATTACATGTCAGGATTACCTATTTATGTTATTCATTAAGACTGTCTGTGAGGAGATAAATATTACAGCAAATTATGTGAAAAACTGCAGTTTGATCTCATCATAATCTGAACCATAATACAGAGATTACAGATCTTTCTGGATTAATTTAAACATTTTTGTCTTGCAGCTGGTTATATTTGATAATCTAACAAATTTCGTTATTATATATCTGACATCCAACAGCTACAAGTTACCTTCTACAAAAGTACATTTTGTATAAAAATATGTGAAAAGAATAAAAATACAACATGATGTTCATACTTTGATTATAATTAGTAAACTGCACTTTGCATTAAATGTGGATGCAGCTGAACACTTTCAAGCATATTTTTCTTACTTTTTAATGAAATGCAAATTTATTTGATCTATTTGATATATATATATATAATTTTTGTATTTTTTTCCCCACAGTGTGGTATCAGACGTACCTTTACTTTTAAATATATATGAGAACTTTAATCACAGCTGTTGTAAATGTTATTGCAAACATCTGAGAGCAGGACTGATTGAACAACAGCCAAAGAGGCAAAACGTGAAAAATGCAGTTAAACTTCTTGTTTTTGTGACAGAAAAAAATACGTGTTTTTTGTCTACTAGCAACAAAACTACAGGTTCGTTTAAAAAACAAACAATAGGAATATAACCACTGGATAGACAGACAGACAGGCAGACAGACGGACAGAGAGACAGGTGTTTGACTCACGTTACTTGAAGCCGAAGCCTGTTTATGTCCTTTATGGGGACAAACTGGTCCATATCTTGTGATTTAATGTCACATTCGAGCTATTTTTTGATTGTTTTTCACGTTGACGTCATGTTTTTCTGCTGCTCGTTAGCTTAACTGCTATCATTAGCATCACGGTCAAACAAGCTAAGCTAGCTCTGAACAAAGCTACCTGCTGTCGTTTGTTCTGAGAAACAGATGTGACCGAGCAGAAGTTTCTTCGATGTGTCTGTTTCACGTCAGTGAACGCACCTGACTGTTTAATTAAGTCAAACATGGCACATAACTAACCACACCTGCCTGCCTCCACCTGGGCATCCTCCACCCTTTGGCCAAACCGTTAACACGCAATACCGTGTTTGACCGCACAGGCAGCCCCAAGGGGCAAACTCCCCATTTCCGCATTGAAGCCAACCAGGAAGTACAAAAACTTGCAATTCCTCGACTGACCACTTGAGGCTCCAAAAGGGAGCA
>JAPZDY010000002.1:24413612-24429501 GCA_029783645.1 Ctenochaetus hawaiiensis | reverse complement strand
AATACGTGCATAGGCTTTGGGGTCTTCCAAGTGCTTAACAGTGAGGTGGGTGATGCTGTTAATGGCATCATCAGTACTCCTGCCTTGCCTGTTGGAGGTGGGTCAAGTGCCAAGTTGACCTCTGCTCTGAGCAGAGACACCATGTATTTTTCAAAGCATTTCATGACAATTGAAGTAAGGGCCACAGACACAATGCATTATGGGGGGTAAACTGCGCTTACTTTGACATGGAAAAAAATAAAATAAAATTAATATAGAGTACTTACAGTTTGGGTTTCATCATTGGATTGCTACTGTGAAACAACAAAAAGACACTGAAGTTTGCGGAAAGGCGCAGCAACGCAGAGCTTCTCTTAAGAGCGCAGCTTCTGTCGGGCTTTTGCAGGGAGACGTGTTTTTACTCTAAAACTACCGAATTTTATTCCTTTATTTGTATATTGTGTGTTTAGATGTTGGATCCGTTACCTTAAACTCCAGAGCCTTTAAAAAAGTTAATGCAAAAATACATCCAAATCCCCCACAGTCCAAACACAAAAAGGCCACAAACTCAGAATTCAACAAGGACTTTTCTTTTAGTTTCTTTTCTCGAGTTCTGTTTTTCAAATGTTGTAACGAAAAACGCAGTTTAGTTCAGTTTGGTTCTTGTTTCAGCTCGGATGAAATTAGGAACAATTTTGGTTAAACAGAGACTCTCAAAAAACAAAAGAAATGGAAAATTTATTGTACTCACGGCACAAGTTGGTCAGTCCTTTAGATCCAATGCGGATTTTGTCCGCCGGTGTGTAGAAAGCTGAGCGGCTTCAGTCAAAGAAACGGGGGGATGCAGCGGGTTCAGGTGATCGGAGAATCTGCTGACTGTGGCAGATGAATGAACTTAGAGAAAGACATTAACATCCTTACCTTTGATGCTCTGATGGAGGGTTTTGGCCTCCACGCTGCTCCTTCGTCTCCTGCAGCTGAATGAAAACTGAGTCATTTATATAGGAGGTAAATTAAATGGTGGCGTGAACCGGGAGCCAATCGTTGAGTCTGATGAGTTTTTCCGTGGGCGTAAACAAACATGACGATTGAGTGCAGGGTGGAGTTAAAGGTACAAACCGGATGAAGGCTTTCACGCGTTAACATGTTGCACTAATACTTTGAGATATTTGAGCAGTTGCGAGGATGTTGGTGAACTGACACGCATGTTTGCATTCATGAGTCCTCTCTCAGCTCTCCGAGTGTCTCTGAGCAGCAAAGCTTTGAATGGCAGCAGTGCAGACTAACACATTGCTGTTCATTAGGATCAATGTGTTTTAGACATGCTTATCTGCTGGAGTGTGGAAAGCAGAGATATCATCAACATGAGACACACAGATAATCCAAGAAATAATCCGAGTGAAGCAGACGTGGATGTAATGAAACAGACGGACGGCAACACTTGAAAATGAAGTAAAATGACATTATTCTGGTTTTAGTCTTTTAAGTGAAGTAAATTATATTCGTCCGGAGGGGAATCTGTGACTGGAGCCCAGAGATTTCAACACAAACACACTTTGAGAAGAAAAAAAAGGGGCATTTTGGTATTTGTCACTTTATTCACAAACTAAAACCAATCACTGTATCCACAGGTGAGTGGGTGACTGTACAGGTGTGTTAGATTAGTATGAACTGGCTGCACTTGGCAGGTTTACATCTCGCTTCCCGTCAGCATTAACTCTCTGTTGGTCCTTTCATCCCTCCGTCCTCCAGTCAAAGTGCTCAGTTTGTCCTTCAGTGTGTGTGTGTGTGTGTGTGTGTGTGTGTGTGTGTGTGAGTCCATCCAGTTCAGAACCAGAAGTCTCAGCCGAACGGTCCGATTCCTGCGTGTGTGTCTTCAGAAAACACACCTAAACATTTACAAATACATTCAATCACAACCAGGAGGGTTTTTCCTAGATAGTTGTTAGACAGCAAATAGCACCGCAGAGCAAATACATCAGGGTTAAAAAACGAACTCTACAGACGGCAGACCGGAGGGCTGCATCCACACAGGAAGGAGAAACCCCCCCGAAACACCTTCACACCGTCAGAAACAAACTGTGATTACAGTTTAAAGCTCCGTCGTGCTCAGCTTTGAAGGTTTCAGAGGAGAAAATATGGTTTAAAAATGTAATAAATTTTAGTGTCAGAATCTCCTTTGTTCTCTGTGGTGGCTGTAGAACATCTGCCCACATGTGGTGAACACATGAACGTTCACACACAAGTTTCTGCGTCCTGTGGATGAATGAATGTGTGTGTGTGCCTTTGTGTGATAAAGCCCAGGATGCATCAGGGAGGAAACGTTTGAGAACTTCTGCTGTGAATCACTGATTTGATTATTTTGTTGCTTCTCGTTCCTTTAAACTCTGCCATGAGATCTGACCAACAACTTTTAATAAATTTAATGAACGTGACTCAGAAAACACACAAGTTTATGAGTTTCTGATGATATCAGAGGCGTCGACTGGCTGCTCGACGCCCCGAGGAGCAGAAGCTGCTCCCTCATTGGTCTACACACCGACCAATCAGCTGTCGACGCCCCCTGAACCTCAGAAGCAAACGTTTTCAGTGCGACTGTGACGAAGCTTCATTGAAGCAGCAGGATGTTTCTGACGGTGTGAAAGCATCTGAGAGGCGAAATGAACACTGACACACATCTGATGCCTCAATATTCAAGTTTTTACACGTTTCTTCCTCACAATCAGCACAAAGATCAAATCACAGCTGAGCAGAATTCAGAATTCAGGCAGAAATCATCAGGAAATCAGACGTGTGCATCGTTTCAACTCTTGTTTTCTCTTCTTGTGTGAAATCCGTCTCGTCTTTTTACGGTTATATTTTACACTTTATAAGTTACATTTCATTCAGAGCTCCGGACGTTTCTGACCAGAAGCTGGATTTGGGTAAAAATGGGACAAAACAGACTCCAAGAAACAACTCAAAAGTAAACAAAAATCAGCTGAGAGGAGGAAACAGCTGAACCGTGCAGAAGAAGAAGGTGACTGGACGGCGACTCGGATGGTTTATACGAGTCAAAATGTGGCGACACAAACCCAGAATTCTGCCGTTGGTCTTAAGGCTGACAGCTTTAAGGTGAACCAACGTTCTCCAAAGAAACAGCTGTAACAACATCTGGAAGCAGTGACATCACCATCCGGTCCTTCTCCTCATTGGCTCACGAGACATTAAGAGACTTCCTGCTTCCACAGTTTTGCATCTTTTGTACTTTGAAATGTTCTCTTGTTTTTTTTTCTCCTCAGGGCTGCCGTGTTGCATCGTGGGAACTGAAGTCAGCCACCATGTTAGTACAACTGCAGCTCTGTCGTCAGCGAAGCCGTCGGTCACCGCAGCAACCGACACTCAAGTTAGTGGAAGAAATTAAAATAAAAAAAAAAAAGGGCTGACATCATTCTTACATCATCGGTGATGTCACAGTGTTCGACCTGGAAGTTCGTCTGCTTCCTTCTCAGAGTTTAGTAACGATAACAAGAGGGAGAACAGGTCCTTTAATGTCCTTACAGACTGTTAGAAAGACTAAATATGAACATGTAGAACAAACATGGCCGCTGGGAGGTCATCTGAAGAGGAGGAGGAGGAGGAAGAGGAGGAGGCTTTTTCTCAAAATGCTCCTCAGAGTTGAATCTCATTGATGGACTCTGACCTCAGTGGGTGGAGCAAAAAAAAACCCTGATTGTGTGACTTCTGTTACTCAAAACACAAATTAAACTTATTGTCATGAATGAAAATATCATCGTCACTGTTTTAAATTTCTAACAATACAAAGAAAACTTTGCTTGATTGCACAAACATGATGGAGAGCAGGCAGCTACGTCGCCGTAAAGCTGCTTGAAATGGAGCTACAACATATTAATCCACATTTCATCCATTTTTGTTATTTCCTAGATTATTTTTGAATGAAAAACAAATGTAATGAGCCTCCTTTGTTCTGCAATGAAAGAAAGACTGTCTGCCTTTTTCCAATCAAAAACAAAAACATTAGCTACAAATTCTGTCTGAAATTGAGTCCAAGAAGCATTAATTTTGTTTCAAACAAGTGAACTCTGACAGAGCTGTGAGAAGGTTCAACCTGTTTTGGTTGGAAATCAGGAGAAAGATTCTCACTGAACTGTCAGATTTTCTCACTTGTTTAAAGAAAGTAAGACCCTGAAGAAACATAAGTAAAGAAGCAGTTTGACACTGTGGTTGTCTGATGTTTCAGGTCAGAAACCCACCTGAGAGGCTAAACTCAGGGCAAAAAAACAAACTTCTTGTATTCTTTTCACTGTCGTCAGTGTTTTTTCATTGAGATCACAACATCATCACTCCTCCTGCCTTCTCCTCCTCCACCTCTTCACCACCACCACTCTCCTGTCTCTCCTCATCCTCCTCCTCCTCCCTCTGCTTCTTCACCCGGAGCCTCCCTCCTCAGATGAGAAGCACGGAGCTGAGGAGGAGGAGGAGGAGGAGGAGGGAGGAGCAGCTGATGAAGAGGTGCGTTGGGTGTTTCGTCCCAGCGTCTCCCTGAGCAGCAGGGTGGGGCCAGAGGATGTCACAGAAATGGCAGAAGCTGATTGGCTGACTGGTGAGATGGGGGTGTGGTTGTCGACCAGCGCCGACCCCTCGACGACCACGCCCTGCTCCTTCAGGCTGCTGTGGAGGCGGAGTCAGGAGCCTGCTTCAGCCAATCAGCAGGCTCAGCCCTTCCAGCCGTCCCAGATTGGCCCTCTGGATGGACACACAGACACTTCTGTCAAGCAACAGCTGCAATAGAGTGTGTGTGTGTGAGTGTGTGTGTGTGTTTATGTGTGTGCATGCTCAAGCAGTTAGCATGTCGGCAGACGGACAGGAAACCAAGGCACATGCAGACAGCAGAAGAAGCAGTGAACTTCCTGCTGGGAGGAACCGTTCAAACACAAACAGCATCCTGACGCAGCAGCTACTGCATTCCCCATATCTAAGTTTAGTGTATTAGCATGCTAACACTGGGCCTAACAGGACGTTCAGCACAGGACGTCATCAGATCAGCAGGTCTTTGGTTCAAACATCTTCAGGATTCATCGAGTGAATCAGCGACACGTGTTTTCAGAGCAGCTCAGCTTCTTTTAATGACCCAAATGCTTTTGTGTTTGAATCTGCCTCCATCTTTAGTTCTAAACTTGGACGCAGAACTGTGACATGAGTTAGTTTAGTAAAAATGTGCTTTGAGTTTATAGAAAAAAATAACTTGTAGACAAAGAAAAGGATTCATGATGCTAGTGTGTGTTGATCACAGACAGACAGACGCATGGACAGACAGACAGACAGTATCAAGGCACTGAGCAGAGAGCCGTTCAGATGACCTGCAGAGAGGAAGACGAGGAGGAAGACTCACAGAGTTCGAGACGACGAAGGCTTCTTGACTCTCGGCCACTTCCTCCTCTCAAACAGCCTGATGCAACAAACACGCAGCGAGTTACACACAAACACACACCCGTCCTCGCTCCACCACCGGCAGCCTTCAGCTCCATCAGGAAGTCATGCAGCATTCAGAGCAGGAAAACACGTGTGTGCGAGTGTGTGTGTGTGGAAGTGTGTGTGTGTGTGTACCTGTAGTCATCAAAGCTGCCGTGTCCCCGCCCTCCTGCTGAAGAGACAGTGATTGGTCAGTTAGCAGAGGCCACTTGTGATTGGTTTGTCTGAACAAGGGACACTTAAATGCCACATTTGTAACTAACTGGCATGCAGAGGATTGTGGGATACGAACAGAATCTCCAGAGGTTGAATTCAGTCCGACTTTAAGTTGTGTGCTTCAGAGCCCCTTCAGACCAATCAGGCAACATAAAAGCCTGATCTGCTGGTGTGTGTGTGTGTGTGTGTGTGTGCATGTGTGTGTGTGTGTGTGTGTGTCGTACCCTGATCCACTGAGCGCGTGCGAGGATTACACTGTTTGTGTCCCCTGCAGCCTCTGAGCTCCATCAGCTGAACATGAAGCTGATTGAGAACTGTCCGATCCAAAGAGCTGACGGCATTCAGCAACTAGAGAGACAGACAGGGAGAGAGAGAGAGACAGGGAGAGAGACAGATAGAGAGAGAGACAGGTGGTTCATGTCCTGGTGTCTTCTCTCTGTCTTTGAATCAAACTCCAAACATCTGAACACAGAAATGAGCTGCAGATCTGTAGTTTAGGTTTAACTGATCACATTGATTGATCTCATTCGCTCCCTTACAGACCTGTGAGACTCTCTGACGGAGTGTTTTTAAGGATTTCTTGTGTTCAGTTTTTAAACGTGCAGATTCAAAGATCCGACTGCAGGTTCAAGAGTTTGCCTGCTCTGAAACCACCTCAGCTGTCATGTGACCTAAGTTTAAAACAACTTTATGTTACCATGTGACTGAGGTTCCCCTTCAAGGTCATGTGACCACTGAGTCAGTCCTATTGGCTGAAGAAGACTGTGAGACCCAAAAAGGTGGTGACTAACTCACTGAGGTGGGTTTCCCATGTGAGGAACGAACATACCTGACTTAGATCACAAGGACCTCGGTACACACAAGTGAAGCTGTGTGTGTGTGTGTGTGTGTGTGAGTGTGTGTGAGTGTGTGTGTGTGTGTGTGTGTGTGTGTGTGTGAGTGTGTGTGTACCTGGTACGGGTCTGTGTTGAGGTCAAAGTACTCCAGGAAGCCGGTGGCAAACTCACAGAACAGGAAGTTGTGGGTCTCATTGATCGTCCTCAGACACCAGTATGTGTTGTTGTTGGCGCTGGTGCAGGCGCAGAACGGACCCACTGCAACACACACACACACACACACACACACACACACACACACACATACACACAAACACACACACCCATAGATATAACACTGTACAAAACTTCTCTTGTAAAAAAGCATTTTAATTTGACAGTGCTGTGTGCGTGTGTGCATGTGTGTGTTTCATACATGTCCAGTAGGGGGCGGTGTGCCAGTGCTGGTTGTCATGTGTGAAGCAGGTGAGTCCGGGCATCGAACAGGTGTCGTTGTTTCTTATCCTCTTGATCATCTTCCTCATTTTCTTCCTCCTCTTCTGCTCCTTCAGAAGCCACGCCTTCTTGTCCCTAGCCCCGCCCTTCCTGCACACACACAGACACAAAAGAACCAGCCAATCACAGAGCGAACGTGTTCCGGCTCTCGATGTAAACAGTCAGCAGAGTTTTGTGGTCAGAAACTAAAATGTGTTGAAACTCAACATGAAACTTTTCATCATTCAGTCATTTTCCTTCTGTCATCACAAACCAAATGAAAATGAAAAGGCGGATAAATTCTGCAGTGATTTGGTTTTCCTCATGGACTTTGAGGACGTTCTGTGTTGAAGATCCACAGTCTTGTTCAGGTTCAAACTCACCTGTGTAACACACCCGCAGGCAGCTGAGTTACAGACGTACCTGAGCTCGTCCACAAACATCTCAGTGTCACAGTCTCACCTGAAGGGGTGCAGGCCTCCTCCTCTGTAACGCAGCTTGTTCTTCAGTTTGGACTTGTACCTGAGGAACAGACACATGAACACCTGAGGAACAGACGCATGAACACCTGAGGAACAGACACATGAACACCTGAGAAACAGACACATGAACACCTGAGAAACAGACACATGAACACCTGAGGAATAGACGCACGAACACCTGAGGAACAGACGCACGAACACCTGAGGAACAGACGCATGAACACCTGAAGCTCCATGACAGCTGCTCACTGGATTCACACCGAGGGGGAGAGTAACTCAGGACTCTACTTGTAATAGAGTACATTTTGCCTTACTGAATGTTTGTTTTACAGCTGCACCGTGGTGTGTGTGTGTGTGTGTGTGTGCTGGTCTCTCACTTACAGGTACTTATTACAGTCACACTCCAGGGGGCGGGCCTTCTTCAGGTGACCTCTGACCTCTCTCAGGTTCTTTATCTTCGTCTGCAGCGTCTCAATCTGACAAACAGTCAAACACAGCTAGTTAGTTGAGAGTTTTAGTTAGTTAGTTAGTAAGTTAGTAAGTTAGTTAATGTGCAATGGCTGATGAATTAGGTTTGTAGATAGTTAAAAATGGTAGTTAACTGATTAGTTAGTACACAAGATTAGATCAGTTAGTTAGTTACTCAATAAGAAAATAGTTTCAATTGGTTGAATAGGATAAATAGTTAGTAAATGTTTTTATTCATCTTTTCATCAAGTTAGTTAGTTAGTTAGCTAGTTAGTTAGTTATTTGGTCAGTCATTCAGTTAGCTGGTCAGTTAGTTGGTCAGTTAGTTAGTTAGTTAGTTAGTTAGTCAGTTAGTTAGACAATTAGTCAGTTAGCTGGTCAGTTAGTTAGTTAGTTAGACAGTTAGTTAAAAAGTTAGTTAGACAGTTAGTTAGTCAGATAGCTGGTCAGTTAGTTGGTCAGTTAGTTAGTTAGTTAGTTAGTTAGTTAGTCAGTTAGCTGGTCAGTTAGTCACTCAGTTAGTCACTCAGTTAGTTAGTTAGTTAGTTAGTTAGTTAGTTAGTTAGTCGGTTAGTTAGTTGGTCAGTTAGCTGTGTTACCTCGTGGTCGATGTGCAGCTTGTGGTCCTTCCAGGCCTGCAGAGACTTATAGACTCCTGTGTCACACTTCACTGTGGCGTTGGACAGAATGGAACATCTGCAACAGAACAAGAACGTCATGATGTTTCATGTGAGAACAACAACTGTTTCGTTACCATGGAGCAGAGTCCAAAGTTTTGACGAAAAGTGTTGGTTTATAAAAAAATAATTTTTCTTATTATTCACAGTGATTTACACAGCTGGCAGATCGAGCTGAGCTCCGTCTGTGCTGGTGATTCTCTCTGACTCAGTGTGTCACCATTTATCAGTCAGTGTGAATGAATTCATGCCTTTAAAACAGTTTTACTTGCAATAAGTCACAACTCTGTAACTGCAGATCAGCACATACATAACAAATAAACAGCACTGATTTTTTTCAAATACACTCCGACTCATTTTGACTCAATGCCAATTATTGTATATTTTTCCATCAGTAACAGAAGGTTTAACTTAACCTTCTGTTATGTAGATACAGACATGTTGAAGGGCAAACAAATTTTTATGTTGAGAGGGTTTGAAACAGTTTTTAGACCTGAACATCGACACAGTGTCTCACACACACAAGCACACACACACATCTCACCTGTGTGTGACTTTGAGAGAGTTGGACACACCCACACTGTTGGGAACTCCTCCCATCCCGCTGAACTCGTCCTCAGACTCGTCTAAGATTGGCCGAGCCCAGCTGGCCCCGCCCACCAGGCTGTTGTTACCGGGGTAACTGTTCGTCATGGCAACAGAGCGGCTGTAACGGTTCCTGGAGTAACTCTTCAGGGCTTTGAACTCTGACACACACACACACACACACACACACACACACTGTAAGATCTGTTTTACACATCAAACCTGTAAATATAATTTATTGTGATTAAGGAGACGAAGATGCAGAGATGAAGAAGTTTTCTTCACAGACCCTCAAACATCTCTGCACCTCCATCTTCAAAGATGTGATGCAGTTCTGTCTTCAGACACTAGAGGTCAGCATCACATCAGAAAATGCAGCTGACAGACACACAGACACACTCCAGCAGAAACACTTGAAACTTAAAATTTCTTTCTTTCTTTTGAGCGGTGAAAATCTTTCTTCTGAAATTCTGTCTTTTTTATTGTTTGTGTTTTTATGGTTTAAAGCAATTTTCTTCTACTTCATCCAGAATGCTGCATTTAGAAAATATCACATTCATTTTTTCTGGTACTGCAGATTATTTTATGAATAAAAACATGTTTTTTTAACTTCATCTTTGTCTTGTTTCTTCTGGAAGTTCAGCTCAGCTCAGTTTGCTCTCTGTTGGTTTTCACTGTCAGAAGCTGTGGATTGAAACACTGCCTGAAGCTAAATGCTAATGCATGACCTTTATTTGCCCTTATTAAAGTCTTACTTTATAATTTTTTTAGCTTCTAGCTAATTTTCATGATGAGCTGTGCATGTTTAAAAAAAAAAACAGCATGCAAATCTGGAGAAAAAAATGTGCCTCCATCAAAGGTCGGAGTCCAGAGCAGCATCACGGCTCAACACTGAAACCTGCAGAGATTCACAACAGTTCAAGCTATCAAACATGCAGTCAGCACCACTGCAGCAGCAGCAGGTCAGCTGACTGCGTGACTGACAGACTCTGAGCACTGAACAAAGTCTGAGTTCTCAAGAGAAACATTCTACGGAAAATATTAAGACATCATCCTCTGAAAATGTACCAGTTACTTCTGAAAACTCTGCTTTGAGTTAAATATTTATTCTACAGTGTTTAAAGTCAGACTTTATGAGAAACCCTGAGGAAACAGAGCCAATGTTAGAAAGTAATCAAACAATGTCACTGCTGCCCCCTGCTGGACTCGACGAATAACACTCACTCTTCTTGGAGAAGAACGGTTTCTTGTTGAACGGCCTCATCACGGAGGGCCGCGGGCTCAGGGGTCGGAGGTCACGCAGGTCGCAGTCACAGTCTTTGGACTTCTGAAGGTAAAGCTGAGACTTGATGCTGAGTGGACGCTGACGACCAGCCACGCCCCTCTGGAAGCTCTTGGCTCCTCCCCCTTCGTTCTTACATTTGAAGAGCCGAAGCTTTCCTGTGGCGTCTTCCACGCACTGCCACTTCTACACACACACACACACACAGATTAATGATGAGCAGCACTGGACAGAACTGTATTGATCATTAAAAACTTGTCACATGTGGAGGTGTGACACTTTACAACTGCAAAAATATGATGCTTCCAGTCAGCTGATTTGGCTGAATGAAGCAGCTCATGGCGGTCAGATAAAAACTTCACTAACATGATGCTAAAAGACCTGAGAGCAGGTGTTCACAGGTGGATTAAAGGCGCTGATTTACGGGGTTAAGTTACCTGTTTGTGGTGGTGAAAAGTGATTGAAACACTCAACAATGAGGCTACGATTAAAGGCGTAAATCGTGGCAGCTAGCATGGTTAGCATCATGCAACAACAATCCACAACTCTTAGGCAGCTTCTTGTTAACACTCTCATCATCTACACTCTGTCACTGTTCTCAGCCAATCAGCATCTTTTCTGCTGGACCGTTTTCACCAGGCAGATAAAAACAAGAATCTGAACGATCAATATTTCCTGAAAAAGACGCTGTCCCTCCTTAACTGGCTCAGGAGCTTTGTTATGAGCCTGGATCGATGTTCAATCAGATCAAACAAGGTTGGTCAGAAACGTCTCGCTTTGGTTTTCAAAGAAACACGACTGCAGCGTCCGCAGAAAAGAGCATCCTCCCATCAGCCCCTGCAGGACCTGCAGCAGCTCCGACCAAATTCACCACAGACACAAAGTCCTCCGGCGAGAAGCTTCGCCTGTTGTCACTCTGCAGCCGTTCATTAGCCGGAGCTGAATTCATTTCTACTCTGCATGTCTTATTAAAGAGTGACAAATGCCTGCGTGTTCTCACACACACACACACACACGCACACACACACACACTCAGTTGTCTACAGGCTGTTTATCAGAGCCACCCAGCAGCCAGCAGACACTGTTGCTAAGAGACTAATCAACCGACGAGAGAGATTTTTCGACAAGTGTAATTAACCTCAAACAAGCGTGAACACACACACACACGCTCACACACACACACACACACACTGTGACGCAGCTCTGTAAGAGAAAAGTTTTTTGTTGTGCTGCTCCATCTCGATTCTCTTCACGTCTGTTCCCTTTGATTCTGCAGTCCATTGTGTTCTGTTCCTTCCAGTAATGACTGCTGTTATTGTGCCTGTCTGCTCGGTGGAGACGACATCTGGATTTCATCTCTCTGACAGTAAGTCTCCTACCCTTCTGATCGGCCTCTTTCAAGTCCCTGTTTGTTTATTACAGCAGTCACCGTCTCAGTCCTGCATTTGTCATGAAAAAACTCCATATTGAGGATCTACCACATTGAGTCTTTCTAACATCTGCAAACAGAGCAGGACCTCCGTCTCTACGTTCTTTCAACAGAATGAATCAGAAGGAACGATAAACCATACAGTTACAGTTACAGTTACAGCTACAGTTACTGTACCTGTCCGGTCTGCTGGCAGGGCGTTTGGTACTCGGCTCTCTGACAGAGGTCTTTCACTCGCTGGTGTTTGGGCAGGAAGTTCTCCTCCTGGGACACTTCCTTTCCCTCGACACGCTGGTGCAGCAGCTTCCTGTTGGCAGAACAAACAATGGTGGTTGGATGTTGTTGCCATGACGTTCAAGATCCACACAGGATGAATCCAACCAGCTCTGGGGATTCTCTCACGTCTCCTCTAGCGCCATCATCTGGTAAAACTACTAACATTCCAACACACTTACCTAACGTGGTAAACGTGGTTAACATTACACCTACCTAGCATCAGTGTGTTAGCATGTTAGCATAGCAACATTAGCATGATTACAAAGCCACTGATCAAACTGAGTCTAGAACCGGATGTTGGTGGATGTTGGTGGATGTTGGATGTTGGTGGATGTTGGTGGATGTTGGTGGATGCTGGTGGATGTTTAGGGATGTTGGTGGATGCTGGTGGATGTTGGTGGATGTTGGTGGATGTTGGTGGATGTTGGTAGATGTTTGGATGTTGGTGGATGCTGGTGGATGTTGGTAGATGTTTGGATGTTTATGGATGTTGGTGGATGTTGGTGGATGTTTAGGGATGTTGGTGGATGTTTGTGGATGCTGGTGGATGTTGGATGTTGGTGGATGTTGGTGGATGCTGGCAGATGTTTACCCTCTCTCCACCAGAAACGAGTCCCTCCACACCTTGGGCTTCCTGTTCACCTGGAATCTGTAGAAGAAGAAAACACAGACTCATCTTCTCCACCTTTCTCTCCTTCCTCACTTTAACACCACCTCCAGGACCCTCCCTCTGCTCAGTGAGGTGGAGCTGCTAATGGGATGCACTGATGTAATTTCACATAGTTAAACTTCAGTTAGAAGAAAAGTTCTGGTGCAGAAAAGTTGATTGGTTACTGATCGATCAGAGCACCTTTAAAAAAAGACAAATAAACAGAAGACTGGTGTGTTTGAGCAGATCTCTGAGGCTCACACACATACACACCTCCCTCAGAGCTTTCACACCTTTTGAAGCATCTTCAATTGATGATGAAGGAAACTTGGTGCAGCAGCTCTGAAAAGGTCCTCGCATGCACCAGAACCAGAACTTCATTGTTCCTGGTTCATTTTCTGAATAAACTTTGCATCAGTGTGATCAGTCCGTCAGTCTGTGTTCCTCACAGAGGAGGAGGAGGAGGAACACCTGAGGAACCCATTCAAATGTGATGCTCGGACAGAGACTTCAGAACGCTGCAGAACTCATCTGACATCGACTCAAAGTGAGATCTGATGGAATAAAGTTTGTTAAAGTTTGTTGCTCTGGTGAGTGTTTGGGGCTGCAGGACGGTGTGTGTGGGTCGAAATGATTTTTACCAAACTTATCATAAATAAAAAACATAAAATTCACCAGAAGAATCTTTGAAAACAGTCGAGAAATCTCTGTCGCTGATATTTGAGCCTCAGCGTGAAAATCCTTCAGCAGGAGTTTGACGACTTGCTGGTTCGTTCTCCTTCGTCTGATCGACCTCCTGACCTCCGTGTTTGCCTCTGTTGTTCCTCTGATCGTTATAAATATTAATAGAGAATTTAAATCTCTGCCGGTGCAGCAGATGGCTCCTTGTGTTTGTGAGCAGCGAAGCAGCCGGGCGTTAAAACGAGGCGGTTACGGGCGAGCGGCGTCCTGCTGCAGCGGCGACTCTGCAGGACGAGCCGGTTTCCTCCTCCGACCTCTGACCTTCAACTCATCACATCACCCCCTCTTTTACAGGAGGACCGAAAAAATAACTGCATCACAAATACATTCCATCTGTCCCCTCAGACTCAGCACTGAAGTATCACTGAGTATCACAAAGTAAAGTACTGATTTTACTTTTACTTCTTTTACTTCACCAGAAACACAAGCAGGATTCGACTGAAGCTCCTTTATTTACTGTTTTATTAAGACATAAAACAGCAGGTTTTACTTTTACTCAACTGCATTTGTTTCAATTTAACTGTATTTAGTTACTAGTTACTCTGCATGGTACTTAAACACAAAAATCAATTTAAAACTAAAATGCAAAATTTTGTTATTGATCAAATTATGAGATTGAATATCAAAAAGATCTAATTATTCTTCTTAATTCTACCAAGTGAAAACAGAATTAATTAGTTTATAATTTGTCCTTTATATTTTAATTAGCGTGTCCTCATGTTCATGTCCTCGTTTGGAGTTAATGAGTTTAAATTTTCAGTTAATTTTAATTGAACAAACCGACTTTAACGACCATGAAGGTCATTTTTCAGCACGTTCACTTTAAATACTTGAGTTACATTTTGTGGAGGAAACTTCAGCTCTTCTGTTTGAGGACAGTCGTTCATGCAGGACGTGACCTCGTAACCTTCACATTCACTGCTCAGTGAACAAACTTTCCGGCTTGTTTGTTTCTCATGTTGGAACCTTAAATTCATCACAAAGCTGAAGCTGTTTTTAACTCACTAAAGGAGCTGAATGTTTCTTTCTGAGCTGTTTTAATGAGCTGCTTTTGTGACGATAAACTGAACATCAGAGAGAACGAGAGACTGTTTTTCTCTGAAACCAAAGACTGTTTTCAAATGATAAAACACCATGAATTCAGAGAAATGTGTGTGTGTGTGTGTGTGTGTGTGTGTGTGTGTACCTGTTAACTGGCTTGTCAGTGTCCAGCAGAGTCAGTATCGACTTCCCGTCCATGTCTGGAGGCGTGTCGAGGCCGGCGATGTCCAGGATGGTTGGAGCCAGATCGATGTTCAGGACCAGGTGAGGATTACTGACGCACACACGCACACACACACACACACACACACATAAATATAATTACCACACAAGACTGTAGATTTCAAGTGTTTTGCCTCATTATTTTCTAAAACTTCTCCCTGCTTCTGTCACATGAAGCAGAACTCGTTGTGAGAGTAAAACACCAGCACAGTGAAGAAAAACCAGCGTTCTGAGGACGTCGTGTGTTTGAGCCTCGTGGGTTTAAACTGGCAGCTGCAGTGAAACGTTGAAAACTTGGTGTTTAAATTTAAATTAATGTGAAAAGAAGGAAATGCAGCTCCTTCACTCTGAACTCATGATCGCCTCGTGGATCAGCTCTGACTGTGGTAATCCACTTTACCAGAACACACACACACACGCAAACACACACACTTTATTTTGCACAAACTAAAGAGTGTGTCACGTTTTCCCACTGCTTTCCTGATCCATCGACTTCTTTCATTTGCATCATTAAAGCTGTGTTGACCTTTATTTGCCCACTAGAGGGCAGTAAATGTTCACATCAAACAGGAAGTGTCCTGTGCATGTGTGTGTGTGTGTGTGTTTACATGCTGCCTTGCTCCACGTTGGGTCCTCTGATGAAGAACGGGACTCTGATGTCGAACTCGTACGGCATCGATTTACCTGCAAACCAGAACAGGTGGAACATGAAACGCTGCAGAACTGGAACATAAACGTCCTCGTCTCTTGTGTTCCAGCGTTAACTGTTAATGTTTGTAATAATCAGCGTTCGGACCGGAAGCGCCGGCGGTCACACTTCACCGTTTTTACCTTTGACGAGGCCGAACTGTCCGATGTGGTAGCCGTGGTCAGACGTGTAGATGATGTAGGTGTTTTCTAACTCGCCCATCTCCACCAGCATGTTATACAGCTGAGAAACACACACACACACACACACACACACACACAGACACACACAGAAAACACTTTGGATGAAAATGGCCGGTTTCTTCTGATTTCACTTTGCAAACGGAGCCAATGAGGCAGTTTGTGTCCGACA
>JAPZDY010000002.1:24229695-24247640 GCA_029783645.1 Ctenochaetus hawaiiensis | reverse complement strand
GAAAAGCTGCCGCGAATTCAGGCATTTTAGGCCGCAACAATCTTGAAAAACGCCTGTGAAATCCTGGAGGGACTGAATATACAAAAGCGTCAATCACAGTTTTATAGAAATGAGAGTGATGACTATAAACAGAGTGACTGGGGAAAAAAACAGGCACATGAGCACATTGCAGAACCAGTTAATGTCCATCATTTTTTAGCTTGAAAAAAATGGCCGAAATGATTAACAAAATGAAATAATCATTAAAATATTTCCTGTTAATTTTCCTGCCAGTAACTAATCAACTAATCCTTTCAGCCCTAAAATGAACTGAGTCGGCTTTGGATGTGCTTGCTGCAAAACTCTGTGTGTGTGTGTGAGTGTGTGTGTGCTGAAGAGACCCACACACACACATTTCCACACAAACATATCCACACACATCCAGTACAGTACGGGGTTGGGTTGCACAGCTGTGCCACTGTCCCTGCTGGGCAACAGAGGTGGCATGGCCCCAATGTGATGTGACGCTCACACCCAAACACCCAGCTGCAGCTTCACAGGGAATAAAGAGAAAGAAAACGCCCGAGGAGAATCTACAGCTGATTTTAACACAGAAACAAAACATACACTCAGTATCCAGTTTATTAGGTACACCTGCAGTCTAATACAACACTCCTGCCATCAAATTCTACCTTTATGAAGGCTGTAATGTTCGGTTTGAAGCTGTCACAGATGTTTTAATTTGACTCTGAGCTTTTTTGAGGCTGCAGTTTGTGATGCAGTTCAGTTTTTTACTTTTCAAATACTGACAGGTGTTTCTGTTGTTTTGCCTGCCCCATTTATGTCAACGATGACAGGCTAGAAAGCGTATCACCTCTCCGTATGATGCAACGCAGCTCAACATCACCACAAACTACATCCTTTTAAATGATCGCGCAGTTAAAACAACACTTCCTTTAATCAGTCTGAAAGTAAATGTTATTACCATCAGGTGTGAGTGCAGAAGTGTCACGTCAGACTGCATTAGTCGTAGCCAGATGCAATCCTGCAGACTACGCAGCACGCCCTCTTCACTACACGACACGACTCCCTGAGATCCTCTTTTCTGAAGTAAAACCAAGTCGTTTTGGCGGTTAAACCAAACCACTTGCGAAGTCGTACCCTGCAGTGGGCGTATCCTGTAGCTCTGAGGCGTTTTACAGCGGTGCTTCCAGCTAAACAAGCTAATGTCAGCAAGTTAACATGACAATGATGATGTCAGATTTCTCATGTTAAGTAGGTACATCGTATACTACGTTCACTATTACTTCAGTGTGTTGGTTTGCTAACATATGCTTATTAAAAACTAAACATGCGGTGCAGGTGATGCTGACGGGGATGTCATTAGTTTTGCAGGAGCAGGAGTATTTGACGGATTAAGATTTTGACCAGATGGCTCTGCTGGGAGTCATTTCTATGTTCCCCAGATTTATGACACATAACTGGATCATGAAAAAGGGTGACAAGAAGACAAGAGGAGGGTTAATGTGTGTTTAAGGACATATACATGCTCCCCGTGCAACTGCTGATGAAAAGTCAGGAGATCTGCTCTAAATTTTAGGCCAAATCGTCAAGCAGATCTTGAGATACTTCGGTGGAATTGAGAAAATCTTTCCCTGCTGGTGCTAAGAGGAGAAGTCAAAGGATTACCAAAGGCAGTAGCATTTGGATCATGCCCTTACAACGGCACAAAAACCTGATTCAGAGACGGAATAAACAGAAAAATACCAAGACGAAAGAAGTAAAACAGAGAAAGACAACAGAGGAGACCAGGAGGTTTTGGCAGAGCGGTCTGACAGATATAGTGCCCGCTGTTCTGGGTGTGAGTGTGTGATGTGTCCTTCAAAGACAGATGATGATTAAACTCGAGCCTGGCTCTCAATTTACGAGGCGTTCAGGGCCGACGCTGCACGGATGCAGCCGGTGGTGAGGAATAAAGGAGCTCACATACGAGCAACCGCTACAGGCGACTCCCTGGGAAAAAGGGCAACTCCTACCACACAAACACCGACACACACACACACACACACACACACACACTTTGTCTATCTTTGTCTGACTCAAAGCTTTCTTCATGGCCTGCTCTCTCTTGCCA
Organism: Ctenochaetus hawaiiensis; assembly: GCA_029783645.1. Taxonomy (NCBI): domain Eukaryota; kingdom Metazoa; phylum Chordata; class Actinopteri; order Acanthuriformes; family Acanthuridae; genus Ctenochaetus; species Ctenochaetus hawaiiensis. Next base: position 24,245,527 of record JAPZDY010000002.1, on the reverse strand, counting down.
AAAGTGATCAGACAGTGTGATCCTTCTGCTGCTTCAACACACAGATTTCTGCAGAAAGCCGGTTTTCCATGCACCCTCCGAACCAATCACGTGTGATCCACCGCAGCCTCCATATGTGGCCTGTGGCTCACATCCCAAACCTGCCAACTCTCTAACTTAATGCTGTCTTTGGATTTTTGTCAGAATCCTCTCAGCCTGTGTGTCACACACACACACACACACACACACACACACACACACGGTACGTACACCTCCTCCACTCCTCTGTTTCATCAGACTCTGCCTCTGTAGCAGCAGCAGCAGCAGAAGCAGCAGTCCTGCCGGTTGCCATGGCAACACTTCCTCCTGCCCTGAGTGTGTGCATGTGTGTGTACATGCATGAGTGTGTATATGTGTGTACGTGTGTGTGTGTGTGTGCATTCGGCAGGGCTAGTCTCACTACTTGACTGAATCCACAGTGTGCATGTGTAAGAGTGTGAATGCACAATGAGTGAATGAATACATAAAACACACACACACACACACATTGGCTCACTCCCACTGGCTGACACTCGCTCTTTCTTTGAGTAAACATGTTTGTGAAAGAGATGCACTGTTGTACGCTGCAGCCGTTGACACACACACACACACAAACAACTCACGACCCACAATCCTTAAATCTAAAAAAAAAAAAAAAAAAGCCACACGGTTGCTATTGACATGGAGGAATTTAAATCTAAAAGCCTGACAGAGACAAAGACGGGAGTAACAGAGAGGGGAGAAAAGCTGCGTGTAGAGGCAGAACATGCAGTGGGTGGAATATCAAAGACCGGATTAGAAATGTTCTTGATTGGCTGTGGATTCACACTTCCCTTTTTGACGTGGGTGAACAAATATCGCCTCATGTCTTTCCCTCTTTCCGAACGCTCCGGCTTCACGGAAATCAAGCCGAGGCAATAATCAACCGGAGCGGTGCATCTGTGATCATGTCACCAGCTCCTCTCCCCTTCGGCTTCATTATGAGATTTAAACCCTTGCTGGGAACGCTGTTTAAGTGTGTATGTGTGGTGTCGGGTGTGTGTGTGTGTGTGTGTGGAGAGATTACCCCTCTGGCAGTGTGAAATTTGCCCACACTCTGAGGGGAATTAGATTAAGAGTGTCCAAGACGATTTTATTGTCACTTTTCAGATCAAAGAACCCCATCTGTCATCAATTTGCAGTCGCACATGGCTCCCAGAAAACGTCCCTCGGCATGTGACGGCATTATAGCCTGGAAATGTATTCTGTGTGTGTGTGTGGTTCAACCCCACCCAACCCCACCCACCCACACTCAGCTTAAATGGATGCCTGTGCACAGATGAAAGGGTGACACTCGGATAAGTGTTTGGCAAGAATCCAGAAACTAAAGACTGGAGTGTCTGTGATAAAGGTCTGTTGTCATCATGACGGATGCCTTTAGGGCCGAGGAGGTGAAACCGATGCTGTGCGTCTCTTTGTGACCTCTTACCTTCTTCCTCGCTGGAGTCTCGCTGTATGTAGACAGGAGGCGCTGTGGAGGATGACCCCGCCGCTCCTGAGCTGCTCTTTGTGAAAATGCCACTGATGAACTTGAGCATCTTCCTGTCTTTAGCTGAGCCTCTTTGGCCCTGCTGGACCTGCTGGGCTTCCCTGGCGAGCCCCAGGTCTTCGGAGAGGCTGTTCAGGTCGCTGTTGTCCAGCGTGCGGCTCTTCCCCTTGCGTGCCGGTTTTGAGGCTTGGGTGGCCGGCGTCGGAAGGGAGGCCGAACCTGTCTTTAGTCTCTCCTTCCTGGGGATGTCTCTCATGACTGCAGCCACGCCGCCTGCAATCTCTGGAGGAATCCCAGCCTGAGCTTCATCCCGCAGGTCCCTCCATCCATCGGGCCTGCTCGCCTCGGCCCACGAGGCCCTGCAGGGGCCCGGGGAGCGCGTCGGCATGCGGCAGTCCTTGCGGTCCAGGCTCTGTGCCGAGGTAGGACTGCGCTCCCTCCCCTCCCTGGAGTCGCGACCGCGGGTGGCGGCGCTGCTGTGAGACTTCAGCAGACTCACAGGACGCTGCCCCACCGGGCGGATAGGAAGACTGGTCCTGGTCGGTGTTCGGCTGGGCTCGATCACCTCCGTCGGGGTTGTTGTTGTGGTAAGTGACGGTGAGGTGCATTGCTTTGCCTCTGGGGTAGAAAGCGTCTTCTCCACTCGTGTTATTGTCTTCTGAACTGTCACCTTGTCACCAGGTAAGGAGATGGAGAGGTTGTACGGTGGTTTTTCACTCCCAGGACTCGGGACTTCAGCAGTGTGAGGTGGTTTGTCCTTTTTAGGGCTGAGAGGTTTTCTCTCTCCATCTTTGACTTTCCCAGTTAACTCGTCCTCCTTTAAAATAGCAGCGTCCCCGGCCTTTTGTGGTTGTCCTAAATCCACTCCAGCTCCATTCTCAGTTTTTGCAGGAGCTTCGGCCTCCAGTCTCACCCTGGCCTCTCCTCCGGCTCCGGCTCTTCCACTTGGCCTGGCCTCCACCTCCTTTCCCTGGGTGCTGTTCTTGGCCTCTCCTCCATTCTCCTCCACAGCCTCTACCTTGACCAGGGTGAGGGAGATGAGGTAGGTGGTGCGTTGCTGCAGGGCGCCGCCTCCACTCATGTGGTCAGGCTTCAGTAGACACACAGTAGATGAATGAAACCAGACGGAGCGACATGAACAACTGACAGTTTGCCAGCGTGTTGGAATGTGGAAAAATCCGACAGCACGACAAAAAACTTACATGGATGGAGATTAAGTTTCTCCTCGGAAGGAACAGCAGCAGAGAAGCTGTTGGTTTCATCCATCCCCCAAAATCCCTGCTTCTTTGTTTCGGATTTTTTAATTTCAGTCACGGATTTCTTCTCTGACTGAAATTTTCATTTCTATGGGAGACAGAAGAAGAAATCCACTTTTCCTGACAACCTCCAGCACACTGTCAGTGCAGTCCAATCAGCTCTTTTGTTCCTAGAAAACACCCAATTAAATCTGTCCGCTGCATATGCACGCAGCTACTGAGACAAATAAATCTTCATCATTGTGTCTGATGCCTCATTCCTGATGGTAATTATTTGCTTGACCTTATTTTTTATGTGCACAGCCCCCATTTTATATGTCGCTCAGTCAAAAGTCTGGATTCAATTCAGAACAACAACTACCCGCATCATACGTCATCAAGATTGTGATCAACAGCAGCTGTAACCTGAAAAGGTGAAGTCTTTAAAAATTCATCGGTGTCACCCTAAAGCAGCATGGCACCGAGCACCCAGAGCCGTATGCAGTCCGCTCCAGATCATGGGCTCTCGCTGCAAGCCACACATGTGTGTTGACAGCAGCATCCATTCAGAGAGCGCGGCGGCAGGAAGGCAGGCAGCCTCACGGAGACACACAGGAAGGACATTGACGAGGGCTGAAGGGGATCAGGAGGAGAAGCCAATAGAAGCCCGGGCGGATATCTGGAGATGCATGACCGAGTCAGGGCGCGTCCGGCCATCACGCCCCTCTTGCTGTCTCCCGGGCAGCCTGTGTCCTCTGAGCGCATCAGGCGTTGAGCATGACAACACGAACACCGGCAACAGAGGAGGGCGCTGAGGCGAGTCGCCGCTCGAACAGCTCCGCGGCTGCCTCTGAAGCCCTCCGATGGAGACGCCGTCGCACAGGTTCAACGAGTCCAAGCGCACACACACACACATGCACACACATACACATGCAAACACCCTCACACATGCACAGCTCGTCTCTCTCTCTCTCTCTCTCTCACACACACACTCTGCGTTTCTCTGTCCTGCTCTAACAAACACACTGATAGGAATCTCTAATGTCCCTCCCTCTACATGCCCCTCCTTGTTCCAATAAGCGATCCATACAATGCAGAAGGTTCCTGCTTCTCTTCTTTCCCTCCTTTATTTTCCTCTCTCTCTCTCTCTCTCTCTCTCTTTGCTTTTCCTGGTGCTCCTCTCAGTCTGTGCAGGGTCCCTGCTTTTTATTGCTCATCCCTCCCATCCCCATCCCCATCCCCATCCCCTCCCCTCCATCTTTCTCCCTGTGTGCCGGAGAGGCGGGGGGAGGCAGCGGGTGAAGGCTGGTGGTAAAGCAGCAGTGCACAACACAAGTTGGACCTGCTAAATGAGGTGGGGGACCGCAGGAGAAAAGATCAGCGGCAGGGAGAGGGAAGAAGAGGAAGAAGAAGAAGAAGAAGAAAAGGGAAGAAGAAGGGAGAGGGAAGCTGGCAGGGTTAGACAGGAATGACAAAAAGAAAGATGGATGCATGTTTGTGGAGGAAAAAAGACACCCGGGCAGGATGTCTGCTCCCCGTCTCATTTATCCAGCTGCCAGAACAGTTTTATCAAAATCATCCATTTGTCTTCGGCTGTGTGTGTGCACAAGTGCGCATGTATCTGTGGATGTGTGTGTGTGTGTGTGTGTGTGTGTGTGTGGCTCTATGTGGCTCCTCCTCAGTAGGAGGCTTGGCTTGTTTGTTGCTAAGGTGTTACAATCTTCCTGGCTCTGGTGGCACAATCATCTCCTCCATGTCCTTCCTCCTCCTCCTCCTTTGGTACATTCTGTATCGCAAATCGCTCCCAGGATCTCTGTATGAAATGGTGTTTCTCTGTATGAGTGCTGCATTTTGTGTGTGTGTGTGTGTGTGTGTGTGTGTGTGTGTGGTGTACATGAGAGTAAAAGAGATTTCCTGTGAGCCTATTGATCTGTAGTCTACTGCCTACTACGGCATGTGTTCATTAGCCAAAGTGGGTAAGCTCAGGGCTCACAGCATGAACCGGGCGATAGCGTGAGAGTATGAGAGCACATTGGACATCAATAGTTGGACAACAGAAAGCAAAAAAAGAAACACATACGCTGTTATTCTTTTAGTAAGTAAAAAAAGCCTATTTTTTAAATCCATGATGATATGAAGTATGTGAATATGTGCTTTTGAAGATGTGCTTGATTAAGATGCAGTAACTCAGTGATGATTAAAACCCTTTTGTGCAAGAAATTATGTGAAATACTACTAGAGAAATACAGATTATTATTTCTGTTTTCAATTAATCAGCTCAACTGATCAATTAACTGTTTGGTCTTAGAAAAATTACATCATAATTTTCAAGTGGATGTAATTAAATACTCAACCAACAAGTCAAAAGCAGAAAGATATCGAAGTTACTAAGACAAAGTTAAATAGCAAATTCTTATATTTATGAAGCTTGAACTATAAAACATTTGGCATCGTTTTATTGAAAAAAAGGACTTGAATGATTAACTGAAAGTTGCAGCTTAATTTTCAGTTGATCAACCGGTCGAATGATCAACGAGTCGTTCTCATAAGCAGAAGTACAAGAGGAACTGCTGCGTGCACAAACAAAAAAACTGCAGCAAACACGGTCACACGTCCATTTCTTGAATTATTTGTGGGTTTAATTTCGCGTCAATTTCTCTCTGATTAATAAAAATATAAATATAAACCCGTGATGTGAAACCAGAGGATGCCTTTCCCCACAGTGCAGCACTTTCAGCCTCCCACCATCATCTCATAATACACGATGTGACTGTCCACCTGCTCAGCCCGCTCCCCCTCCCGTCCACAGTCAGTGAGAGGGCAATAACTACTCTCACTGAATACAAAAGACCTCTGACAACCGCCTTTGGCTCAAGGGGAAAAACGCACGACCTGCGAGCGACGGCGACCGCAGCCTCCAACACAGAAGAAGAGTCGTAAATTTAAAAAAAAAAGCCTCAGAGAGAGGAAGAGCCGAGCTGCTTTTTTTTAAAAAAAAAAAAAAATTGAATCACACATTCAGTGGAGTGACGTTACACAAGTGCAACAGAATCCAGTCTTAACAAGCGTGAGGACATGACATGCCTGTGTGAGTTTAAAGTGCACTTCAGGTTGCTGCAGTCTGAAGAGCTGCACAGCGGATCTAATTATTTTGAAATAGACACGGTCATAAAACGCAGGAAATCAGGTTGTTTTCAGGCAGACACTTTTTAGAAAACACTCCCACTCCTTCTTTATATGAGAGCAGACTCACACTGGCATGCATGGATGCAGACAAAGCTCACACACACACACACACACACACACACACTAACACCCATGGGCGGGTGCTGTCAGATGGACACTGTCCAAGGGCAGTGGTCATGCTGGGCGATTTTTCATTTCTCCTTCACTGTGATCTATCCTCTCCATCTCTTCCCCCTCAATCTTTCCCCCCCTCTCTCTCTCTGCTGCCATGCTGCAGTGAACACCAGTAAGATTCACATTTAAATGTCTCCATTTAGCTCCACCTCACCCTTTTCTCCCTCTCCTGTCTCTTTTTTTTTTTTTTGCCTCACATTTTTTCTTGGCACACGGCGTCAGTCGACCACAACCCACTCGCTTAATAAGTCCAAAGGAGAGGTGGCTCTCTCTTTTTAGCACCAGTGAACTCTACTCTCACAGATCCAGGCCCCACAGAGGATTCACTGCTTCTGATCCTCACTACAGCGTCGACACTTCGGCAGCCTAATTATACCAAAAAAAAACCCCCACTTCAATTGAGTGTTTTTTGCACATAGGGGATGCCTTTCAGAGCGTTTCCAGAGCTGCCAGATCCTAAAACGACCTCAAAGCTCAGCAAAAAAATCCATCAGGGAGCCGACTGACCTTCAATTCACAGACAAACAGTTGAATAAGTGCAACAGGCTAATGAACAAACAGATTAAATCACAAGGTTCAGTTAGAGTTGTGCTATGCTGGGATGTCAGCAGCGGTGGATGAAGTTTGGAGATCCAGTTATTAAGTAAAAGTAGCTAAAGGACACTAAAGTATTCTGTTACAAATACAGCAAATACAGGTCCTGGATTTATATCTTTTTTACTAGAACATAGACACTATTTCTTGTAAGAGGCCAAAAGGTTTAATTTATTGTTTTATTTTGGAATTTCATTGTATTTGAAAGTAAAATCTCAATTTGAGAAAAAAAATAGTAGCTCAAACTGTCAGATAAATGTAGCCAAGTAAAAGTGCAATATTTCCCTGTGAAATGAAGAGAAGTAGTGAAGGTAAAACAAACAAACACTCAAGGAAACTACAAGTACCTCAAAACTGTACTCAAACACAACACTTGAGTCAATGCACTTGGTTTCTTCACATGATTGGACAAATTATTATCTTGTTATCTATAAAAACATTATCTTTCAGAATCAAGGCAGCTCCATAGTAAATACTCTGAAAGAGCCCAGTATGCACAGTGAATACTTTTACTTTTGAAACTTAAAGTACATTTTTACTGGTAATGCATATGTATGAATTTTAGAATGCAGGGAATTTACTTTTAACATGGTACTTTTACTGTGTGGTATTTTATTTAAGTGAAGGATTCAAACACTTCTTTCACATGCATACAAACGCTGCCTCTACACAAAAGGTTGCAAACGAGAACAAAAAACTGTGAGACACATTGTGTCACATTAACAAGAAACGGTGGGAAGCAGAGAGATGAGGAAATGATGTAAAACTGATCAGATGTAAAGGACCTGTTTGTCTGAAAGGAAGTGGCTTTGAGGGCAGTTGCAGATTGGCAGACAGGAAGTAGGCCGCACAGCAGGTTTCATCCTGCTGCCATGGCGATGGCTGCTGAGGGATGTTGCCATTGGTTGCCCGTGTCCAGAGGCTGCCTGATAAATAAATGCCACTACATACAGGACGCCAGGAGGTGAATTTTTTTTGCACACAGAGTGAAATGAGAAAGAAAATGAACATCGACAGAGGAACTCTTCCCCGGAAAAGACACGCCGACTGACACAGGAAGCTCAGGGGGAAGATATCAATCACCTACGCGGTCGTGTTCCCTCACACCCCATGATGAATGCTGACAGAAAGACCGTCTAAACTTACTCTAAATACAAATGTGTGTTGACTGTTTATGATTTTTCTGGTTTATCATGTCAAGAATTACATAAAAGTGAGCATCCTGAAAGACCATGCACCATTTTCTGCTAACCTATCAATAAAAACTTCCACATTTTAGCATACAGGAAACATGTTGTTTTCTTCCTGTATAGGACAAAAAAAAAAAGTTGATTTCAAAGCGCATTAAGAAGGATGGGCTTACCTTGAATACTGTGGAGGTAAACTTTGAGGCCCGAGCGCAGCTGTTGATCCGCGACTCTGTCAAACTGCTTGAAAAGTCTGTTGATTGCACTCTGGAGAGACTCATACCTCTTGATCTCTGCTTTTATTGCAGTGGAGCTTACTGATTTGCTGTTGGTGCTCATCTTGACACATGGATCTGTTGGAAACTGAAGCAAACTGCCTGCTTCAGCCCATTTGAACTCCGGGCTGTTTGTTCCACAAGATGAACGTGAATTTAAGACACAGAAGCTGTAGAAGAAGAAGAAGCGGCAGCGGCGGCTCAGGGTGTCTCTCTCTCTCTCTCTCGCTCGCTCTCTCACTCTAGACCACAAAAGTCAGTTCGCGACAATGTGCATCTCAGTTTCCTCTGCAGGTTTCAACTGAACTGAAGCACTCACTTCCTTATTTCAAACCATTATCTTTACTATGCTGCTGTGGCAGCCACACCACTGAAAAAGCGTCTGAGGCTGCTATGTACCTTACACAACACGCTCCACTATGGCTGTTTCTATATTATGCCAGTCAAGAAACTAGCATAATGTAAAAACATTAAAACTTCTTACACTTAAATCACAATTAAAGTGTTATGTCTAGGGCTAACAATCAATTAGATAACACAGGCTATGTTCAACAGTGAAATATCCATTTCTTTCAGATATCTAAGCTATACGAGGGGAAATTTATTATCCCTCGACATAAAACATCATGCATCTTCTTCTGCATCATGCATGTAGCTACAGTTTTTGCACTGTCCCCTGATCAGTGATCTATAAAGTTATTAAAACACATGTGCCAAAAATATGGCGAGCTTATGTAGAAGCCCAGTAATCATGTTAAGTGCTGTTTGTCATTAATATCCTCCTCTCATAGGCAACACCGTTCTTTAATCTTGACTCACATTTAAATGGCCTTTGAATTCTATATACCAAGTCTTACAAAAACAAAGTTTCAATACATTTGCCATTTGTGTCATAAAGTTATATTTACACACACATCAGTGGTTAACATCCTCCACTAACACCATGCTGGCTAACACATAGGCAAACAATTTGTTAGCTAAGAACAACTAGCTACCAACGTGCTAAGTTAACTAGCATGCTGCTAGCATTGGCAGCATATAGCTTGACCCGATACAAACTAAGATATCTTTCTCAGCAAGATAAAGCATACACTACTGTCTATTACATCAGATAACAACATGCTAGGTAACAACTAGCTTTGGACAAAAAATGTATCAAAAGTATGTTATATATGTTTGTTATAGGTTTTATAACACAAATGTAATTTTCAGGTTTAGTAAACTGTTTGTTATGTTTAAAAATAGTTTTAAGGGCATGCCAAAAGATTTGATTGATTGAGATTTGATGTACAATTTGATTGTTTTGACAGAAGTTACAAAGTAGGTCAACATTTCAGTCTCTCTCTACTAAAGAATTTGTTTTGGTTATTGATTACATCTCACAGAAAGTTTTTTTGTTGGCCTTATAGAGGGACTTTAACCTGAGACCATCTCTTGTCTTGTAGTAAAACTTTTAAGACATTTGTATATTAACAGATTTTGGATTTTAAGAATTTTATTAAGAGCGGTTGGCTAAATGTAATTTTATAACTTTTATTTTTTTAAGGAATATCTCATTTGAAGACAAATATTTTCTGTTGATTTTTTTAAATCTATTCCAGTAAAATTCTTACAACGAACGGAAGTGGGTTGCAGCCCTCAGATTGTTCCAGATTTTTTGCATCCTAAAACGATGACGTTCGTCGACACCCTGACGTCACCTGCGGCGCTGACGTCCTGACATACGCCCTCTCCGCTGACCAAAAAACACTCGGGTTTAGACATCAGCGCTCCGTAGAGTCAGACAACACTGGGATTTTTTAAGTCTTATTCTTTAGCCTAACTTAGCTGATAGAGGTCTTTCGAATATGGTCTGTGGCGGTTTCACTTGCTCCAAAAATGCGCTTTGTTCCCTGAATGTGGTTTATATGGTAAGTGCACAAAATGGATCATCACGCTAAGTTTTAGCTAGCTAGCTTGTGCTAATTAGCTTGTGAATGCGCTAGCGGAGTGTTAGCTACCAATTTAGCTGCAGCGCAGATAAAATTTCTAACGTTTTGCCTTCTGCTTCACATGCCTCTGTTTTCACATCGCAGATGATTGTCGGTATGGACTTAATTCAGTTTACTAAATATTAAAAAATTAGACCTTTGTAGTGTATTTTAGCCCTTTAATAATAGATAGAATTGTAGAAAGTAGATTCTTAGCCCTTTTAGCTAGCGTCGCTGTGCTGTTAGCTTTCGCCATTATGTCTAAAGCTAACGTTACCGTTAGCTTGAGGCCAGCTTCCTTATAATGTAAAATGGACATGCCTGAATTGTTTATCATTTCTCTTATCATTACTGGAACTTATCACAAAGAGATTTAATCGGCTCTTGTTTGTATTTGTTTCTCTGTGATAGTTATGTAAATTGTGATAGTCAATCCTTCGGCTTCAGCTTAGCTAACAGACAGTAAACGCGAAGTGGTGGTAAGAGATCAGTTATATCAAAACCCTACCTGTAGTTAAAAAAAAAATAGCACAACGATCCTGCAGTAAAGATTACCTTTCCAAAAATAAAAATATTGCCTAAGGACAGCTCCGACGTTATCGTGAATGTTAATTCTAGATAAGGGTAGATAATGGTCTTGAACTTTAGTATCTTGTAAATTAGCTTTATCACACATGTAAATGAGGAGGGCAGTATATCACAATCTGCCTACAAGACAATGTCCAGCATGAAGTACAGCCTTTAAAGATAATTGAAAAAAATATATTAAAACAAGTAAGTTAGTTGTCCCAGCAGGAATGGAGCACAACAACACTGTGTTCATTTCAGGACTGTTGCATTACATCGTGTTGTACAGATGTTTTTGTGATTCCAGTGTATCAGTGTTGCTCTGTGTTAGTGTGTTTACACTGCTGTTAACTATCAATATGGTCGTTTTATTCCCTTCTCTGCCATGTTTTTAACTGTTGTTGGTTGATGCATACAAGTGGGCAGCAGTACATTTAACTTAACCTATATATCATGACTTTTAATCTTCTTGTTCTCTAATAAGAAATAGAATATCTTTGGGTTTAGATTATTAGATTGTATTACACCTAGGATTTATTTTTGTACAGCTATTTATAAACCATTAATGTTACATTATTCTGTACTGACTTTAAGAATTTTTGAGCTCAAAACTGAGGTATATGGAGTAATTACTTGTTCAAGTGTCAAAGTTGAATTCCTCATATTTTTTAAAGACCATAATGTACCCAACGGTTTAAATTAGAAACAACAAAGTCAACTGTGACTCAGTTTAACCTGCTGTCGTATTATTTTTGAGTGTGCCAGGTATACATATTGCAAAAAGATGTAGGCGTAAACCTGGTGTTGCATAACTTGCCTGCTGTTATGACACACTTTCAGCCTCACTAGGACAGTAAGCCTGAGAGCTTCACTGCTTTAAGAAACTCATGAGACACAATCCATCCAGTCAGAAACCTTTGGGACATGTCCGCGTGCCCCCAATCATGTCGACAGCTGAGTCACTCTAACAGCCTTTGGTGTGATCCTGTGGTTGTTGTGTAGAATCAGGACAGTGACAGCAGTTCAAGAAGACATATAAAGGCAGGAAAGACAAATATTTGCCTAATAAAAATGTAAAACCTCTTTGGTTCACACATAACAAATATATTTATGAGTTATGAATTGATTAATTTGCTAGCAATAAACTTAAACTGATCATTTTCATATTTCTGTTTACAGTCAGTGTTTACACTTTCATGAAAGTATTCAAAGAAAGATTTAACATAGCAACGAACTTGTAATAGCAAACGTATAAAAAGGAAGTGGTTTTGCCTTGTTTTGTTTTGTCACATGATCGAAATAGTGAGCATTGTCTAGAGACCAGCAGTCTTGTGACCCAGGGTCATATGAAGAATTTTGAACATCATCCACTCACGTTTCGAGTTTATTTCCTTTTTTGTGACCTTTCAGCAATGTTATTCATTCAACATTTAAACTGTAATTCTCCTAGAGCTCCCAGAGACCTAACTGTAGGACAACTGGTGTTTGTAGAAATAGCAATTCAGTTCTTGGGCCATGCATAGACTGTGATATCTTCTCCCTTTGGATTCTCTCTGTCCCAGCTGACTCTTGTTAACTTACTTTCTTTTTTTTACTTCTTGAAGCTGGTCGGGCTGCTGCTGATAGGAGTAGCAGCATGGGGGAAAGGGTTCGGCTTGGTCTCGAGCATCCACATCATTGGAGGGGTCATCGCAGTGGGTGTATTCCTGCTGCTCATCGCCATTGTAGGTCTCATTGGAGCAATGCACCACCATCAAGTCATGCTCTTCTTTGTATCCTTTTCCCCCGTTGGCACTGATGCACAAGTTCACAAAGGATTATCACGTCAGTTTATCAAATTGTTATAGTGATTTAATTTACACTTGTAATGTGTTTTGCCTTGTTTTTTGCACTGTTGATTCTTTGACCTCTTGCTCCCAGTACATGGTCATTCTTTTTATCGTTTTCCTCTTCCAATTTGGAGTTTCCTGTTCTTGCTTGGCAATGAACAGTAGCCAGCAGGTGAGCAGTTTCGGTATGGTTGCTGTGCTGCATCCATGTGAATTTTAAACCTTACCAAAACCTACCTACATTATGTTTTATGAATATATTGTTTTCATTATGTGATTTATTATTTTATTTTTACAAGGCGTTTTGTATGTCCTCTTTGCTCTCACAGGTGACACTTCTGACCTCAGCCTGGGGAATGTTGAATAACAAAACCAAGACAGACCTTGAGATCCAGCTGGACTGCTGTGGGCTGCTCAACAGTACTGCCAGTCAAATGGAATATGAAAAAGACCTGCAAAGCTGCACTGCTGTGAGTTTTAGATATCAAATATCTCAGTGGTACATTGATGAGGAAAAAAAATTCTTGCATGAAAAATAAACAGTTTGGGTCCAGATTTGCATTACATACAATCTGAAAGTAACTGTGTTGAAACGTTCAGCTGTTCACTTGTGTCATGGATGAATATTGCGGTTTCACAGTGCATTTCCTGTTACACAATATCTCCCTCTGAGAAAATATGATATAAGCATTTCTTTTAGCCAGAATATGTGAAAAGTAGGCCTTTTCTGTTGCTCTCAGAATAGATTTGATAGAAAATACTGTTTTAGCTCACAAACCATTGACTCATACCTCTGAAGACTAAAGGCCTTTTCTTCTCTTTGGGATTTTCACTTCAGGCATGCACAAAAGATCATAGGTGTTTGCCCTGTGGGGATAGGATGCTGTCTCATGCAAATGTGGTTTTGAAGATCCTCGGGGGTGTCGGACTCTTTTTCAGCTTCACAGAGGTGAGTGTCCAGTCCTCAAGCCAGCATCTGCTAACTGTTTACTCCTGTAATCATTCCATCAGTCTAATGAGTCTTTGACGGGTACGAGAAAGGCACTGAATTAAGTTTAACAATGTACAGTAAGTGTATTATTAGGTATTTCTGTAGTATTGTGTTATTTCTGTATTAACCACATAGGTGTGTGCACTTCGATTTGAAGGGGAAAAAAGTCCATCAAGTTCAAACTTAGGTTTTTTTCTCAGAGTCTCTAGTTGAGCAAATCATCCAGTAATTAGTAGTTGGGCAGTTTCATTTTTTCATTCTCTTTAAAGGTTTGATCACACACATTAAAATGGCAAAAACTGTGGCAAAATCAATTAATTCTACAGGTATCATTAAAACAAGTCAATCTATGCAACTTTTTCATATTTGAATTCAGCTTTAGTGAACTTAGACACACAAATTTAAGGCATTAGTCAAAAACAGTGTGTGTTGATACTGCTGACTTCTGAGGGAACACAGAGTCGAAAACAGAGGAGGCAGCCGTAGCTTATTAACACCATAAATGCACCATAAAGAAAGTCTGGATACAGACGAAATAAATGTTTATGACAGTTATGAGACAGAAGTTAATGTTTGATTAAACTGTGAGAACTCCTTGTCCCATTTTTGAAAGAGGTCAGTGACTCTGAATGAAAAAAAAACAGGGCACAGTGACATGGAGGTGTAAAGAGCATTGTAATAAGAAAACAGGAAGAAGCTGTTGTGGCTGACTAGCGTTAGCATGGTTGTGGCTGCAGTTTACCTGCTGCAGTGGTTTACTAACCGACACTGTGTGCTGTCACCATGTCTCCAGGCTTCTAGCACCACATATCTCACGATGACTTCAGGGAATCTTGAATTTTTGGATGTGAATTTATACTTTTTTTCTGTTGTTGTTTTTTGTCTTTTACAGATCCTGGGGGTGTGGCTTGCTGTGCGCTACAGGAACCAGAAGGATCCACGGGCAAACCCAAGTGCTTTCCTATAGTCTGTCCCACATTGGCAGTGCAGCGTGGTAGATGCAGTTTCAGACACACTGGTACACACATAGAATCATGCTCATCTACAGACAGACACTCAGGCATATAATACAGAGCCACACCAACCACAGCAGCACAGAACGGACGAGCGCACGTAGCACCTGAACATCCGAAAAACAAAAAACCCACTCCTTCACCTGAGACGGCAACACTACAACAACCTGTCACCTGTCCTGAAATTTTGTCAGAGCTCCAGCTGGAAGTCCTGGATACTTATGTATGAAAGGATCACTCGTAATACCAACCAAGTGTGACTTGTTGGTATGGTGACCGGCCTTGATTTGAGTACCAGATTTCTGGATTGCGGCCTGCTAGTTTTTCAACTATGTAACAAGCAATGAGACATCTCTGCATGTGTCCTAGGCCTGCACAGACAAACAGCCTCTTTCATTCCCTCACACCAACCAAATGACTGTGCAGTGTTTAACAAATAACTTGTATGCACCTTGAAGTTCTCCTCTTGTCTCCAACGTAGTGCCACCTCTTAACAACAAATATATTCCTCTGGTCAGTACTATTTGGTGATGTGTACGACTGTAAACCCAAACATGTCCGGCGTGATGAGTTTGTTATCAAAGTCAGCTGAGGAGTGAAGACGGCACATACTGGACGTGTTGTAAAGTAGTTTTTGAATCGTATGTAAATGTTTTTTTTTTTTTTTTCCTCCAGATGCGTCGGTGCCACAAACGGCAGGATTGAACAGCATTAGGAAGGCAGAATAGATTTTAGGTAGTGTAGTTGTTAGTCATTCGGGTTCAAATATTTATGAACTGTAACTGAGCCAGCTCACTTGTATCAGAGATGTTAGGATGCCAACGGACTGCAGCCTCGATGTTGTACATAATCTTTTGGAAGTCATTCTCAGTAGGTTTGCCATGTAGTTGCCCCTCTATACGGGAGGTTTGCTTGCATATTTGAGGTCTTTGAAGGCCACAATAATCCACCCTTTCTGTATTTACTATGTTCCTTTGTGTCACACAGTGATGTTACTTAGTATAGATTCTGGTAGTAGAGAAGTGGATTCAGGTACATATAATTACTTACTGTGCAACTGGAAAAAAACCCCCACAAAAATGTAAAAATTAATAAGTGCTGTTTGATTAAAATAATTGGGTAAATCATGACAAGACTGCTTATCACAAACCCAGTTTTGTGCTTATGGTGTTAATTGTGAAAATGTGCTCTTGGTTGCATTTCTTTTTATCTTCTTTTTCAAAATATGTTTAAAGGAATTATTCTTTTGTGGAATTATTTTGTTG
>JAPZDY010000002.1:24211212-24227944 GCA_029783645.1 Ctenochaetus hawaiiensis | reverse complement strand
TAACGAAAGAAGTATTCAGACATTTTGAGTAAAAGTACTGATACTATGCCACAAGAATACTCCGTTAAAAGTAAAAGTCATGCATTGAAAAGTTACCTGGATAGTTTAAAATTACATGTGTTGCCATATTTTATTTATGCAAAAGTTAAAAAAAACTGTTACAGATATTTAATAAAACAAATAAACCAGAAACTTGTTAGAAGCTGAGAGTTAATGGTGGTTTTATATGTAAATGCAGTTAATCTAATCATCATTAATGGTGAACTATTTTGTTCAAAATGTGAAAAATTTAGCTTTAGATCTTAAAATCTTTGATAATTAAAAAAGTAACTGCGACTGTAAAGCCCCATAAATAAATTTAAAGTGTTTATTTTGAATGTTTTGTGAATAATCACACATTTTAAACAGGTCTTCAATTTGAACAAAATCCTCAGGCAATCATCTGTATGCTGAAAAACTACTTGGGAGATCAGGGATTTTATATCGATGTGGAAGAAGTATTCAGACTCTTTTATGCTGGTAAAAGCACAAATAAAACAAAGAAAAAATCTCCATCAAAAGTGAGTCAACAATTAAAAATCCTACTCAAGTAAAAGAACACAAGTGTATTTGTTATATAGTTATAAATTTGCCCTTTCAGTTATACAGTATTACTACATTATTGGATTGTTTATATGGTTCTGTAATGTTTTAATGTTACAGCTTGTAAAGGCTGGTTGCCAACCTATGGGTGGAGTCCCCTCCAAAGTGTCACAAGTTAAATCTGTTTGGTCATGTGATGATTAATGGGAGAAAAACTAGTCTTTCATACAAATCAGTGTTGTACTTCAGTGTGTTTTCCTTTGCCCTGCAGTTTTTTTCTGATAGCTACACTCAGCTGCATCCTTCACCAGCGCTGGGAGTCTCCTCTGACATGGGATCACAACCAAACAGGACTGGTTTGGACAAACCAGTGTAGTTTTAATGGATCTGTCTCTGGAATCTAGATTCTTCTCACAGCACTGCAAAGACTAACAGGAAGGCAAATCATTCTCATCAGTGAGGGAGACAAACAGGTCAATATGGCCTATCAATAATGAAACAGAGCAGGGTGCATGTTGTTCTCAGAAGGAAAGGCAGTGCGGGTTATGTAGGGAGTTAATCAGAGCATAGCAAGTCTTAAAGTGGTATTTCACTCTAAAAGGGCACTTTTGTTTTCATACCTCTATCTCAATGCAAATCAAACATGGCTTCACATTTTGTCATGTTGGTCTTAAAACAGAGCTCACATGTCCACATGTACACTGCCGAACTCTCCTGCTACTAAATATACATGGGCCAGACTTTCACTGGCAGGCTTTAATGACACCTTAAGGATTGTTTTCCACAGCTGGAGGATTTAGACAGAGCCTGATTTAGCTGAATGTTAAGACTTAATGACAAATAAGACACAATAAACTCACGATTAGACACTGAGGACTGAGAGGATTCCCAATGTCGTTTATGATAAAAAGAGAGAGAATATATGACAAAGATCCATTTTGACTTTTGAAAAGTCAAATGACAGTTTCTCCCTCTTCTAAATCTCTCATCAAAAGGACTAATTATTACCACAGGAAGTCAAATGAATTAGGCCTCTTTTTAAATGTAAGCCTACATATGAAAAAAACAGACCTGACCGTAAACATTCCTGCTATTTTATAACGAAGTTGTGCTTCCTAATTTATATTGTATTTATGTTATATTTTATTTAAAAAGGAAAACTAACTCACATTTGATGACAATTTGGTGCGATATGATCTTTAAAATATGTATTATAACTAGCCAACTACACGCTGCTATAGACTCAGTCAATTAGTTGGGTTGAAACACACCAGGCTGTCAATAAGAGTCCAGTGACTTAACTTTAGATAGCAAGGGAACATAAAATGCTAAAACAGAGCAATGAGAAAATGGTTAAATTTAAAGCATAAACAGTTCATGTGATGGATAAACAGTTGAAATAGTACACGCTAAAATAATGGAGTAAATGGTTGAAATAGACCTAGATCATTTAGGTTAAGTAAATGGAAACAGTTCAGTTAGTGAGTTTAAACTGAGTTATAACAAAACAGACAAATTTTACTGAAAGGTTAAAACAGAAAGTAAGTAGGCCGGACAGTTTAAAAGTTAGCTTGAAGTAATGTATAAATGGTAGAAGTAAGCTAACAGCAAATATATATTTTTAAAAGAAAGAAAAATAAAAAAAGAGCATTATAGTAATGTATAATTAGTTGTGACTAAAGTAATGACTTAATAGTTGATATGGTTAGCTAAAAGAAATAGTTTGAAGACATATTAAGTAGGCCTAATGTTTGTAAAATTAGCATGTCCAACATGTAAACTGTCCAAATGGTTAAGTTGAAGAAATGAATAAAATGGGAATGAAAAAGTTTAAAATAGTTAGCTAAATGTAAAGGATAAACTGAAACAGATAGTTAAAAGTAACTATTTTAGAATAGCGGTCAAAAATAGTGCGGGTAGTTAGCTAAATTTTAGCTTTAGCTGTTACTTAGGTAATGATTAAACAGTTGAGCTTGCTAAAGGTAATGTAAAATACTTCAAATAATATTTTAAATTAATTGACAAACAATTTAAATGACTAAATGTATTGGATAACCTCCATGATTTAAATGGCCTGGCTGAAGGTAGGCCTTAGCTAACAGATAAACGGTTAATAAGGGTTATGATAAGGGCTATCTGAGCTAATTAGCCTTATTAGCATTTACCACCACCACCCCCTACTCACACACACACATACGCACACAGTCATACAATCATAAAACAGGCTTAATCATACATTACATACACTTGCTGAGCAGATTATTAGTTTATGATAATATATGTTGGTCAAATCATGTGTGTTAGTCTTGAAAGATAAACAAGATCTAGTTGCTGTGTTTGTTTGTTATGCCAATAACTGGCACTGCTTCGCATTAGAACAGTGTGAGCATGATGAGCTTACTGTCCTGCTGCTATGATGGTCAAAAGTCTATAAAACAAACATTTAGGCTAATCTCATGCTCCCATATTTGATCACTGCAAACAACCGAGAACAGCCCATACACACAGCACAGTCCACGTATAAATATTTATTTATATATAAGGGAATGATGCATTATAGCAAGGTGTGGCGATGCATCTCAAATCAAGCGTTACGTTTAAAATAAATCCATAGCTGTAACAAACACAGTGTGAAAAATCAATCAAAATCAATGTGACTGAGGTTTTTTATGGGAATTGTGGCTGTGGAGCAGAATGCAGAGTGTGAGAAAGAGGCAGAGTGGTAATAAGGCAGCATCTTCTCTGTAAACTGCAGATTAAAGCGACCTCTGGACCCGAGCCTCTGATGTGTCCCTAATTACCTTGTCTCGCTGTCCTGATAAACGGCGCTGAGATAGTTTCCCTCTTTGCTGTTTACAGCTGCATTTACAGCTTAAAACCTGACACGGTGACGCTTGTGGAGTGCTGAAGTTTCAGTACAAGTACTGTTCACTTTGCAGATAGATTTTAGCTGCCCGTGTTGTATTAAACAACTCAGTCTTTTAGTCACTTGAATAATGGCTGCGAGTAATAGGATTCCCAGATTTGGCCCAGTGATAACTGTAAATGCTCAATATAAATAGACTGATGACTAAAATATAATACATGAGTAATTAAATTATGGTGCACCACTGGAGGGATTTGAACCCATGATCTCAGTATATCTAAACTCCTTCCAGTGATACAGTGATGTTATCAGGGGATGAGAAAAGAATGAAAATGTGCCAAATACCAGATGGTGTAAATGTCGTGGAAAGCATCTCTATTCAAGTACTGCACTTAAGTACAACGTTGAGTTGCTTGATTTTGAGTATTTCTGTATTATAGTAGGACTCTTGTGTAAAAGTCTAGAAGAATGAGTCATAAAACCTAAAAATAAGTTTGCATTGTTTAAGTTCCAGCTTCATTGTCTCAATATCAGTGAATAAAATTTTGGTTCAAAGCCTGAAATAAGATCTGAAGTTAACATGGGCCTAAAATACTTTCACATTTTGCTCTACGAACATAAAATATGACAGTGACTATCCCATTCGTGTTTTTCTATGTGTTTTAAAAATAGGTGGTTGCTAACATGTTGCTAAATGAGTCTACTGAGGTTGTCAGGGATGTTAAACATCATCAAGACAAACACAGTGATTTATTTACTGGCTGATCCGCCTTTATAGCTACTTTTGTGTTTATACTTATACCGTTTCTACAAATTATTCTGACTCAAACTTTCAAACTTGTAGTCTTATCAAGTCTTAATGCAGTACGGTGGAATAGGAATATTAGCATGTGACTGTGGCATAGTTTGCTTGTAGCCTAATGTTGACTTTTTACCATTAAAGTGATGTTAATATGTGATAATTATCTTGATGAGCAAAAGGTTTGTAAGCGACAGAGCTCCTTTCCAGCATAAATCTAAGAGTCAGTGGAAAAATACCATCAGTTTTTTTTTATCACAGGAACTGTGATGATGCTAACTTCCGGGTTAGCCTAGCGCCATTAATGTTGATATATTCAATAGCACTCGGTTAGCCTACAAAAATACGTCATTTATGAGGCGATCTATTCCACTTCCTTATTTTCAAATAGTTGTACCCAATAAACTGGCTCCTGGAATCAAATCTATAATTAATTAGTGCTCTCATACACGTCATTTAGACATTTTCTCGCACACACACACACACACTTTGACAGGGGCCCGGTTCGTACTTCGCGGGCTCCCGGTGCATGTGGCCGCAGCGCACACGTCAGCAGCGGGGAGATCAGCACCCTGGACAGCGGCGGCTGGTCAATAATAAAGCAGCCGGAGCTCCTTTCCTGCCCAGCTGCTGGGAGCACGGGGGAGGGCACATCACCCATCGGAGACGGATGGATGACCTGAGAAAAAACAGCGATTTGTTTACATGGTGATCGGGTGTTTTATTCTTCTTCGTCTCCTTCTTCTTCTTCTCTCTGTTCCGGAAGTAGCTGCTGCGTTGGTTCAATCTCCAAGCCGACCATTTCGAGGAGGAAAATCAGCGCCAGCAGTATCATCACCACCATCTATCTGATCCAATAATCAATGCCATTACTGCTGTGTAATTGCTCTCGGATGCGAAGACATCTCCATGCGTCTTCCCCGTTTTTCTCTCTAATTAGAAAAATCGCAGGGTGCCTTTATTATCCCGCCTCTCTTTGACATTTCACCGTATTTTTTTTTTTTTTTTGGCTTGCAACGAAATGCTGATGGACATCGAGCGAGGATGGGAAACATGGGGCTTTCGGGTGTTTTTGTGTTGCCATGTTTCCAGCTAGGCTTCCTGAAAAATGCAAATGAAAGGGATTGTGTTTTTTGATCTCGACGTGGATTGACGGGGTGAATGGCACCGGATTCTTCGTGGATCAACCGGAGGCTTTTTACAAAAAGGAGATGAAATAGAGAGAGAAAGAGAGAGAGAGAAGAGGGGAGGAGAAAGGAAGAAAAAATGGACAATGATCTGAGCGCTTGGGATGCTACAGTGAGGGACACGAAAAAATAAAAGACGTTATTAAAAAAAAAAAAATCACATCCGAAATCAAACTTCCATTTCATCTCCCGCAACCCCCCGTTTTTTTTTTTTTCTTTTTTAGGATTATGATTCTTGACAAGAGTCCCAGATGTGACTGTGCGGATGGCATGTCGTTGTATTTTACATCCCATCTTCTATTTCCCAGCTCTGTGTTGCTCTCTCTGCCTCTCGTCCACTCTCTCGCAGTCTTCTGCTTTGGGTAGCAAAACATGTAGGCTATTTTCTGCTGCAAGCCCAGTGCATCTGAAAAAAAAGGTGTCTTTGAGAACAGCGGCGGAGAGAAGAAAATGGACCGTGGAAATCAAAAAACCGTACAAGTTGTAATGTTTTCTGGGGTGCGGTGGAAGATGCATCTAGACAGCGTTTGCTGAGTTGTTTGAGTAATGAATATTGAAAGAGTGTGTCGGCCAGCTGAAAGGGAAAATCTTTCATCCGCATTGGCTTAGACACACATGCCATCAGTGGGGCGAGAGCCTTTATTTCTCTGGATTTCCAATTAATAGGCTTGTTGTGGCATCACTATAAATAGGCTACTACGATAAAAATGATCACATCGGGTGTATGAATAATAATAATAATAATAATAATAATAATAATAATAATAATAATAATAATAATAATAGAGAGAGAGAAGAAAAGACAAAAACACTTCCTTCTTATTTATTTCAGTCTGGCGGATTCTGTATGTAGCCAAACATGTTCAAGTATCGGATCCGCATGTTTTTTAATGAACTGAAAGTCCTGGTGTTTATGCGATCCGATTCAAGACAGTCCGGCTCAGACACAGATAGACGGTCCACAACCATGCGGGGTCTGGGGATGGGCGGCTGCGGTTGGCCGCCTTTCGTCGACTGCCATTCCCAGGATGACGAGGAGGAGTACTACGGCAGCGACCCGCGGCCCCGGAGCCTGGCGTTTGAGGACAAGGAGCCCAAGCTGCAAGTGGGCCTGGACGCCGTGTCTCTGGCCAGCACCGCCAGCAGCCTGCGGACGCCCCAGTGCCGGATCTGTTTCCAAGGCCCAGAACAGGTAGACATGCAGCACAGAGCGCTTCACGTCCTGCTTTGGACGGCCTGTTTGTTCCACATTTTCTGTGCTTTCAATTTTTTATTTTATTTATTTTTTTAACCATGCATGATTTGATCCAGGTCAGCGGGATTTTTTTTTTAAGAAAGTTTGTTCCTTTGTTTAACACTCCCGCTGTGATCTGCATCGCTATGTGTCACATTGAGTTTTTGTTTTACAGCAAATTACAAAAGGCTCTGTGATTCAGTGGAGCTACTATACCCATCCTGTCCTACATCTCCCTCTCTCTCCTCCTTCTCCCTCTCTCTTTCTCTTTTCTCCCACCCACCTTTCCCTCAACTGCCTCCTTTGAAAAAAAAAAACAATCTAGGATGAAACAATGGTTGTAATCATGTAAAAATAGTCAAATCAGGTTTTTATTCATACGGCCAAAACTGACAAATTTGCTTCATAAGGCTTTACAGTCTGTTGGCTACAGCATGGGACACCTTCTGTCCTCACACCCTCGATTCTGAGGCAAATATTGTCCTTTTGTTCTGAAAAAAACAAAAAGATGATTGCTCAGTGATCTGGTTATCTAAACAACACTGTTTTCATAGCAAAAGCTAATCACCGGTGGAGAGGCAGCAGTTCCCACACATCTGAAATCCGGCCAGCATAGCAACAAAGAAAGTTAGCCAATTAGGTCTGCAGGATGACAAATAGAGTGAGAGGGACTGAATATGCATGAGTCACAAACATTTTGTTAATGTAAATCAACTGTCCTCCGTCTGCGTGTGTCAGAGAACAGGACGATCAACTATTGATCCATCCATGTGACGATCACTGTTCCCGGCCAGACAATGGTGTTGACTGTGACTGTGATGGATGCCATTTAAATGGATTTGTCATCCTTTGTTTTAGTTCTATTTCGGTTCTTTTGTCCTTTTTGTTTTTTTTTGTTTTTTTTTTTGCCCAAGCGAAACAATAAGTAGGCTAGTACATCTCTTTGGTCTGTGGCCAAATGTGGATCTCACCAGATGTGCAGAAACCTGTGCCGCCTGGCTCAGCAGGTAGTCCTGAAGTCTGAGATAATTAGAAACACTGTAAATCCTGTAGGAGCACAGATGGATATTACCATTTAGTCACTTGCCTAAGATAGGCGTATAGTGTTATTACGGCCCATGTGCTAATTTTATGACATCTGCCTCAGAGTTTCTATTGTGAGACATAGTAATCTGGAAAGCACAGGACGGAGTGTAAATCAGTTCGGGCTTGTTTTGGTTACGAACTCATTGGACGCTACAGACGAGGATCAACCCCAGGTCGCTGTCTTACCCACTCAAATGTCTCCCTTTAATAAAAACGTTGATGTTTTGGGCTTTGGGCTCTCCGGCAAGGTGACTCATCGTGCAACACGGCTCTGAGCTGCCTCTTTTAGCTACAGACAAAGAGCAAGCAAACAAAGCACTGAGGGAAAACCCAGAGACTACACTACTACATCAGCTCCTCGCTCTGATATTAGCTTCTTCTTTTCTTTTTTTTATTTCTTTTTTTGCCTTCACAGCACTCAGTTCCTATTCTGTGCAAAAGGTAAAGTGCTTCATACCTCCTTGGGTGCAGGACGAGGGGGGGCGGGAGCTCACGTTTGCCATTTTATTGTTATTTCATTATTCAAACAGGTCACAACAGGGGCCGGGATCATGTCGCTGTCAGCGGGCCAATTACCTGCAGACATAATCACCTCGCTCTGTGGGCCGCATTGAGTATGAATCCTTATTAACTGTCTGTCAGAGCTGTCAGTGTGTGGCAAGGTACAGTAGCCGGGCCCCTGATTCCACTTAGCACCGTCTGGATTCACAGAAGTCCTGCCAGAGCCTGCTGGAGGGGGCCGGCCGAGTTGGGTTTGCATGGAAATATGGGGGTCGTTGGAGTGAAGAGGGGAGGTGGCAGTGATGGTGGTCGCCCCTGCCTGCCCTTTTCACTGTCAGTTTTCACAGTCTACAGCTCAGGGGGCACTTCCACGCAGAAATTTTTCTTTATTTTGTTTTTTGTCTAAAGGTTACAGCTGAGGAGGGACACCGTTTTCTTAGTCATGGAAGTGACACACCAAATTAACACCTTCATGCTCTTTGAAGTGGCCTTGAGGGACAAACCCATGCCAGATCACCGAGTGTGTGTGTGTGTGCGTGTGTGTGTGTGTGCTGCGAGCGGCCTTGATGTGGCTTGGAAAGGTGCCGAAAGCTGTTAAAGAATAAATATTTTTTCTTGTTGGCGGCAAATCTCATAAAAAGTCCAGAACAAACGATGAATTGATCCGACTAACAAGTACTGTGTGTGTGTGTGTGTGTGTGCACAAAGACTGTCATATCTTATATTTCTGTGCCATCGAGTTCCACTGTTGTTTGGAAACAGTTTAAAAAAACTAACCCTCCGATGTAAACAACAACATATCTGCTCCTGCTCTCAAGAACGACACATGAGAGCATTTTCTGATCTGATGCTACTATTTTTGTTCAGTGCCTTCAGGTATCGTTATGACTCACTGCTGAAAAATGATTCTTTTTTGTGAAGCGACAATGCTATGGTTATGTTTGTTCATGTTTAGACACAAAAACTACTTGGTTATGTTTTGAAATAGAATTCAGCTTTACAAAAGATATTTTTCTAGCAGTTGGAGGCCTTTGTTGTTGTGATTAAAAGAAAAAGCGTCACCTGATTTTAGTCCTTAGCTCTCGTCATAATTAGTGTGGCCACTAGAGGGCTTCAACACTTCAACGTAAACATTACGAGCTATCTTTTTTTTGGATTTTGGTGAGATCCCTCGTGCTGTCGTTTCCTAGGTAGGACAACATCTAACACACATTATAGAGCCACAGTATTATTCTGAGTTACATTTTCCTTTGTTGCTTTGAGTTTGGATCCTTTTTTCCCCACAAACCTGTCCTGCTGCTAGAAATACTCCCAATAAATGCACTCTGTCCTTCTGTTTGAGTAACGTTTGCTACAAAAATACAATGACCAGCTGTTTTTGGATCTAAATCAGCTTTTTTATATATAAAAAGGAAACAACACATTTGTGAGCTGTTTTTTAAAAAAATATAGATTCAAAGGAATCTGATCATTGGTGTTTTTCTTTTCATAGGGTTTTGTCTACAAAATCAAATATATAGAAAAAGTCAGTTAATTTAAAGTGTGATGTTGTTGTCAACACACTACAACTCCAAATATTACAGTTTCATTTCAGAACATCCCTCCTTTCCAAATATGACTTTATGTGCCTTTACTGTGTTTTTTAGTCTCTGTGTTGCTTTCAGGTAAAGACTCTAAAATATAAAAACCTACAAATGGAAAATTCGCACCACACAAAAAAATCCGTATTTATCTATCTGATTACTTTTGGACTCAATAAAATTTTCTTCAGTGAGGTAAATTTTTTAGATTTATATTTGCCCTCCACTATCTTCAATGATAATAAAATATCACTGTAAACTTGTAGTCTAAAAAATAACCCTTTCAACTCATTATTAGTAAAAATTGTTATAAGCCTGCAGATTTTAATTGCTTTGTTAACTTTATGGTTCTCTTTGCATGAGAATGTTGACCTCACTTGCACAGAACATTTTTATAGTTTATCAAACTAAAACAATGTTTTAATTTCTGAGGGCTGTTTTATGTTTTAACCTAATAAAGTAAATGTAAGTTTAATTGATTAAAAGACACTTTAAACATCGTCAACTCCTTCAGTTCGGTTCTCTAACGTACGTCCTGTGATTTTGAGCAGCATTTTTAATATTTGCAAACATCAAATAAAACTTTCTGAGCGTTTGAATCTTGACCTTTACTTTTTAAATGTACAATAGATGCGTTTTGTTCCTCAAATGGGATGATTGGATGCATATTTAAATCTATTTTGTGCTGTGCGTTCCTAAAACGTGGTCTTTAATTTGTCTTTAATGGAGCATCTCAAGAAGGTGTGACTTGTGATTTTGGATTTAGTTGAGATGTAAATTTACACTTAAAACCTTTTCTTCTTAACCAGTTTAATTAAACCAGGTAATAGTTTAAAATCATAATCTCAGCTTTTAAAGGTATTTGTTTTTTTATTTTGTCCTAGTTGATCACAACATTAAGATTCACATACAAGCCTGAAAATGTTTTTTAATGACACACAAACACACAAATACACACTTCTTCACAACAACCTGACATTTTGGGAAGTGTTTGCTCTCATATGGTTTTTATTTAGTTTCTCATATACTTCTGACCTTCTCTGTGTTATCTTTATAATGTCAGCAGGCGAGTTATTTTAAAGTTTATGAGTGGCATGTGGCTCATCTGCCAAACCCAATCTTTTATGCAGTGGGACACTTGAAGTCTTTTATTATAAGTGGGAAGGTCAAACGAGCCAGATGGGGAAAAGACAGAGTGCAGACGGACAGAAAAATAAGAAGCATTATTTGTGTTCAAGCAGTTTCTGATGCATAAAACCTCTACTAATTAAACAGGTAATTCTCTGCCATGTTAAAATAGACTAAATGTGTTCTTCATCACATTTCTCAGTCACTGTTTGTAATCATTTATGAGACTGCTTAGCATAGGTTTTCATTGATTAGAAAAAATAGATTTAAAATACAGATTTTTTTAAATTAAGCTAGATTTTCATCATAATGGGTACAGCCACTTTATTACCACAAATTAAGTCTTTTCCCATCTGTATGGTGTCTGTTCCAACAAACCTAATTTTTAATTTTCAGAGTAAATCTTGTAATTTTGTCACTAAGACCAAAAGAAATCAGAGAAAAAATAATCTATGTTTTGTATTACATCAACCACTCCACCGAATTATGAGGCAACATGATGCAGTTGAAATGCTGTTAGCATTGCTAGGACTAGCCTATTAGCAGGCAGTGTTGAGCAGTAGTTTGATTTTTTTTTCCACAAATAGTTATTTAAGGATTTTAAAATAGTATATAATTACAGAAATGCTCTATTTCTGTGACATTTAGTGGTCAAATTTTGCTGACTTGATGACTGAGCTGCATCAGAAAGTGGTTCAGGACTTGCTAGCTTAGCTCAGCGGCTTCAGGTTTGAAGAAACGGTTAGTTAGTTATCCATCTTAGCTGAGTCCTGCATTTTCCTGTTCACACAAATCTGATATTATAACAAAGTTAATCTATTCTAATGTAAGTTTTTGAGGTCAGTTTAACTATCGTCTGTTCATACAGTTTAGTAGTTAATAGCTTTGTTGGTGTTGGGGCTTTAGCTGCTGTTAGCTCATGCTAACCCCATAGCTGTTTGCCTGCTTTAACTGATGTTGCTAACTGTAAAGCTAGCCTGTCAGACTGCTGTAATGAGACCTTCAGGGTCACTTTCTGTATGTTCACTTGTAGTTTTACCAGAGTTGTGTTAAATCCCAGTTTTTTAGTTGGTTCTGTTTCTTTACAATGTTTTTGTTCTCTTCTTTGTTTGTTTCTCATATCTGAGGTCAGATGTTCCTTTTGTTGAGCACGACAGTCAAAGCGAGATGAGTAGGTGCGTTGGCATTGTTTGGGTGTTTATTTGGCATCAGTACATTCCTGGAGTTTTGTCAAAGAAACAAGATGTACTGTTAAATGTTTATTTGTAAGCATTAGAGAGGCTGCAGGCAGCTTTTGTGGAGTTGTTTTGAGCTTAGCTGAGCTAACTGGTGTTTATTTTTAAAATTAGACTTTTTGAATTAAACACTATTAAGGTGAACTCATGCACCTGCCTGAGAGTCATATGTATGTTTGATGCAAATACCAACTTTTCCCTGCATCAAGTTGTGCCCTTTCAATGATTTACTAACAATTTACATTGACGTTCCTGCCTGACACTGTTGTTTTAAAAGCTAAGCTAAGCGTGACACATGGGTTTGGACATGCAGGATTTTGCAGACATCTGATGCAAAAACATGCCATCAAACTTTAAGCCGTCTGACAAAATGGATGTTTGACGTTGAATGTTGATGACAGCCTGAATGCGGTCATCGTTGATGTGGTGAACACGCCAACAGGCGTCAGGTGCTTATGTGGTGCTGAAGAGACAGTGAATTTGATCCAAAAGCCACAATATGAAGAAATATTAGGATTGAATTGTACTGGCAGAAAAGAAAGTGAATGTCATAATTTTTAATTTGGCTGAAAGGAGGATAGGAATGGATGTTTTGTGGTAACAGAGAGGCTTTATTATCTACATTATTAGTCTGTGTGCAGTTTTGCAATGTTATTAATGTGAGTTTACTTCATTTTCAGAAGATTTAAACTCAATTATCCGATTTTCCAGTAAACAAAACTGCAACCAAGACACTCAGAGCTTTGTTTAGGCCTTTATGTGTCACCTTGTAGGTGAAACCAGCTTCATGTTTGCTTAAGCATCATGTTTCTTGATTAAACTTAGAGTTTGGCTGAAATCAGGTTACATTTTTAAAATGATTTAAGCTTTGCCTTTTTTAAAAAAAATTCACAGTTCACCAGTTTTAAGCTCTCTGGTGAAGAGTCAGATTAGAAGATGGACATGACTTCCATGTCTGTCAGTTCAATATTAAGTTTCAGACAGAAGTTATCTTAGCTTAGCTTAGCATAAACACTGAAAACAGCTTGTCCAGCTCTCTCCAGCATCACAATATCTCCATCAAAGCAACTCCAAAGTTCACAAATGGACATTTTTTCTTGTTTGCTCAGCCTGTTCAATAACTGAGGAGTGAAAATGACAAATATGCGTTATAATTAATGCTTGTGAATTAAAGGAGCCTGGTAGACAGATTCGTAACAGTTTTTCAGGGCCAAGCTAGCTGTGTGATTTCCAGTCTTAATGCTAAGCTAACTGTTTGCTTAATGTAGCTCAATGGATAAACTCCTTATTTTATCTGCAAATTTCATTAAATAAACTCTATTCATGTATTTCAAAAGCAGACATTAGATAATTTATTTGAAATGATATTTGTTTTCCAATAAACTCATGACGCTGTGTTTTCCTTGTCTGTCCTGCAGGGGGAGCTGTTGAGCCCCTGCCGCTGTGACGGCTCGGTGCGCTGCACCCATCAGCCCTGCCTCATCCGCTGGATCAGCGAGCGAGGCTCCTGGAGCTGCGAGCTCTGCTACTTCAAGTACCAGGTCCTGGCCATCAGCACCAAGAACCCTCTGCAGGTAACGAGAAGCGAATCAAACGAACGACGCGAAACAAACTGAAGAACTGACAAAAAAAAAATTGGAGGATTTAAACTGAGAGCTGTTGTTCAGATGAGTCTGACTCAAACTCACACATGGGATTTCGCTCGCAGACTTGGCTCAGCTCAGCCTGGTTTCACTCGGCCTCCTCGTCAATTTCCTTACAAAACACCTACAACATGCTTCTTGACTGGGATTCCAGTTTTTTGGATGAACATCATGTAAACAAGTTAGAGATCTTATGTAAATATGTTAACTCCTTCTCATCATGCAGGCGAACACAGACACGGTCGTTTCTCTGTGAGGTTTAATGCGTTTATTTTTAATTCATGACTCAGGCAGGGAGGTTTTATCGCATCTTATCGTGTTTCATAGTAAGACATAAAAACTTAGAACAACAGAAGACTGAAAAACTCTTTGCTGGAACAAAATCTCACACCGTTGCTGTTGTTTGAAGACTGTTTGCCATATTGTGCTGACACATTTTCCCTCTGCGTCACCGTTCGTCTGCCCTCCTCTTCAGAGGCGGCCAAAGGCTCTAAAACCTATTGAGAGGAGGCCATGTAGGTGTGTGTGTGTGAGAGTGTGTGAGTGTGTGTTTGACTGACATGTTCAATGACGTGTGTGTTCATCATGTTCTCATATGTTCATCTCTTTTTTTTCTCTCTGGTGAGGTTTTAATGCGGTGAAAAGTAATTTAGAACATTTATTCGAGTACTTTACCAGTTTTAAATCACATCTAATTAAGACTTTTACATTTCATAGCACACTCACTCGTTAACATTTTAGAAAGTAATCCTGTACTTATAAATCCACTGTTGTATTTTAGCTATGTTTTCAGTGTCAAATCCCAAATCTTTTGGCTTATTTTTGCTACAAATTTGCAGCTGCAGCTATTTATAAAGTAGTTAAAACAGGTTTTTTTCTGTTTATGTGTAGAAATAGTAAAAATCAATAGTTTTTACAGCCTTGAACTCACATAAAATATTTTTATTGGCAGCTGCGTCACTTTTGTGACTGTTTTACAATTTGCTAAATTAAAACATAATTAAATCAGTTTTATAGCTGAGCTTATTTTGAAAAGGATTTCCTGCATGTGGACAGATTAAGAGTTGCTAAATAAAAAGAAAAACAAGAAGTCTGCAGAATGTAAATAAACCTGAACTCTGGACAGAAATCTGAATGCAGGACTTTTACTCGAGTATCTTTACTTTGCTGTCTTGGTACTTTTACCAGCTCTGATTTAGATGTTTTTCTTCTCTCCAGTGGCAGGCGATCTCTCTGACAGTCATAGAGAAGGTGCAGATAGCGGCCATTATTTTGGGTTCCCTTTTCCTCATCGCCAGCATCTCCTGGCTCATCTGGTCCTCCCTCAGCCCCTCGGCCAAGTGGCAACGTCAGGACTTGCTCTTCCAAATCTGCTACGGCATGTACGGCTTCATGGACATCGTCTGCATAGGTAAAAGACAAAATGGACCCCAAAGTGTGCAAACATGCAGCAGCACTTATAGATAAAATGTATAAGAATATGTCATGTAAGCATGGAGGTGCTGTAGTAAAAGTTTTAGAGACGCATCATGCAATGAGAAGAAGAAAAGCAGAAATGAGCTGTGCAAAAAAACACAAAAATATATTAATAAACATAGGTTGCATTACGCAAGGACAAACTGAGGCGGTGATGAAAAACATGTATTCAGCTCACATTCTGTTCGTTGTTAAGGTCATACAAAATGAAACGGCAACTAAAGAAGCAGATGGTGCAAAGGTAGGAGATGACAAAGCGAAGCAAATTCTGATGGTGTCACAGAGAACAAGCGAGTCTGTTTTTCTGAGAGTAACCTGGTTCGACTGTTCTCGTGTAATTGTGAGTTGCCTGTGTAAGACAGCGCTGAGAACAGATGGCATCAGATATCTGCACTGTGATTATTGCCAACTGTCTATTCTCATCCACGGGGAGGGAGATGGAAAGTTTCTACCTATGAAGCCGACTGCAGCTCGCGAAAGCCTTTTAGCGTAACATTTGATGTAAAGCCGTGGGAATTCGTGCACTGTCCTTCACCCCCTGCTTCTCCTTTTCTTCCTCTCTCTGCCCAGGCCTCATCATCCATGAGGGATCATCAGTGTATCGAATCTTCAAACGATGGCAGGCTGTCAATCAGCAGTGGAAAGTACTGAACTATGAGAAATCAAAGGACTTGGGCGACCCGGTGAGCTCGAGCAGCAAGACGGGCGCTCGCGGCTCTCGCAGCAACCCTCACGGTCTGGCCAGCAGCAGTAGCGGGCGACAGAGCAGGAGGTTAAGAACTATTCTGAACCACCACTGTGGATACACCATCTTGCACATCCTGAGCCAACTGCGGCCCAACGACCCGCGGATCAGCGCCGCCGCCAACCGGGAGGTGGTGATGAGGGTCACCACCGTATGAGCCGGGCCAGGCAGGCGTGTGCGCGATGGGACGAACCTCGTCTGCGATGTAAATGGACCTGATGTTAAACACTAAAGACTCATGCAGGCAGCGGGAGCCTGCGAGGAGCCGAGCGACGCCCGACGGACAGAACACACCGGAGGATTTCTCCTCTTGTTTCGTACAACAAAAGGAAGCCAGATGCTCCTTTTAAGTAACTAAAGAACTGATGAACAAAATTAAAAAAAAGGGGACGAAAAAGCATTAAAAGACATCAGACATGAAACGTGAGGGAGGAAAAAAGTGTAAACAGGCTTTATAACCGAAACCAAGACGAGGAGACGTTTTTTCCAGTTCAATTATCAGGATGCACAGAGACATTTTCCTTTTGATTTGATCCTCCTGGTTTGATTTGTATCTATTCTTTTTCTGTTGTTGTTTTTTTTTTTTTTTTTTTACTCACTATGATTTTTTGTACGGATGTTTGATTTTAGAGGAAATCATGTAACTCCATACATGCCAAGCATTTCCAGA
>JAPZDY010000002.1:24172782-24188343 GCA_029783645.1 Ctenochaetus hawaiiensis | reverse complement strand
CAAAATTGCAAGGTCGCGCAGAATTCACGGAGATTGGTTGAATTTTCGTCAATTGTTGCGATCGCAACATCGCGAATTCCTGGAGGGACTGACTTTGTTTTGTCCTAATTGTCAGTATTTGTCCGTTCTGATACCAGTGATGCATTGTGAACAAGCTTACAAATTGACACTCAGACAAAAACACTTGCTAGTTATACCAAACCTTTGGACTTGTCACTAATGCTGTTGAGATTATTGTGTTTGTGTGTCGTTGTCCTTGACTTTGAAACATTCAGACATCTACCAGGACAGCAATCAGGTGCTTTTCAAAATGTGTCCAGGCCTTAAAGACGTCCCATGTGATCGTACCGTGCACATGGGCCAGTCCGACGATCCTCGCTGCCCTCTTCACCTCATCCTGCCTCCCCCCATGTACCAGCCTGAGCAGGAAACTCCGCCACCGGAGCAGCTCACCACTGCGAGCAGAGACATGTATCTGAGTGCTGCAGAGCTTCAGCCCACAGAGAGCCTCCCCCTAGAGTTCAGTGATGTATGTAGAGATGATGTTTCCCCACCACTCTCCTCTGATGTATATGCATCGTAACAAAACGTCATGTTCAGTCATTGTGGAAAGATGCTATATTGCTGGTGTTTTAAGGTGCTTTCACAATTTCTGTTGTTCTTTGGTGCGGTTCAGATGGACTCTGGTGCATTTGCTTGTTTTGTTGTTTTGTGGGTTTTTTTTTTTTATTTTTGTTTTTGTTTTTTGTTTGGGTGCAAGTTGTTTTTTTTGTGTTTTACTTTTGGTTCAGTTTCTTGTCACACATTAAGAATTGAAGTGAGCTAAAAATGCTTTACTAAAAGCTGTGAGAGAACGAACACAGCACTCTAAACCAGTCTGAAGCAGGAGTGAGAAAGTAAACTCAGGAAGATGCTCCTGTCATCCCAAATATCAACAAGGTGATGTTCTCCCCACAGTGTGGGTCAGATCTTAATTTATTCATCAGCTACCTGCTAGCAATTCATTATTATTATTTTTTTTTACCTGTATCACCTGGCCCATAGCCGGAGAAGTTATTCAGCATCCTCTTCTGTTTGTTACCGGACCAAGACCCCTTTGTCTCGGTCCTCTTGCAGTAATCTGGGAAACAAAACAACAAAGATGTATAAAAACATCTTAACACTAGTGCGAACTTAACAACCGGACTGAGACTGCTTGAAAAGAAGAATATCAGCTCCCTATCGAAGCCTTGTAGGATAATAGATATGAATTTAAAAGTTTTACTACTATGGAATATATCTACTGAAAATTGTAAAGAGTGATCAATATATGTGTGCAGTATGCTGTAGTGATTAGGAGAATGCGGTGCTGATAATGCAGGATGACAGTCACACAAACTGTCCATGAGACGATGTGAATCAGCTCCACTTAGAAGTGAGTGTGGACAAGAACTTCGAGGCAAAAACCTGTTTTCCTCTCGGTCCAAATGAACCAAACCACAGGTGTGAAAGCAACCTTGAAACACAACAAAATGCATCTTTAGAGGAGTCAAAGGGTGTGTGATTTGTGTTTTTAATATTTTAAACAGGTGTATTAACTGTTTGCAGCTCTTAATAAGCTAACGAGGTGCTGCTACTGTGAGATTAAGCTGTAATGTGTACCTCCATAAATGCCCAGTTTGTACTTGATCACAGTTCAGACTTAGAACGCAGATCATTACAGCTGATCATTTGCTGCTCCACTATTGATCCTGGAACAGCAGTGTTCCAGTATTGTTTAATGGTCAATGAAAAGTACAGGTCCAAAATTAGGCACAAACAAAGGCTGGATGCAACACGAGGACGGTCAAGATCCTCGAAATTTCTTCAACACACAAAGTAGCAGCACCTGAACAGGTGCAAAATGGCTCCTGCAACTTCTGTGTCAAAATTTAGATTTAATAAATATCCTGTTACACAGGACCTGGATGTGGAAGGGGATGGTATGCAGGGCCCTCCGTCCCCCTTACAGTTTGACACGGCCCTGGCCCTTGAGGACCAAACCATCAGAGCCATTGCCGAGGCCCCGATGGACATCCTGACTGGCGAAGACCCAGACCAGGTCGACCTGGACGCCTCAGGACAGGAGCTCTCGGAAAGAGATGTGGATGCCATCATGGATGACCAGGTTAATTCTCATTAAGGGGCTTTGTCATCCTGAATATCTTGAATCGTTGGAACGATGGTGCCAAACCTCTCCGATAACAACAGTCCTACAGTCTCATTGTATGTCTCACTGCGAGTTTGGTCAAATAAAGTCTCTGGTCTCAATCTGTGTCAGTACAAGATCAATTTTAAGGCATGTCGGATTGTACTTTGATTGACTGGTGAATCATAATGTCATGATGTTAAAAATCACACACACACACCTTAAAGGATGGGTTCACTTTTCTTAAACAACACTCAGATGTTTACACGTACACTAGCGCTAATTTATTTTTTAAAGTTAAACTCACTTATAACTGAGAAGCAAAGTCAACAGTCCCGTTTTTTTCTCTATGCCATCGACCCTCCACTAGAGTTCAGCGTGGAAACACAAAGAGACTAAACCACTTCAAAATACAGCAACTTTTTGATATTAACAGCTTGATATGATGAAGTCAGACTGCAAAAACTTCAGATAAACCTTGGAATATGTTTTTTGCACTGGATGACAACTGTGGCTGATATCCCTCATTTCTCACACAGGATGTGAGATAAGAACAGTTCTCCTCGTTGCCTCTTTGAAGGTCAGGGATAGTTAACTCGGAAGCTTTTCCAATGTTCATGTGGCACCTGAGTGTTGTTTTAAGACAATGGGGAAAACTGTGAACCCATCTGTAAATAAAATCCCCCCCGAAAGTCATACATGTTTAGAAAATATAACAAAGCAATAAGCTTTGTTATGGTGCTGACGCTTCTGTGCATTGAAAAAATACCCCAAAAAATACAAGGGAAGTGTGAGACAGTTATGTCATAGAAATGAGCGAATGGATTGCCGATTTTGCAAAGCAACTTTGAGGTAAAAGGACCCTTTGCTTCATGTCATTTCTCTCTACTTTCAACTAGAATTAAAGGCACAAAATGCCCTGAAAGTGTTATTTTTGTGCCAACAGTTGGCTAGATTCCCAGTGTATTTAGTCATTTTATGTCATTATTCAATTTTATTCCCATTCTAATCAACAGACACGGGCTAAATGTGGTGAATAACCTGTAAAACAAAGCCAGAGGAAAAGAAACAAACAATACTCTGTGATAAACTGTTAAAAAGAGTCACCAAAACACCAACAAAAACACTCAAAGGTGAATAGATTTAACATTAAAGGAATGAGACAGTTAACTTGGTCCCTGCCAAGTGTCTGGTTTAACCGTCTGATCACAAAACCCCAAAAGAAAGCAGCACATTTTGTCTTGTATGTAGGAATTTCAACCATGAATGGACACAAATTACCAAAGAATTCTTCGGCTGGAAAAAATTACACTTTTTGGCCAAAAACAACAGATCTGCACTGGCAGTGAATCTTCTCCTGACTCCTCTAACTTCCTGTTCTTCCACCCAGGTGGTGGCGGAGGTTGTAGGAGGTGAAGAGGAGGACAAAGCCACCGACAGTTCACCCCAAGACAACGACACCTCTGCAGTGGATGCGTCCAGATGAACAACCTCTGCAGCCCAGGAGTGTGTTTACCCCCTGCAAACACTGATGCACCGGAGGTCACCTTCAGAGGACGTTTCTGACAGACTGTTGGACTGTCTGCACTTTGTGTATTTATTGTGTCTGGTTTAATTTTTTTTGTTCAGTCAGTTTTGTCTGTTAAATAAAAAAAGCAAAAAAAAAAAAAAGTGGACATTTTTCTCTTCATCCACAGTCACACAAAACCTGTGACCTCCTCTTGGTGACAAACCAGATGTGAGCAGATGTTATGACCACTGCAGAAGTATTTTAAGTGTGCGCACCATATTTTTTTATATTCAGGCAGCTTTTTTTCTTTTTTTTAAGTATATGTTAAAGTTATGTTTGGCAGCCTCCTAAAAAAAA
Source organism: Ctenochaetus hawaiiensis (assembly GCA_029783645.1). NCBI lineage: Eukaryota > Metazoa > Chordata > Actinopteri > Acanthuriformes > Acanthuridae > Ctenochaetus > Ctenochaetus hawaiiensis. Next base: position 24,184,309 of record JAPZDY010000002.1, on the reverse strand, counting down.
AAAAAAAAAGGAAAAAATTGGGGCGGGTAATGCAATTTCATACAATGACATCACTTTTCCTCCTCGACCCAAAACACTGAACGCGGAGGCTGCAGCAGGGAGAGGACGAGCCGCTCCGGTACGAGCACCGGCCGGACGCTTCACGGCACAAAGAAACGGTGTGTTCCTCCGTTTATACAACGCGATGCGGCGGCATACACACACTCCAACCAAATGAGGTGAGTTTGTTGTTTTGGAAAAATGCTAAAAAATGTCGTTTTTGCTCTGCTGGTTCGGCTCGCGAGAGAATGGCTGGAAAATACCGACACAGCGGCTCTCGCGTGCCTTCTCATTGATTTAACATCACCGGTGAACGGAAGGTTTGAAGGTTTGAATGTGATTTTTTTAAAGCTTAGAAGAGAAAAAATGTGGCTAGCTTGTTTTTTTTAGTGCGTTATTAGCGTTAAACGCCGCCGTGGTTTTACGACCGTTTTTTCACGTTTGCGGGAGAAACGCAAGGGCGTAACAGCTTCACGCGCGGCGGAGGGGACCCATGTCGGTGCGGGGTTTTTTTTAAGAGGGGGGGCTGTTTTTTAGGGTTTGTCCCGAGGAAAAAAAAGGACATTTTTTCGGAGCTTTGTCCCTTTTTTTAAGCCCCAAGTAGGTTTTTGTTTTAGTGCATCGCATGCTAGCTTAAAATGAGGCTTGTCGCAGTTTTTTGCGGGTTGAAACCTGAAAGGGGAACATGGAAAAGGAACTGTCATCTAAGTCCTGAAACTGCATGAGACTACAAATCTTATTTACTCTCAGTTTTTCCATCTTAAGCTGATGCAGAGGGGAGAAAATGTGAAGCATGGCTGCAGGCGGTGAGCATTAACCCGGCTGATCCTCCACATCCACCGGGCTTAAACCTGCCTCTCAGTTATCATGTTAATTAATGAATTAAGGTGTGAAAATGTCTGCAGCTGCATTGTAGTGAAGGGCAACCCCCCCCCTGGTTTTATGTAAAATAAAGTTAAGCAATACATTTATAATTATTTACAGTGTTTTAGCCCTGCATCAGTTTATTTTTATCAGCTGGTCTTCAGTCCCCCTCCAGTCAAACATGTGTTTTGCTCTTTTTTTGCTTCGCTGGATGTTTGAGCTTCACTCTGCAGAATGATGTGCAGTTTTACACCAAAGTGTTTTCAAACTGATCTGCTGCGGGAAGAAAATGTCTGTCAGCTCACCTTAGACCACCTTAAACCACCTTAAAGATGATTTTGTGCCATCTTAACTAGTCTGGAGGCCCTTTGTGAGCTACATGAACATGCAACTTCCAGCACACTTTAACTGAGAACAGACTTTTTGTTCGTGTGACACACTTTATTTCTGGATTTATTGATAAAGAAAGAAGAAGAAGATGCAATTTCAAAAACATAAAACAACACTTATGTGGAAAAATCACATCAAATACTGATTTTTATTGAAGAAAAAGGCAGGGGATTTAAAAAAAAATTGAAACACGCACTGTGAAACACAACTTAACTAAAATGAAGAACAGGATATACAAGGCTTTACTGATTATTTTTGCAATTGGTGAATCTGCTTTTTTGAGTCGTATTTATTTGAGCCGTAAATTGCTATGACATATTGTAAAAGTGATAGGCAAAATGATTTTCCTTAAAACCAACATACTGACGTGACGTCATGCATCATACTGGAGAAGTAGAGCTACACAGATATACTGACTACTGCAGATGTATCTGTTGGTGTGTGTGTTAGCCGTTTGGTTAAAAGAAACTGTAAAATGTTCCACTGTTTATTTAATGATCTTGGTCACAATTTAAAATAACAATCCTAATGTTGTTTAATAAGTTTCAAATTGGCTGTCAGCAGATATTTTAGTGTCTGATTTATCTAACTGTGTAATATTATTATCAGTAACAACCTAATTAATAAGTGAGAGGAACAGAAAGTAGAACAGTCGTTTAACAGGTTTAAGTTAAGAACGAGAGTCAGAAGCCGTTTCCAAATTGTTTGATCAATCAGAATCTTTCGCCTCCGTGTTGATCGATTCCTTTTATCAATCCTCATCCTGGTACGTTTTCTCCCACCATTTGCAAAACAGAAACATTAAACTTGTTTGTCTACATTGTTGGAGATTTGCATCAGGAAGGAGTCATGACATTTATTCCACAACATGAACATTGTTTATGGTAAAATCTGTGAAATTATATTTTCCAGTTCAACTTGAAACACGAGCAACATGCTGAAACGTCTTTCTACATAATGAAGGTTTAACTTTTGTAAAACAGGTCCCGCTGTTTCTCAACCAAGCAGCACCTACTGAAAGTTACTGAATATAAAATATCCAGTTAAAATAAGGTTAGCGCCACGTTTGTTAGACGTATCGGACTTTTATCTTTGACTTAGAAAACCTCAGAGAAGACGATTGCTTTGCAATTAATTTCACTCTTCAACCATTTAAGAGGAGGACAGACAGACTAGCTTTCAGGCTACAGACAGCCCAGCTAATAACTGATCAAAAATCAATACAGGAATCAATACATAAGTAGAATTGATAGTGAAATTGCTGTCAGGGAACTCTTACTCGCTCCCATCCCCTCATATAGCTCATAATTTAACCAATTATCCATAAAACTCCAATTATCCATAAAACTCCAATTATCCATAAAACTAATGCATGTTTCCACTGCTGTTACACAAGTTTAATTTCAAAGAAGTCTGTTTCTGTTGCATTTAGTTTTATTTTGCTTTTATTGATAAACCAACTTTTCCACCTCAAACATTTTTAAAATTTTCTGAATTTTCTCTTATTTTGCACAGATTAAAAGTTCAAAAGTTTGTCATGTTGACAGACTGATTTTAATCTCATTAACACCAAATTAATACACGGTTTAGGGCCGCAGCTAATGACTATGTTCATTATGGATTAATTGATTAATCATTTGATCTATAAAAAGTGTCAGAAAAAAAGAAAAATTGTGATCACAGTTCCTGAGAGCCTTTCTTTAATTTACTCATATAAAACAGAGGAAAGCAGCACAAAAGAGGCCATGAAAGGAGAATTTTTTGCATTTTGCTTGTTAAGATGCCAAACGTTTAATCAATTATCAGAATAGTTTGATGACTGATTTAAAAAATACTTTCAGCTTTAGTTGGGGCACCCTAAATTGTATTTTTCATTCAAAACAATCGATTATTGTGGTGCCCACAATGGCCAGTGCAGGAACTTGTTTGGAACGGTGTTGGCAGTGAATATGTGTTATTGGATCATACTTTAACAATGCTGCTTTTCAGTAAACGTGATTCCCTCCACATTTTCTGAATGGTATTCCGGTCACGAGGAGCACATTGTTTCTTGTTTGTTTTCACATTGTGCAGGACTTTATTGGCAATAAAATGTTTGGTAATCTTAATAAATTTTGGACCAATTTGGAGATTAAACGAGTTTTAAAAGCGTCTAAGATAATTCTGTGTAGCTATTACGGAGTCTGTTGTCGGGGAGAAAACATCCACCCTTAATGATCTGTGCCTGTTGGTTTACGGCCAGCTATACGCTCATGCTGTTTTCATTGTCTCATCGTTTTCTGAACAAAGACCGAACTCGAGCTCAGGCGAAACGAGGATGGGAGGATTGTTTGAACCCCTCTGGATTGTTGGCTCGCGGAGGTGGCCGACGTTCAGGCTGTAAAATATTTAGACTTCATTGAAGATCTCCTATGAAATGCTCGATGAATCTTTTAGTGTTTGCAGGCTGCTTTTTTTCCCTTCATTTTGCTTTGAGAAAGAAATGACGTATCCCTCGTTCCTTTTCCAAATTGTCTGTTGATGTAATGTTGCAGCTTGTTGTTGTTGGCAATTGCAGACAAATGTCGTATATAATGTAAGAAAATCCTTGTGGACTTCATTGCACAAAGACCCTTCGAAACAGTGACCTCATGACTGGAAGAAAGTGTCGGACTAGTTTCCTGAAAAACAAAACAAGAAGGTTTGAGACAAGGGGATTTGATCTTGTTTTTAGCATTTAAGACATCGGTCAGATGAACAGAATCTTGCTAAGTTAAAGACAAACTTGCTTCTTAAGAGTTCTCCACCAACATAACACTGTAAAACTCAAGACTGACAATTCCAAACAAAAAATGCTAATATTGATGCAGCGGAACCAGATATAGCGTCTTTTTATTTCTTCTTGTCCAAACCTGGGGCCTACATTACCCACAGTGCAACTCCATGGCAGACATTTATGTTGTAGTTTCAGCATTGGCTAATTGTTCTTAAGCAGAGATGAAGAGCAGAATTTACAGATTTGATAAGCTCACTTCTGTCCAACTCCATATCACTTTTATTTTGTAGTTTTTCGGCCTCATGATGTTCTTTTTCTGTGATTCCTCTGGAGAAACTAAAGGCTTCATACATGTTTTTAAACTTCATGCATGGCTCCCCACGAGACGAGAAATCGGTGGAGTTCTCAAGATGTTTCACTTATAAGTTTCTTCACAAAAAAGCTCAATTGTGTCGTTCAGAATTTCTTTAGATTACTTTTAGTTAGTGCTGGGCGGTATACCGGTTCATACCAAATACCGGTGTTTTTTTTTGTTTATGATATGAATTTTTCAGATACCCCAATACCGGTGTGTGTGTAGTGTACATAACATTGGGAACAGAAAGTTGCAAAGGTAGCTCCGTGGGTCCCACAGCGTACGTACGTTTGCCGCTACGTACATTTGCCGCTACATTTTGCAAGCATAGCACGACTTTTCATGCAGGACTGGGCCAGTCGCGCATAAAAAAGAAATTACTGTCATATACATTTTTGGTCATACCGCCCAGCCCTACTTTTAGTCATTCAGCCTTTAGAAATATCCAGAATCTATCAATATCCAAATAATTCTTGTGTCAAAGTTTTAACTGCTGGACACAAGATTGTTACTTATTTTCTTTTTCGATACCGATTCTGATTCCTGAACTTTATAAAAAGTCCATTCTCAGTCCATGAGAGGTTCAAGTGTCCACATCAAGACTGTGTAAATTATACACCAGGCCAGGATCGACTCACTTAAATAAAACTTTTAAAGAGCTCAGAGAAACTCTCTTCCTCCAGCAGATGAATGTAAAAGCAGCCTCCTGGTATCAAACCGTGTTCGAACATCATTCTGCAAAGTGAAGCTCAAACGTCCAAGTCAAGCAAAACAAAGCAAAACACATTTTTTCGTGGACTTTAAACTCAACCACAAGAGCAAAAGAAAAAGCAGCAGTGTAAATGTATAGTTTACCCTGCTGATTAGGTGGAATTGTTGGAATTTTTCGAGCTGATGCATGTAACTGGAGGAATTTAAACATGAGCTCTGGAGGTTGGGAGAATTTAAGAAAGAAATGTGCCACATTTGGTAAAATATTCGGTCAAGAACGAACGACCTCGGAGCTGCAGCTGAGGCGGCGGCTCTGCAGATAAATGTGGTTCCACTCGACGTTCGCAAGATTGCATTCATGGTCCGTGTGCCCATGTTTGAGCTCGATTGAAGTTTTGCGAGAGCTCTGTCCCACTGCAACTTCGAGATTGCATATTCCAAGCTGCGCCGCATTACATCATGAAAAAGCAGAGCCAGTGACTTATTCAAGTGTAATGGGCAGTATAAGTGCTCGCTCGCTCTGTTCGCCTCTAATTGTTCACAGATGTTCTGCACGCCTTTGTGTCCCACATCTTGTAGCAGCCGGCTCGCACAGACGCCACATACAGCGCTGGGGCTTTATTATAGAGAGGAAACGTGGCATGGAGTAGGTGTTCAATTTGACCGTTGGTTCTGTTTACTGCTTTGGTTTTTCTAAATTATTTATCAGACATTCCAGGCGACCGAGAAACGGAAGAAGTTAAATGATAAGTTGAATACTTGCAGGTTATTCCACCTTTACAAATGATCCCCGACAACTTTGATGGCTGATCACATCAAGTATTTACCAACAATCCTGATGACAAACAAGCAGAGTCCCAGAGGAAGTGAAACGAGGAAGTGCCATCGCAGGCAAATTCTTCTTCAGCTCTGCCAGTTCAGGAAGTCTATTTTTTTTTTTTAACCACAAACTGTTCCACATTCTGTAAATAACCAACAAATGTAACAAAAATCACAGCTGATCATCAGAGAAAAACTACTTGACAAGGTACTCAGACAGTAGATTAATCATTTAATTTGCTGCTCTTAATGCAATTTAGCATAATTTTATGTTTTACACAATGTGATTGATAAGTATGTGGCCTCAGCTCTCGTTACATAAACATGCAGCTCGAGTCTTCCAGTGATTATGCAGAAAGTTTGAGGTTAATTACTTTTGTGGTATTTCCGTTCTGGATAATTGAAAAAATTGAAAACGCTGGCCTTCGTGCAGTCATCCAGGAATGCAGATTTGAACCCTTCCTTCCTTAAACTCATCTGATTTGTCACTCAGACTGATGCATCTTCCTCATGATGAGGGAGGAACTCAGTTGTTGCAATACTGATGGTGATGATGATGATGATCTTCATGCTGCTGTGGACCATTTTCAGGAGGTCAAAGTCAGGATCTGAATTCTCCATGACCACTGGAGTTAATGTGTAAAGGGACTAAAATTTGTTATGTAATTTTAAAATTGACTTCCTCTGCTTAAGGCCATGAACTTATCAACAACCCCTCTTTGAATTTTGAACTTTTGATGGTAATTTGTCTGGATTTTCTGGCTCTGATTGTCTATGTTTTAGCCTTAATCATGAAAATATTTCATTTACTATAACATAAAACACAGAAAAGGCAGCAAATTCTTACATTGAAGAGGTTGAGAACCAGGGAATATTTAGCATTTTTTCCACTTTACTTGCTTGAAATATGTATTTAGCTATCAATTTAACGATTAAAATAGCTCCTGATTAGTTCTTTGTCAAACTAAAATGTTTTCAGCTCATAGCAGCATCTTAACTTTGGCATCTTGAGGGGAAAAATGTGGGTTTATGGAGCAAAGAGACCTTACAGACTCTCAAGGTCACACTAACTGTGAAACATCACTTTAAGTTTTTGTCACGCAGTTTTACAGGGAGGAAAGAGCGGCGGGACAATAACCGAGTCAGTTTGAAGTCTTGTGGGGGTCTGCAGACGGGTCAGAGCCTCCTGCAGTCGGTCTATCTCTCCTGTATCACCCCCCCCTACTCTACATAAACGGCCATGCTTTGAAGATAGGCTGAACTGAGGCTGGGGCAGAAACCCTGTTCTTATCAGCCATCAGCTCAGGCCTTTATCACCCCACCGTCTGATGCATGCAGGTGGTGTAGTTACCATGGTTATACACCAAATGCACCTCAGGAGGCTGCATTAGCATCGCAAAATATTCGCCCGTTACCCCACAGAGTCTGTGCAACGGGAGGAGGGCTGACTGACGGCGGCATCGTCTTCGTCATGACTGTTTACACGCACACAATGCAGATACTCAGATCAAAGGAATCCGCTTTGCTTGCATTGTCCCTCTCGAGCCCCGGCCTTCTCGGCTCGAGCCCTGCTGTGATCATCTGTTTGCAAATTCAGGGAGAATATTGGAAGAAGAAGAAGAAGGAGAAGTCGCAAAAGAACAAGCGAAAGCCTCCGCCTGGTGTTTTTACATCTTCACATAAGCTGTATTGGAGCCTGCTGTGTCAGACGTGGCCTCTGAAATATGCATGATTGAATGTGCTTGAGGAATCCTAATAGCATACGAGAGAGAGAGAGAGAGAGAGAGCTCGCACCGAATGCAGAGGACTCATTCAAAAAATCCACCCTAAAGAGGAATCTGTGGTCATACAAACATTGAATTTGGCAAAACACGGCCGTAGCTGCTGCAGCTGTAACAAACATTCGATTCATCGGTCCGGCCAAAGAAAATATGGCTTGGAATGCAGCTTTAATCAATTCAAGCAAAGCCGGGGCCCCCACCACGTCCTGTTTTGCCAAAAAGGGATTAATTTAAGAGACGATTTTCTTCAGTTTTTTTAATGCTGCCACAATCCATCAGATCTTGCACTTAGACTGATGTTTTGAGTGATAAACTGCGATAACTCGGATTAAGGCCGTGCAGATAAAGAACGAGAGCAACAGTGGGAGGTTTTGTCTAAATTCAGACTGCGCTGAGTCCTCTGTGTCGAACACTCTTCCTCTGTGCACCCCTGCAGTTTATTTTCATTTGTCTTAAAATAAAGTTGTTGTTGTTGAGGAGCTTTATGCACCCTCCCCACCCCCACCTTCCTCCACCCCTGCAGTCCCTAAACCCTCCACCACAAGGTGCTCAGTGAGCTTCAGTGTTTTCAAAACGCTCGCGAGCTTCCTGTTTCAACACCTCTCCACCACCTCGACGTACACGCCTTGAAAAACATGAGCACTCTTCGCCGTGGAGGTTGTGTTTGCCAGCATGATGGAGAACAGATTGTTTCGAGGCTCGAGCAAAGATCTCCATATATAACCCCCCCACCCCACCCCACCCCAATATTATCTTTGATTCTGTACCATAAATAGGTCTTCCTCTTGGCCAGACCTTGGGAAAAGGAAGTGGATGATGAGCATGCCTGACTCTGGCCGAGTCCTGGTTGAGTTTGAGCTGCTGCGGCTGGTGGCCAGATGTGGCCCATCACCAAAACCACTCGCGCTCCCTCCTATACCTTCAGTGTGCGACGTCACTGCTCTCTAAATCCCTCGAGCATCGACTGTATATCACAAAGCTGAACTCAGTCCGACTCTGTTTAGGTTAACTGGCTTCTCTGAACTGAACAGCTGGATTCTGGAAAACTGTTTTCACAAAGTCGGTCAAACTCTGGGTTTATTCATCCCTGTGCTAGTTCTTAAATACAAGAGACATCATCTGAATCTGTGAGGACAATTTTAAAATGGAAAGTACTTTTATCTTAAGCTACTTTTATTTAAAAACATATTCAGACTCGTTCCTGATGTTCGCACGCCCGTCTTGATGGAGATTATTTTTATTCAAAAATGAAAACTTAGCAGTGTGGAAGTAACCTCATCCTGGGTCGTAACTTCTTCTAGAGGAGTTTCAGTCTAAACAGTGAAAAAAAAAAGACAGTGCGATGACATAATGAAGTAGCGTGGGATTGTGGGATTTGTTTATTTAATCGTTAAACAGCCTCCATCGCGGTGACTGACTCACTCAGAAATCTTTACAGATGAGATAATGTATTAAAGTTTGATTCATGTTGCGCTTAGCTGCGTTTGCAGACGGTAAACATAAAAACATGTGTGTAATGTCAAGATTCATGTTTTTTTGTTTCCATAACGGTGAAACTGTAACATCTCAGCCGAGTGGAAACATGGCCGTGTGTGTTTTTGTCTCTTAGTAACTCAGGTTCTCGTCCTAATAATGACTCCATTGTTCAGCGAGCCGATTGGCCGGTATTTGGGATGTTGACATCAGGTTGCCGTGGTGATTTAATGCAGTTAAAAGCAGAAATCAGAAACATGAGTTAGGCCCAAAGATACTTGAATAACCCACCTTTTGTGTGACAGTGTGCTGATGCATCTGTGGCAGCCTGAGTCTGACTTACCGGACGTACGCGGTGAGTTCGAGTCCGTCATTCGGTGACTACTTCAGTCGGTATTTATCTCCCCTCCCACTATCTGCCGGTTATGATCATGCACGGGCATCGTCGCCGCATCCTGGACTTGGTGCCGCTCGAGACGACCGTGATTGGTTTGAAGAAACACATCAATCCGGAGGGTTTTTCCCCCCGTAGCAGAGTGATAATTGGTGCAGCCGGACGGTTTCTGCAGTGCTGACACAGTGTTTGCTATGTGAGTCTAACAGCAGCCCTATAGACCGGACACGGTGACTGCTCATGACCTGGATTAACTCGTCTGGCCTCACCAGCGTGTTCTTGTTCAACCTCCACATATTTTCCAGGCTTGTCAGGGTTCAGTAGTTTGGTGCGAGTATGACTCACGGAGGATCAGGTAATGAAGGCGTTTGCTGACACACATGGAAATGTGGCGTGCAGCCGGACGAAAGGCAGTCGCTCCTCTGGCAGGCGGTCTGGTCGCACAGCTCGCCGTCTGGTTGGCAGGGGACGCCACCTCTCTCTCCGGAGTATTTACTGCGGTATGAAACCTGCCTTTATAGGGGCCGCGACAAATGGTTTTCATTACTGGGCTTTTATGATTGCAGAGATGAACCGGGGAGCATACTTTGAATCTTTTCACATGTGAGGGATTTATTAAGGTCACCACAGCTCTGGAATGAGACTGTGAGGATGCCTCTGAAGCTGTGGAGGAGGGCTGCGACTGATAATTATTTCCATTATTGTTGAATAAATTTGTCTATAAAAATCTTCATGTAGTGAAAAAAACCTTTCACAGCTTCCTTAAGCTCATGTTCAGCTGCTTGTTTTGTCAGATATTTACATTTTAGAGGCTGTAAGCTGTGTTTTTTTGGCACCTTTTCCAAAATAAATGAATAACTTGAGTGCTAAAATAGTCAACACTTAATTTTCCATCTTTGGACTAATTGTTGCAGCTCTTGAGGTCACCTCTTCTTGCTTTGCATATGTCACACAAATAACTAAGATCACCAGGCCAGATGAGTCCAAGCCGCCGACGGAGGCTCACTGACTCCATAATGAGGTCCGACTCGGCCGAGGCTTCATGCAAATCACCGGCAGAGGCCTGAACCGCCTCCACCGGGGTTTTTTACAACCCCAGCTGTAGACCCTGCACATCTCCTCGGGCCTGAGTGTCACGTTTCTTGTAGGTGGATTAGTTCTCCATCCTCACACGGAGCTGTGCACATTACTGCCCATTAAACTGTCTGCCCCTCAATGGGGGTTTGTACCCCACGAGTCTGATTTACAGCTCCAATTCAGAAGTTCCCTGACAGTTTCCTTCACTTCAGCCGCCATCTGACCAGAAACAGCGACGGTGCACCATCTGCTAACGGATCGCTGCTCTCTGTATCTTTTACTGAAGCTGCCTGCAACAAAACAATCATTACTGTTATTGGCGGCATCTTCACATCCCTTGTTTTGTTCAGCCGACACACAAAAAAAAACCCATATAACAAGGAAAATCTTCACATTTAAATACATTTAATAAAAAATGCCAGAACCTGAAAGCTGCAGTATTTTCACATAAAATTTGTTTTTAAAGCAGTTGCTGTGCTTATGTTTAAAAAATGCAGTAATTTCCCTAATCTAAGAGGTAATCCTCAAATCCCCTGTTTGTTTCAAACACAGATATTAAAGTAACTGTTTGCTGCAAATCCTCACAACTGAGAAACTCAAACTTGGTTAATATTCAGTGTTTTTGCTTGGAAAAATGACTTTAACCATTAATTTAGTTCAATATTTGCTGATTATATTGAATTATTTCAGCCAATCAATCAATCAACAAGATGTTTCAGCTGCAGAAATCATTTCTCTGAGCCTAGAGCGACTTATTCAGACTAACAATCCACTAAGTGTGTAATTGTAGGAGGGAACTATGTTAAAAAAAAATGTATCAAGTTTTCCAAAATTGACTTCTAACTTATCAATTAAACCTTATTATCACA
>JAPZDY010000002.1:24156462-24172682 GCA_029783645.1 Ctenochaetus hawaiiensis | reverse complement strand
ACCTTATTATCACATCACTCCCATGTAAGAAAAAGAAAAACCTCAGATTTTTTCAATCCAGAAACTAAAACCAGAGAATTTTTGTGAAAATATTCATTGATTTTATGTTGATCTTATAATTGTTAAATTGGCTTTTCGTCTCAGCTCTTGTCTTGTTTATCTGTTCTTTGTTTTTTTCGGGGGTGAAAAGGTTTCCTGTGTCGATTTCCTGTTTGTAAATTACATGTTTGATAAAGAGGTGTCGGTCAGTGTGAGGACGGCGTGACGGGTCCTGCTTTACATGTCGTTTGCATCGGGTTTCAGGTCAGCTGCGTCCTGCTTTCGTCCGCCTGCAGGTGAAGTTCTTCTTCAGGTGGTTTCCAGTCAGACTTCTTTTCATGTGTGTTCACGTTTCATCGCCTCGTGACGCGGTTACGTCCTGCTCTCTGCGTCCACATCGCCGCAGAGTTGTTTGAGTAGTTAGTGAAGATCCTCATTTGGGCGAAAGTGGATGGTGGAGGGGGGGTGGAGGGGGGGCGGTGGAGGCGGGGGGGTGACAATAGGCCTTTTATGTTGAGAGTTATCCTCATTCCCTTGTGTTAGCTCCAGGGGACCATGTGACCGGCTCTCATTCAGGTCATGTCTGCCGGTTCAGCCTTTGACCCTCTTAGAAGGGAAGCCAGTCCCTCAATGTCCCATTCATGGCGTACAGATGTGTGTGTGTGTGTGTGTGTGTGTGTGTGTGTGTGTTAATGTCTGACGCAGCAGAGGTATGACGATCCCCTGACAGGCCGTCATTCAGCTTTTTCAAATGATGCGACAAGTTAACTGTTTCTGTGCCGAGCTGCTGCGTGAAGACGGATTCCTCCGCATGTCGACTGAAGGTCCGAGTTCATGTGAGTCTGTTTTAAAACGGACGAATTTGAGCTTTGAAGCTGCTGTTTTTTAGCTGCAGTCGTTCCTCGAGATCATTCTGGCCTTTTAAAGATCCATTTCTCTCTTACTTCAAATCCACAGTCTTGGTTCTGTGCAAGATTGTTTTATAAGGGCGAATTTTGGGCTAAAAACTCAGATTTCAGTTTGTCTTTGTGTTTCCCTGGACGGTAATCTTGTTTACATCCAAATACAAGGTCAAGTGTGTCAGCTTTGAAGAGATTGGTTGAAAAAATGTGGAAGAAAGAGAGTTAAATATTCATGTTTGTTGTTTTTTTTACTGTTCAGCCACTTTTTTGTGTTTTTATTACACTTTAAATCTAAAAAGGAAGCATGTCCTCCTCCTCTGAGTCGGCCATGTTTCTACAGAAGCCCTGAATGGACAAACCAAACTCTGACTCTAAAGAAGGACATTTACTTTTTGTGCAAGTTTTCACAGTCATCATATTCTCTCCCACGTTTTACCAGTGGAGATAATCTGCTGGTTGCAATCTCTAGTCTGCATGCTGACCATCAGGTGGCGCTGAATCCAACACGCTGAACCTTTGAGTGCAAATTTTGTACTAATTTTTTTATAAATCTTCAAAATAAAAATGCTAAATTAACTTCGACTTTAATGCAGATGTGAGGAGTCGGTTCGTTATGTAGATAATTGATGGAAACTTGACATTTATGATGGTTTAATGTACCAGTTTTTGATGTTTTGATGTTTTCATCTGTTCACCATCGAGTGAAATCAAACTCTAATTCAGCTCTTAAAACTGATTATTGTTCATATTCATATTATTATACGTTTTTAAAGTCTGTTTCCGTTTTGTCACATTTTTCAAAACAACTTTCCCAGATTTTTCTTACTTGAATTTCTGTCTTTTCCACTCAGGTTTATTAACACATAAATTGAAAGTGCACATAAAGAGATGTGAGAGATGTTTTAGTGTCCTTGATGAGCTGAAGTGGAGGGACAGAAACACACGGCAACAAAAACAACTTGATTTGATGAACTCAGACCGCTGAAGTCTCGTATCTAGATGAACTTTTCCAAGAACAAACTCTGCATGTTGTCCTCCATCTCTCGCACTGAAAGCAGATTATAGGATCTCTAATCTCTTAATTAATGTCCAATATAAACAAGAGGAACGTTAACAGCAAATAAAAGCTTCTCTTTGCACATCTGGACACCTGAGAGTAATTTAAAAGACAGATTTGTTCACCTTTGTTTTAAAAAACAATCGAAGCAGCGTTGGTCCCATGCTGGTCGTCTCCTCTTCGGCCACTAGGTGGACACAGATTAGAGGCGAAGAGGCCGGGAGCCATATGTGTTACTAATAAGAGGATAAATCCTCACTGGACACAAGCTCTTTTGATCTGGGTGATTTTTGATGTGAAGCTCAGCATCTGTTGTGTATTTTCTCTTTGTTGTGGTTAATTCCTGCTGACCTGTGCAGTTTTTTTTCTTCCAGACAGTCAGCTCAGTTGAATTTATTCAGCGTTGTTTCATCTTTGGGTTTTTCCCCTAAAAATTCCAACACAGGTTTTATCATTTTCTCTTTCGTGGGACTTTTTTTTTTTATCTCGAGGTTTGGTCTCGTTGCAGACAAACTGAAATTCTGCCGTGAATCTGGGACATTTGTATACTCGCCAAACTGGCTCGACCGTTTTGGTCAAATCTGAATGACAATAGCTTCAAACAGCTAGCGTTCATTCATGTGAGCAGCCCGAGGCGTTTGATTTTGACTGTAGGATGCCTGGTGTGGGGCCGGAGTCGATTCAGGTCAGGTCTCTTGTCTACTCAATTAGGGTCAAATTGATAAAGGCATCGCTCAACTTTTCAAATTGGTACAGATGGATTTGTTTTAAAAAATTAGCCCCTCAGGCAGCCGCAGGGATGTTTTCCTTTTTTTTGCTTTCCGTTATTGCTTTATTGTGTTTTTTCCTCCCACAGTCACGTGATGAAACCCGTGTTTTCCTCCTGTTGTTGTTGTTGTTGTTGTTGTCGCCTTGGCGCCCCGTCCTTTTGTCATCAGACTGGGTTTAGTGTGTCTGGTTCGTCTGGGGGAACGAGGATGAGGTGGCTTCATTAACAGGGAGGGCAGATGAGTCACGCAGGGTGAAGAAGCCGGAGAGATAAAACCACACTGAGACTCTGAGACACCGAGGTGCATTTAGAGAAGCTTAACGCTGCTGACCAGTTCAGACACGACACAGACTGAAGAAACACGCTGCGTTCGGTCACATTCATTCACAAAAACCATCACGCTGCATGTGAAAGAGGAGGAACAGAGTCAGATTTAACAATCAGGCAGCTCAAGTTGATCTATTAGGTCATTTTTTAAGCTAAAATGAAAAATATCTTCAGTTAAACCTTCTCAGATCTGATCTTTTCTTTACTGTTAATGATTATTAACTGCACATGTTTTCAAGTACTTTGTTAAAGGCCGTTTTTAACTATTTTATGACATATTATAGGTTAAAAAATTAATCAATTAATCAGCAAAATCATCAAATTCAACAAGGGCTACAACTGATGATTAGTTTTGGTATCAATTCATCATTTTGCCCATAAAATATGACATTATATCAAAAGGTGCTCACTACAATTTGGAAAACCCCATTACAGAAGCTTGAACCATCCGACAGCCGTAGATAATTATCTTTTGATTGATTTATCAACTGAATGTTGCAGCTGTAGATTAATCAATATTCCTTATTATCGCTGCTCTAAATTGCTGAAACTATTTTCTAAACCAAAAATGCCATAATTTTCTGCTTGCAGCTTCTTAAATGTAAAACTTTTTACTCATCACAGTCAACAAACTGATACAGGATGTTTGAGATATTGATACTTATAAAAAAAATATCTAAAAGCGATATGTATCATTTCCGCCACTAGAGGTCTCACTACTGCAATAACGAAAACAATAGACGTAGTTTGAAGCAGTGTGGGATCATGGGATTTGTCTATTTCCTGGTTAAACAGCCTCAGTGTAGATGGAAATCTCTGACTGACTCAGGCAGAAATGATCTCAGACGAGGTGATTTATTAAAGTTGGATTCACGTTGCGTTCAGTCACATTTGCTGACTTCCTTCCTCTCTCTCTGGTGTTAGCCAGGAAGTGACAGGCAGGAGACGAAATGAAACAGATTTATCTCAAATGAGAGATTCCTCTGAGTTGATTGTAACTTTTTTAAGCTCGTTTACATAAACAGACAGATCATTTTTTTCTTTTTTTTAATTGTGACTAAAATAAACAACAGTGTGAGACAAATAAAAAACAGCGCCCTCTGGTGGAAAAACTCCGCCATGTTTCGTTTCTGTACTGCAGTTTCTTGTAACTAATCAGCCAGTTTGCAAACACACACTGATTTATCTGCAGTAAAGTAATGTAAGTCGAGTAAATGTGTAAGTCTTGTCACATTGGATAGTTAAGTCAGGGTTTTCTGGCATTTTAGACTAAAAAATGTATTAATTAACCGCAAAAACAGTCGATAAATCACAATAAATATCTGTTTTAATGGTTGGTTGCAGCTCAGCGGTGTTTCTTTTGTTCTAAACTCTGCTGTTGGGTGACTTTTCTTTTCCTCAGCCTCGCAGGACTCAATCCAACACTTATCACCGATGTGACTGAGAAAGACAATCCTCTTAGCGCAGAGCCTGTTTTCTTTCTAGGCCACTGAATGGCTTCGTGCAGGAGTCCTGTCAGTTCAGCCGGGGCTGTCGGATATCCTCCCCGTGCTACGTCTCCTTTGTCCGCTACGTCGCAGGCTCTCTGTTTGAAACACAACCCCCCTCTTCACCTCTTTTTGGCCGGAGCTGGCAGCTGCAGGGTTAATGTTTAGCAGCAGCAGCAGCAGCAGCACAAGCAGAGAGATAGGAGTTGTAGGAGGAGGAGGAGGAGGAGGAGAGCGGCAGTGAGGTGGGGGCTGGTCCACAGCTGTTGTAGTAGGCAGGGTCTGTTGGGGTAGGAAGCCTGCCTCCTCACTCGGCCTGGAACAATGGGAGACATGGCAGCCTCTGCAGACAGCACAGGCACACACACACACACACACACATAACGCACATGCCCAAGGACGGGCCTTTTTTCTAGCCGCGGCGTGGAGGAAACCGGCTTCCTCGTCACACTCGCGGGGTGACGGCACTTTTTTTTAACAGCGGAGGGGAGGTGGAGGTGGTGCAGCCGGAGAACAGAAATGTGAGGTTGTGGCCTTTCAGTCGCTGTTGCTGGTTTTCTTTCCTCTCTTGGTGCCTTACGTTTGACTCTGCTGGTGAGGAGATCTCGGATGTGCTGACTGGATGACTGAAGGAGGAGGAGGAGGAGGAAGGTGAGCTGACCCGAAACGTTGTCTTCAAGTGTGTGTGTGTGAATCTGTAAATACTAGAGCCATTCTCACAGCTGACATGTTGTTTTCTGGGCTTCTCGCTCGCTGCGTCCGCCTGCTTTGACGTGTGAACTGTGTCAAAAAGAAGAAAATTCAGAGCTGATTTTCTTTCCTCATGATGGTTTGAGGGAGGAGTGTTGTGACAATAAGGGAAGCAGATGTTTTGTGAGGTTTTTATTGGTGTTGACTTGACATGAATGGACTTGAGATGACTCTCAGGGCAGGTCTGCTTTGCCCAGTGTGTGTGTGTGTGTGTGTGTGTGTGTGTTTAGGTTAGCATTAATGTCCGTAAGCTAGCTCACAGTTTAGCACTCTCTCCGCGCTCAAACGCAGAATCGTTCAGGATTTGTTTTGTTTGCAGCAAAAAACAATGTGTCATAAATCTGCCAGATGTGGACGGCGGCGGCGGCGGCGGCGGTGGCGGTGAAGGAGGAGGACACCAGGGCAGCCACACACACACACACACACACAAAAAAAATGTTGTTTGTGGTTGAAACGTGTGACAAAACGAAAACACAGCGTGTGTGTGAGTGTGTGTGTGTGATGTGCTTCCTCCCTGGGTGTGGAGGTTTGCCTGGCACAGATTTTTAAGAAGGATCCCTGCGCTCGGTTTGATTGCTCTCAGACACACATGGCGAACATCCAACCTTTCAGGGCCTTTTGGGGGAAAAGGGAGCTTCCCCTCCTCCTCCTCCTCCTCCTCCTCCATCCCCTCCCCCACCTCCTCTCAGCTCCTCCATCCCAAATATTGCTTGTGTACGATTCGTCTCGGTTCATATAGCCAAACATCAGACAGGAAGCAGCACAGAGGGACTCCGCCAGCCCGATTCTGTCTCTCCCACATCTCCTCCTCCTCCTCCTCCTCTTTGATATTCATCTGCATCTTTATTAATGTTGCAGACAATCGAGCGATAAAAGTGTTTCTGTGAAAAAAAACCCAGACTTTGGCCTACATTTTTTTTTTTTGGGGGGGGGGGAGATGGAGAAAAAGATTCAGTCTTCCTCATTCTGGTCTGATTCCACCATGTAAAGGATTGAGTTTTTTTGTTTTTTGTCACATTGTTTACGTCTCACGCCCACTCGCTTTGCCTCCACAGCGAGAACTTCATTCTGCGTCCCTGCAGATTGGCAGATGGAAAGGCTGGTGTTTGACATATCCTGAGACGGCCTTGCCGATGCCAAATCCCCCAAGAGTGCGACTGACATGATTTAAGGAGCTTTTGTGCGTTTCGACTCTCTGCTCCGACTGTGTCGCCCTTTGAAATTTTTTTTTTCCCTCTTTTGCAGCCTTGCCCTCGTTCCATGAATTTCATCTGCTCGTCCTCATCAAAAAAAAAAAAAACCTCTTTGAAAACCCAAAATTTTAATTCACTCAGTATTTCATCGTTTTCTGTCTCAGCGTCCCGGCGTCAAAAATCAAAAAGTCCATCCTCGGTAAAAAATCACCGCTGATGTCGAATCGTCGAGGTCTTTTTTTTAATTTAGATTTTTTAACTCTGTGATCTGCCATCTTTTTTTTTTTTTTTTTGTTGGCACGAATCACAGATCACGGTCTGTTTCCTCCACCGGGGAACCAGGTGTACCGAGGAGGACCAGATCATCTGCTGTCGCTCTATTAAAACCCAGATTGAGAAGGCAGATGCTCAACACCTCTAATCCCATTTTCAGTTCGACAAGATCTAAAAGGATCAGGGCCCCGTCACCCTGTAGACCCGCTCCTGGAAATGAAGAGTTAACGCTGCGGCTCGACGGCTCGACGCCTCAACGTATCTGAAGTGATCAGACAAAACGCCGGCCGAGGCGACGCTGCGGCAGACGGGGCGTCCCACTTATGTTTTAAAAGAGCCCTTTGTAGAAAGATGAACATAATTAACAGGGAGGCCTGTTAATGGGGAATCCCACGTCAGACTGAAAACTTGATAAAGAAGAAAAACTCAGCGTGTAAAAACTCAGCGTTATCAGAGAGACATGAAAGCGAGTTCTTAAACGCTGCGTCTGCTGAATTATTCATCCATCTTTCTTTCATTACACTTTACAATGACTCAGAGATGAAAGGGAAGATGGGAGGAGGAGAGGCTGAGAGGCGAGATAGAGGAGTGGGGGGCTTGTGGTCTTGGCATCGCTGGCGTCTGCCGAGCGCTGGCATCTCCCGAGGGCGACAGAGCGCCTTCCTCTCCTCCCGGTTTCCTGTTCCCTCGCAGATCGCAGGAAGGCTGCAGCCTTCGCCCGAGAGGTGACATTGGTCCGAAACAGACGACGACCCGAAACTCTCAAACCGTCAAACTTTTCAGGATCCGATTTCACACGGCTGAATCTGCGGTTTCTGTCTCAGGACTCAAAGAGGATTGGCAGAGATGTTTTTTTTTCTGCAGAGAGAAGGATGCTGGGAGTTTTTTTTTTTTTTGTTAAATTGTGTCCTTGTGTTTTCTCCTCCTCAGCTCCCTGGTTTCGTTGTTGGGAGACCGAGGTGCCTGACAGGAGACGGACTCCTCCTCAAGAGTCATAACGAGAGCTGAAAACGCAGGTGAGTGCGTTCATTTAAAAACCTTCAAGCTTTTATTGTGTGTCAGTCTAAATGTTTCAGTTCTCAGAGCTGAGAGCTAGAGATCGATTACACTCTTGATTAATCTGGTTGTCTTTTCCATTGATCAGTAATTTATCTGGTCATAAAAATGTCATCAGCATTTCCTCGCCTCCAAGATGCTTTAAGTTTGTCGTTTTGTCTGAAAAACAAAAAATGAAGCAGCACATGTTCACATTTGAAGGGTTAGGAGAGTTTTCCTTTTGTCTTCTTAAACTGAAAAGTAATTGACCATCAAAAATAAAATTCTGTGGATCGTAATCAATGAATAAGAGAATAATTTGAGCTATAAATCGTCTGCTTTGTTGGCTCAAAGTTAAAAACCCCTAAATTTTAGTAATAGCAGCCACTTGTCTTAATTAAAAAGCTTGAACGAAGGAATGTTTGACGTGTTTTAATTAAAACTGATCAGCAGCTTTACAATTTGTCGTTTGTTGATCCAATAATTGATCACTTAAGCAACTAACTCGCTTTTAATTTGCTTATTTTGTCCGACATTTCAAAATTAGAGGGTTTTTTTTAGACTTTAACACTTTTTATATTAATCAAAAGGTGGTGCAGATAAAAACATTTGGCATTTTAGATTCAGAGATTATTAAAACAGCTGCAGATTAATTAATCACCCAATCAATTAGTCATTTAGTCTCCAGTGTGTATTGAAAATCAGCTCCTCTGTGTGTCTGCGGGTGTTTAAAATAAAACTCTCTCCGTGTCGCAGTGAAAAGTCAGACCGAGCTCTGCAGCAGAGTCGCACCGTGGCTCTTTGTTTACAGCAGACGACATGTTGGTGTTTCCGCCAGTGTCCGGTTGCAGGTTGTGTGTTGGCAGGTGAAAACACACCAGCTCACGTTCTCTGTGTGCAGGTTTCCTTTTCTGAGTCCTCGGAGGAGCAGCGAACGCACCACGTGCTCAGCTGGCTCGCAGGCGAACACATGATCCTCTCTGTTTTGTTCACTGATTGGAACTTTAACCTGCGAGCGCCGAGCCTCGCTGCGCTTTGTTTACACTTTGTGTACACTTTGTTTACACTTTGTTTACACTTGGCGTTGTCGCGTTTAGTGGCGGTTTGGTTGACGAAGCTGGATTTTCAAAAACAAAACAATCGGCTCTGCGCTGACTTTGACCTCCGTTTGTTCCTTATTCTTCTTTATTATCAATTACAGCATTTTTTCTTTTATTCTCTGATGTATTTTTTTCTTTTAAAGTCACAGAAAACATAAAAACTTCACTGTAAATTATCTCTAGACTGAACGTGGTTAAATGTTACACTCGTTACGCTTGCAGTTCCCCTGTGTTTGGACGCAGCTGATGATTATTTTCTTTATCGATTGAACTGGGGGTCAGTCCTTTTATTGTTTAATCAATCGTTTTTTATCTATAAAATGTCAGAAAATGCTGAAGTCTCTGACGATCCAAAACAAACAGAAGTGTTGTATGTTCACAGAAACTAGCGAATATTTAGCATTTTTTGCTCTAATAATGAAAACAATTGTTCATAAATCATTTAGGTTTCCGTCATTTACTTTTGTGTCAAAGGGCTGATCAATTTATTGATTCCTCGGTTTTGTTGGTCTGTTTCCTGCTTCTGTTTTCGGCTTCTCTCATCCAAGTTGCTTTTCTCTGATTAAAAATGATGTTTTAGATGGAGCATTTTTTCAGCTTATTGGACGTTTTTCAACCTCAAATTTAATTTAATTCCAAACTTTTTTTCCACATATTTTGTTACTATCACATGAAAATCCAGTGTTTGCACTTTCAAAAGTTACTGGACTCTGAAGAGATGGATTTAAAAACAAACACTAAACTTGATGCAGCAGAGGCTGAGATATCCTGACATTTAGCTTCTAGTCCTACATTTCCCATGATTCCAGTTTGTAACCCCAAACTTCCTGTAAAAATCTTCATACTCAGACTGAGATAACCCCGATGACCTCACCATGACGTCATCGTCAGGCAGATATTTTTTCTGCAAGAATATTTAGACACTTTTACTTAAACCTACAATCTGAAGCGTTTCCGCATTTGTAGTGTAAAAAAACAACTATATATTATAGATGTTGTTGCCTTGTGTTCTTGTATTTTCTTAAATTTTTACATTAGTGTTCAAACTCTGAGGAATCTGTTATTGTCTTCAAGGTAACGTTTCATTTAGTCTCCTGTCTTTGACGTCCTTGCTAACAGCAGTCAGATAATGTTAGGAAGTCGACAAACGTGACTAAACAAAACGTGAATAAAACTTAAATTAATTACTTCGTCTTTTAACATTTCTGCCTCAGTCAGTCACAGAGATTTTCATCTGTTTAACAAGGAAATGAACAAATCCCATGATCCCACGCTGCTTCGTGACGTCCTCAAATTGCGTCTTTTATCGTTATTGTTTTGATTGTGAGACCCCTTGTGGCAGAAATGACACATTGCGCATTAAAGTAACATTTTAATTGTAGGTCTTCACTTGTAATGGAGTATTTTCACAGTGTGGTATCGCTACTTTTACTCCAGTAAAGGCTCTGAATGGCTCAGCAGTGAGCAGAGCAGCGACATCAGCTCTCTTTGCATTCCCCTCGTGGCTTCTCTCTGTCGGCCATGACGGCTGAAAGTCTGCCAGCCGAGCTCGGAGGCCGGAGCCCCCTGACACCGGGACACGCCGACCCCCCCACTCTGCCCCGTCAAAGAGCCTCTGTGTGAACAGATTCAACCCAGAAAGCACCACCATGATGACGATGATACATTTACAAAAGCAGCTCCGTCTCGCTCTGTTTCCTTTTTGCTTTTCAGTAATAGTTCAGACTTTAATGTAAAGACAGTTTGAAGTGATGAATGTCAGAAACAGGAAAATGGATTAAGATGAGGTTTAAAAGAAACACGAGACGACATAAAATATTGATTCAATGTCACCAAAGTGCCAAATCTTGTCTTTTTTCAGCTTGTTGAATGTGAGGATTTCAGGGTTTTCTTGTTCTTTTGTGATTAAAAACTGATGTCTTGGGTTTAAGACTCTTTGTTGAGGATGTCTGTTTGAACTCTGAGAAATTCACATTTTTTACTATCTCTTGACATTTTATGAAGCAGGATGACTCATTGATTAAGTAAGGACACGATCAGCAGGATAATTGTTAATAAGAATAATCATTAGTCGCAGCCTTGACAGACCCGAGGACGGAGATCGGCTTGATTTTTATTGTTAAAGGTTTTATTGGAACGAGAGCTTTATGTGCCAGATGTTTTCAAGGACTCTTTTCTTTTCATGGCAGCTTTCGACAAAAAGGTCATTTCAAGTTCTTTACATAAGACAGAAAAACACATAATAACGTTTAAGGATAGGTTTTAAATAAGTAAAGCAAAGATGGAAGCTTAGATAAAAGCTCTATAATATGAAACAGTTGAGATTAAAGAATAAAACCTGCAGTGCTGTGAGAGGTGTGACTGAATCGACCTGAGTTTGATTTATAAAAACTGGAGCAGACGTTAAGTTTTCATTGAGTTCGTCTCAGATTTGTGTTGCATGAAAACAAACCCTGAGGACAGTCAGCAGACCCGACATTTCACGATGGAAGAACAGATGCGGTGATAAATAAATTGATCAGTCGACAGAAAACAAGTTGTCAACAACTTTAATAATTGTTTAAGTGCATTTTTTTTTTTTGGTTGAACAAAACGAGACATCTGATTTCACTTTGGACCAGAATCATCTCTGAGAACATTAAGAACATTTTGACATTTTACAGACTAAATGATGAGACAGAAACTGGCACGTTAATCACAAAACAAATCAAACAGCTGACTGCAGCCCTTCTGTTTTGGCCCTCAGTGTTTCTGTGTTTTATAAACCAGCAGCAGCGTTTAAGGATCGATTGTCTGACACACAGGAAGCCGGTGCAGAGATCTGAGCGGTGGAGTGATGTGTGATTAATAATGAGTGAGCCCCCCTCATGTTCATTCATCGGCTGATCGCCTCTTTGATCGGATGTCGGTGGGACTTAAACCCCAGCAGTTGTTTTTTGGATGTGAAGGCCTGTTGGATTCTGGGTAGACGACACACGGCTTGTTTTAAGAGGCTCCTCTTGTCCTCGGCCGAGGCCTGTGTGATGTTAAACTCTGCACATCAAATGAAACCACAGCGGCCGTGGCAGAGCCGCATTTTCATGTTATATTTAGACCCACTTTTGTTGTCTTTCAGTCAACGCTGTAATTTCCATTCGAATGCGAACGCAGGAGGGACGCGTGCATGTTTCTTGGCCCTGCTGCCCGGAGCTTAAATGCGCATTAGTGAAGAGAAAAGCTGGTATTTATAACCACTCTGCATCGCTCCTGCAGCCAAGGTCAAGCGGATGGCTAATATGTGCTTCCGTTCTTAGATGGACCGCATTGATCAGCCCTCCATTACACTTGCAGATCAGTCAATCGCGGCTCGATAAGCTCCCTACACTTTGGACGAGGCCGCTCAGGTTCGTCCGTCAGGGTTCACAGTCCACAGGCCGCTGATGTTCAATGATCTTCCTGTAAACGCTCTGCAAACAGCTCCGGTTACACGAGGCCTGGCAGCTCTCTGCTGATTTCTTATGAAGCTATTGAACAGTTCCCAGTACTGAGTGTTTTTTTTTACTCAGTGTGTGTTGTGTAGATGTTGTTTTTTTAAGTGCGATAAGTATATCCTGAGTATCTTGACAGCAAACACGATGCATCTTTCACACAAAAGCTGCAAATAACAAATAATTTCATTATCATCTTTTCTGATTTTTATTCTCTTAATTAATTGATTAAACGTCCTGCCCTTTAAAGAACTAGATCCAAGTAGAAGTCTTAAAATGTCTTGTTTTGTTGGACCAAATTGATTAAGCGTGTTATAATTTATGACCAGAATTAAAAACAAACTTAAACCTTCAAGAAGATAAAACCAGTTTTTGGCTTTTTTTTGTGTTAGAAATAATTAAAATTTACAATCTTAAACACTTTCACATTAAATGTTTTATATTTTCTTGAGTTATTTACTTGAGTTTTCTCAAATATCTCCAACAATGTTTATTTGGTTTCATTTAATTGAAGGTTTTCTGTCTCTAATAATCCGTTTTAACGTGTCTAAATATAACCTGAATCAAACTTAATCACATCGCTTGTCTGTGAGCATCTCTGCACATGATTTACATCTGTAACGGAGCCTTTTTAGCAAACATCCAAAATCCCATGATCCCACGCTGCTTCACGACGTCACAAATCTACATCTTCTGTTTTTCATTGTTTTCACTAAGAGACCTTCAGTGGCAGAAATGTTTGGTTTGACGGCCCTTGTTTTCCACCTGCTGCCCACAAAACAACATTTACAACAAAGTGGAGCTTTTAGCAGCCAAAGAGACACATTTTTCTCCAAAAACAGAGCAAAAAGAGATGAAACGTTTGACTTACATGTGTCAGGCTGACAGACATGTGAGTTCAGATGAAGGATGTCTGAGCTAAATGAAACATAGCTTTAGTTTTGGTCTTTAATGTGATGAAATAACAGTAAGATAAAATGCACGTTAATCATCAGAAATGTCTGATCAAAGAAAAAGTAATAAGTATTTGAAGCCAACTTTACTTTTCAGTTTCGGGTACCAAAATTGGTGAAGAAATATTAAAACAATCGATATTCAGCCCTCTGAATATTTGAATGTTTTTGTATGCATTAAAACATACAGTCTGTGTGTGTGTGTGTGTGCGTGTGTGTCACCTGTGCAAGTCAGGAAAACTAAAACCGTAAACTGTGCCAGTCCCTGATTGGCCTGCAGCCACTGAATCAGGCTCGTCTCATCCGCTCTAATGACTCCTTAAGATGTGACGGTTGGATCTGAGTCCATGTCGACACACCTACTTCCCCCTCTGTCACACACACACACGCACACACACGCACACACGCACACACACACACACCTGGAGCCATGCCTACTACACTGCTCCGCGGCCATATGTCCTGCAGTGCAGCGTGCTCGCAGACTCGGCAGCCTGTGCGCTCAGCGTGATGCTGCAGTTTGATCTGTGGATCCGCTGAAGCTGCAGACCTGAAGCTGAGGAAACATGGACACACACACACACTTATCCTCCCTACACACACTCTGTGTTTCTGAAACAATGCAGGGCTGATGGATTAAATGTGTTTGCTCAGTAATCCTCAATATACAGCAGGTACCGTGATGCAGAGGGCTTTGCAGTGCAGCCGTCGTCGCCCTGTTGGTGCAGATTATCCGTGTTAACAGAGTGTAATGGTGGTATAATGTCAACATCAGTCTTGGAGATGAGATCAGCGTCTGATGTGAAGCAGACCTCAGTTAACTGGTATCCATAGTGTTTGTTTTGGTTCGCTTGCAGGAGCAGACGGGTGGGGTTTACTGCAGCAGATTCAGGCAGCTGAAAAGATTAGTCAGCAGAGAGAAAACTAATCATCAACAAATTTTATTAATTAAGTCATTTATTATGCAAATAAGCCAAACGATTGCTGTTTTTCTTCTGCTTAAATATCAGGATCTGCTGCTTTTTTTGGACAAAACAAGACATTTAAAGATTTCACTGTTTGCTTTCGGGATTTAAAGAACCAGTCTGAAGGGTTCAGTGACATCTAGTGGTGAGGTTGCATATTGCAATCAAATGAGTTTCCCTCAGCTCACCCTCTTCTTCTCAAGCATGTATCAGAGCTTAAAGTGGCCTTCAAACTTAACATGCAGAAGGTGAAAGACCTTTTCTGTTTGTGTTTGGCAGAAACATGCTGAACTCCACGTAGGTGGACCTGCTCTCTCATGGTATAAAAGGTCTTTTCTGAGATAAAGAAAACAATTATTCTTATTTTTTTAGGTGATTGTGCACTTAAGATTATGAATATAATATGCTATTTCTGCCAGCAGATTCCTTTTTTAACATTATCTGCAATTATCTGACATTATTTACATTTATAAATGTCTCGTTGAGGCATCTCAGCTGTGGATGTTCACTTTTCAAAATCCAATTATTTGCCCCTTAGATTATACATTTTCCGGTTGTATTTACTGTCCTTTGATGTCTCTGAAAGTCTCCTCTGGCTGACCAGCGTCTGTATGAGAGGAGCTCTGAGTCAAAACGTTGATGCATTAATTTGAGGCCATTAGTAATTAATGTAATCAAAGCTTGTAATCAGAGTAATGAGCTTTACAAGCAGCAGCGAGAGCTTAGTGTGCTCATTTGCCCCGAGTTTCGCCTCTCAGGCCTAATAAACGCTGCCCTGTGTGATCGATGGAGGATGTTGGGTCAGTGCAGCCTCAGAGGAAAAACACTGCTGTGGGCAAAAAGATGTTTTCATTATGTGAAGCACAATTACCCGTTTTATTTTAGGGGCTTTGATTAGAGAAATTATTAAAAGATGATGCAGTGATTTAAAGAGACAATGATTTAAATGAAGATATACTGTTATGTTGTTAATGCAAACCTTTTGTAAGTTTAACTATGAGAGAAGATTATCATGTTTTCTGTAAATTCGAGTGTTGAATTTTTGCTTTTTCCAGATTTAATCATGTTTGCAGTTCAAACGATGTCAGTTTTGACTCACATTGACAGGAGTTAATTGGTCTGTGGAGCCTTTTTGTCCACGTTACGATCAGATAGAGTGGATTTGTTCACTGTGTAACATTTTATTTTTGTTATAAACATTTTAAATGAAGTTACTGGTTTCTGGACAATTATTCATCACATAGATTCTGAGGCAGCGGTGGAAACTCAGAAAAGAGGCTCAAGACTGAAATAAAAGTAGAATTTCACCTGAAAACAAGAATCCTTTTGTTTTCATCACCTTGAAATGAGCCTTTAATATCTGCAGCAGGAGCGGGTCCATTTTTTTTCCATTTCCACAGAGTCCACCGTGTTGAAGCACCATGTTTCTATGGTAACCCAAAAAGGACAAATGAAACACTCGCTAAAGGAGCCTTTTGTGTTTTTTATCAATTTCACAGCACCATAGATTCTCATACGCTCTTGTAAAGGTTGGATGAGTGCAGGGATGTTCAGTTGGCTGCAATCTGCAACCTCACCACCAGATATCACCAAATACACACCCCGAACCTTAAATCATTTATGTGCATTTTCCTGATTATAGTCATGTTCAGAGCTGTCGTTGTGCTCTGATCAGGGAGTGAAGATTGTTTGTTGCTTCAGCCTCAAAACAAAAAGAGGCTCTGCTTTTTAAACTCTTCCCTCTTTCATGTCATAACATCACTTGAGTGTAGTTTAGCTAATCAGTCCCTCCAGGATTTCGCGGGCATTTTTCAAGATTGTTGCGGCCTAAAATGCCTGAATTCACGCCAGCTTTTCTAAAAAATTGCGATGTAAGTTGCGATGTTTTAAGCGTATTTGTTGC